>CM075973.1:7239881-7277381 GCA_038048745.1 Coluber constrictor foxii
CACAGTAGCAAAAGTCAGGGTGCTATTTTGTTTGATCCAAAGGCTGTTTTTAATAGCTTTAGTTTGATTTACTCTTTGGGATAGTCAACCTTTCTAAGGAGGAATGATAGCATTGGTCTCACCTCTGTCAAAGCACCTACTTTTTCTTTTTTCATAGATCAATGAGTAAAAAATAATAATTGACACTCTATTTTCTCTGCGAAGAAGCATCCCTTGGTAGCTAGTGGCTGGTTTTCGATGAGTGATTTCTCACCGTCCTTTCCCAACTCTCACCCTAAGAAAGAAGAGAAATGCTCAATAAATTGTCTGCGCCACAGCAGAAGCCTTGGTCAAAACCAGGATGACAGCTCATTAATTAGCAGATCAAGTTTTGCTTACCACACGCTCACACAGAAAGCCAGTTAGAAGGTGTCCAATTTCTCCAACGCTGAGCTATCAGAGAGAGAGAGACAACGAAAAAAGAACCTGCGGGGAGAAAAAAATGGAGCAGGTCTAAAATGCTCCCGGTTCTCTTTTTATTGGTTTATAACATAAAAATTCTTTGGCTGAGCACCAAAGAATCGAGGCGTTTGACTTCTGGTGCTGGAGAAGACTCCTGCGAGTCCTTTGGAGTGCAAGGCTGTTAAGGATATAGTTGGGAGATAACCAGGAACTGTTATGAAGCAGAGCATGGAGTGTTTGCACACCGAAACGGTGCTGAGAGTAGTTGTGAATAAACTGCATACAAACCGGTTTTTAAAGTAGTTTACTTATAGAGCAAAGCAAAAGCAAAATAGTCCTTTTACCAATCCAAGTCTTAGCCATGCATAATCAATCCAGAGATACAAAACTTCTTACTGGTTCATAGAACAAGACATGAATCATTCAGGAACAATATAAACAGTTCATAAAAGCAGTCATAAATAAACCATGATCAAATTGACCATGTAAAGAGACCAAAGATATCTAGAACATAGCAGCAGGTAACAACAATATGGTGTACTGTCCACACTGACCACAATCAAGCTCTCCTTAAATACAGTTGCTACAGAGCTCATCCAATCAGGATACAGAATGACTCAGCAATACTCTTAAAGCTATATTATACATATTCATACTGTAAACATATAATGTTGGCTTATATTACCTGGCCAACTAGTTAGGCAATGACCATTTCCTAACAAAGGCGATCCAACCAGTCAGTCCTAGAGGAGATCAACCCTGACTGCTCTTTAGAAGGCCGGATCCTGAAGAGGAAACTCAAAGACTTTGGCCACCTAATGAGAAGGAAGGACTCCCTGGAGAAGAGCATAATGTTGGGAACGATTGAGGGCAAAAGGAGAAGAGGATGGCAGAGAATGAGGTGACTGGATGGAGTCACTGAAGCTTAAATGGACTCCAGAGGATGGTAGACAGGAAGGCCTGGAGGAACATTGTCCATGGGGTTGCGATGGGTCGGATATGACTTCACAACTAACAACAACAAAAAATCTGGGATTTTTCTCCTCAATCACTTTGAAGAGAAAGTGGCCCTAAAATTCGCAACATGTAATTTCGCTCTGAACATGGTACCTCCAGATGTTTGGACTTCAATTCCCAGAATCCCCTAGCCTTCACACCTATTGTTGAGAAGACTGGGGATTGAGGTCTTCGCATCCAGAAAGCAGTTTAGCTTAAGCAAAACTGCACACACAGACACAGACACACACACACTCACACACACACACACACACACAGGGATTAAATGTCTGGGCAAAAAGAAGAAGGGGATGGCAGAGAGGTGGCTGCTTCACACTGAAGCAGTCGGCGTGAACTTAAATGGACTCCAGAGGATGATAGAGGACAGGGAGGCCTGGAGAAACGTTGTCCATTGGGTGGTATATAAGTCTAAGCATTATTGCTAATTGAGTTTAGGTTCACAGGAGGCTTAATCAATGAAGCCTCACCGGAAGGATTCCAACAAAGAGAAGCTGACCCTTTACTAGCACTTTGCTCCAGGAAAGGGGGCTACTCTGCATGTTTAAGTGGAGTTGATCCACTTAAAACAAAGTAGCGTGTGGAAGTGGAGCAAGCCAGGCTCAGCCCATTCCCCAGTGGTGGGATTCAGCCAGTTCGCACCACTTTGGCGGAACCGGTTGTTAAATTGCTGACTAGCTCCTCCCCTTCCTGCCCCTCCCCTTCCAGAAGTTCCCTCATGGCCTGTTTTTGATCTCGGAGGACAAGTGCTGCCTGTCACACCCCTTGGCCACACCCACAATGGCCACACCCACAATGGCCACACCCACCCTGCCAGTAATTAGGGCAGAGAACCAGTTGTTAATTTATTTGAATCCCACCACGGCCACCCCCCACTCCCACCCCCTCAAGTACAAACCTGTAATCTTGGCAAGCCAAGCCACAACTCCCTGGATATAATATTGTAGGTGTTCTAATTAATTTGCTAAATCCATTGTCGCTTTCCACAAGGGACCTCAAGAGCATTTGAGGACATCTTTTATGTCAACCGTTGTGACACATTAAAGAGCCACTAATTTGCTTTACCCCTGGGTTTGTTCTTGCAGGATGAGTGGTGTCAGAAATTAATCACCCCATGCAAACTGTCTGCAGAAGCGAGGAGGACACTGGTCACAAAAGGAGGGATAAATTAATCAGAAGATAGTCCTAAAGCTCTAACTTGTGGATGTCTCAATGAATTAGTCAGCAGTAGGAAGCCACTGAAGGAGGTGACCAGGCTGAGACTGAAGGAGAGATCAAACGCGACAACGGTCTCGAGTCCCTTCGCAACCCACAAGGGATCTAAGTCCGCCTTGAATTCCATTGACTCTTATCTCCTCCCACTTATGACTGCATGACTGTAGCTTTGTTGCTTGTATCCTTATGATTTATATTGATATTGTTTCCTAGTATGATTTGATTGCTTATTTGTACCCTATGACTATCATTGTACCTTGTGATTCTTGATGAATGTATCTTTTGTTTTTATATACACTGAGAGCGTATGCACCAAAGACAAATTCCTTTGTGTCCAAACACACTTGGCCAATAAAGAATTCTATTCTGTTCTGTTCTGTTCTGTTCTGTTCTGTTCTGTTCTGTTCTATTCCATTCCATTCCATTCCATTCCATTCCATTCCATTCCATTCCATTCCATTCCATTCCATTCCATTCCATTCCATTCCACTCCACTCCACTCCACTCCACCCTACCCTACCCTACCCTACCCTACCCTATCCTAGTCTACCATACTGTATCCTTCCCTAAACCCTAAGTTCTGTTCTGTTCTGTTCTGTTCTGTTCTGTTCTGTCCTGTCCTGTCCTGTCCTGTCCTGCCCTACCCTACCCTACCCCACCCCACCCCACCCTACCCCACCCTACCCTACCCTACTCTACCATACTGTATCCTTCCCTAAACCCTAACTTCTATTCTATTCTATTCTATTCTATTCTATTCTATTCTATTCTATTCTATTCTATTCTATTCTATTCTATTCTATTCTATTCTATTCTATTCTATTCTATTCTATTCTACCCTACCCTACCCTACCCTACCCTACCCTACCCTACCCCACCCTATCCTACCGTACCCTATCCTACTCTACCGTACCCTAACCTACCCTAACCTACCCTAAACCCTAACTCCTATTCTATTCTATTCTATTCTATTCTATTCTATTCTATTCTATTCTATTCTATTCTATTCTATTCTATTCTATTCTATTCTATTCTATTCTATTATTCTATTCTCCAATCTACTCTACTCTACTCTACTCTACTCTACTCTACTCTACTCTACTCTACTCTACTCTACTCTACTCTACTCTACTCTACTCTACTCTACTCCCAATTTGCTTTGTCTATTAGCAATTCTTGCAGACAGCTTAAGCTTGCAATAAGCTGAATTTCCTGGATTTCTGAATTTCCTGGATTTCTCAATTTCTTGGGCTTGACAGGCACAGCCAGCCAGACGTGGCTCAATTTAGGTCTACCAGCTTCTTTCCAGATCACCCCTGGAAGGAGAGCACATTAGACGGGGTGAAGCATCTGCCTGAAGATACAAAGGATTGTTGAGGCTACATGAACAGTCTTGCATCTCCCAAGACCATCTGTTCCTCTCAGATGCTCCCCTGCTCGGCCCTGGAGGAAAATTCAAATTCAAGCAGACTTATGAGGTGGCTTGACTCGGCTGTGATGAGCTATTCGGCTTTTCTAAAGTCCTTCATGCTATTTGAAAGCACGGCTATTAAGTCAATAAGGTATCTGGTAATTTTGATGATAATTCCTCTTGACTGCCAAACAACTATGCACCAATGAGACAGGCATGGGCACATACCTACACATGCAATGGACTAGCAGGTGAGAAAGCACATCCTTGCTTGGGGAAAGTCTGCAGGCTCAAGGCCAAGTTTGATCATGAAATAGCCCAGGGAGAACCAAAAGAATTTAATAACTGGATTACATTACAACTAGCTGGATAACAGCTCTAGCTCCAAGCCTCCTTAGATAATACCAGCCATTAGAAATGTTGGAATCCAACTTCACATGGCCAGTTTTTCTGCAATTTTTATTGACCACCCAAGATCAAAGTTCATCTCTCTCCATGTTGATCTCCATTCCTCCTCTAAAATACTTCTCAAGTCTTTATGTAACACCCCTTCAGAGAGAGGGGGGGAGAGGGAGAGAGAGAGGGAGGGAGGGATGGAAGGGGAGAGGGAGAAAGAGGGAGGGAGGGAAGGGGAGAGGGAGAGGGAGAGAGAGAGAGGGAGGGAGGGAAGGGGAGAGGGAGAGAGAGAGGGAGGGAGGGATGGAAGGGGAGAGAGAGAGGGAGGGAGGGAAGGGGAGAGGGAGGGAGGGAGGGAGGGAAGGGGAGAGGGAGAGGGAGAGAGGGAGAGAGGGAGGGAGGGAGGGAGGGAGGGAAGGGGAGAGGGAGAGGGAGAGGGAGAAGGAGAGGGAAAGAACCTATAGCTTTCAATGAATTGTTTTCTTATGATGCTGACCAAAACTCCCTTGATGACAGAATAGTCCTCCCGTTTCGAATCAAGATATCTCGGGAGCAATTGAACCAATGAACTTGAAACAAACCCTTACATTTCTAAACCTTTGACCATCCTTCTTCTTTCATACCGAACGTTTTAGGTGGACTCGTGTTTAACCACTTGAAGAAAAAGCAGAAAGGAAGGTTCTCCATGGAACCCTACAGAGATGGGCCACGTTGGGTCCTTCTTGATCCCTTCTTTTCTCACCACTATTAGACCTGCAAAAACAAACCCACCTCGCACATCTGTGTGAGGTTTGAGATTTGAAAGGTTTTCATCACGTTCTTCTTCTCTCAAGGCAATGCTCTTTGCTGTCTATCTTTGACCTGTGTACAGTTCATGTATTTACCCGACTCACTCACTCTCTCCATAATGGAAGTGAAGGATGCTCCAGGCTCTTAGCTACAACTTCAATAATTCTGGCCTTCCTATCACCATGTTACACAAGGCTTATCTTCGCTGTTCTGGTGGCCTCAAGAGTACTCTATTGGAAAAAGGATACTCTAAAGCAGGGGTCAGCAACCTACAGCTCTGGAGCCCCATGTGGCTCTTTCATCCCTCTGCTGCGGCTCTCTGTCACTCAAAATATGCGTCATAGTCGTCAATGTGTGAAACCCCCGGTAGGCCAACCATGGATAAATCCAAGAAAGTAAAAAATTCAGAAGAAAACAGGACGTTTAATTCAACTCGTTTTGTGGCTGCTCAAGAAATAGTCAGGCACGGGAAGGGTTTTGTGGCTCCCAATGTTTTATTTTCTATGGGAAACGGGTCCAAATGGCTCTTTGCAGTATCCTTCCCCTGGAGTGGGGTGGGAATGGAGATTTTGCAGTATCCTTCCCCTGCCAAGCCTACCAAGCAGAGGTGGGTTTCAGCAGGTTCTGACCAGTTCTGGAGAACCGGTAGCGGAAATTTTGAGTAGTTCGGAGAACCGGTAGTAAAAATTCTGACTGGCCCCGCCCCCGTCTATTCTCTGCCTCCCGAGTCCCAGTTGATCGGGAGGAAATGGGGATTTTGCAGTATCCTTTCCCTGGAGTGGGGAGGGAATGAAGATTTTACAGTATCCTTCCCCTGCCACGCCCACCAAGCGACACTGACAGAATCGGTAGTAAACAATTTTGAAACCCACCACTGCCACTAAGCTACGCCCACAGAACCGTTAGTAAAAAAAAATTTGGATTTCACCACTGCCTGGTTGGAAGGGACCTTGGAGGTCATCTAGTCCAGACCCCCTGCGCACACAGGAGACCTATACGAGGGATTCGAACCGAGGACTTTTCTGATCAACCAGCTCAGCTCAGCTCAGCCACTGAGCCACTTAGGGAGCTATCAATAATCTAATAATAATAATCCGGGCGTATTCTCGCCACTCCGACAAGCTGTCAACCATCCAGCACAATGTAGTTTCTCGACATGCCCAGAAGCTTATTCCTGCCACGACAACGGTTGGATGAGGCCTTTATGGCAAGTGAGCGACTCAGCTTCAGTTTGGAAACAAAGGGGTCAGATCGTTTGCTGTAATGAGACTCCCTCGTGCCGGTGTACAAGCAGCTTCTATCAAAGCAGATTCCCATCTCTGCTTTTTAATTCAGGCTGTTTCTTTCTGTAGGCTGCAGAGGGAATCCAGAGGTCGTCTTGTGCTTCAAGCAGCAAAACATCTTCAACTTCTGGGGGTTAAAAAAAAACATTCAAGAAGAAGAAAAGAAGGCAAGGAAAGCACGGCGACAACCTAAAGCTTCCAAACCATTTGGCCAGGAATAAGTGTAGGAAGAAATACCCTTCTGGGTTCGGCTCCAAGTGGGGAAAAAGACACTGGAAAGACTGCTTGGAAAGATGGTTTAATGGTGGACAGGATCACATGGCTTGACTTCCTGAACAGAAAAAGGGCCGAGATACAGCGAGTCCCCGGGTTTTATGCTCTCTCTGGCTTTGAACTTCCTGGTGGCCCAAAAGAGTATCCTGATTGGTTGTCAGACTCCCGGGGGTGGGAGTCTTAGCTAACCTTGTCGGTTGATGTCATCTTCCCAGGTGCCATGTGGTGAGTTTCTGTCCTAGATGGGTCCCATTGTATTAGTTTCTGTTGCTATTGTGTTGCAGATGGGTCCTATTGTCAAAGATTGAGTTTCTGCCTCTGGCCCATTAACAAAGTGGGGGGGGGGAGAGGCAGAAAGGTGGGAGTTGCTTTGTCTTTAAAACATGTTTCTCCATTTCTCAACCAGGGAAACATAATATTCTGCCTTCTTAATATTTCCTAAAACATTTCATTCTTCCAGGAAAGGGGTGGGTGCTAACTTCCTACATAAGAAACCGGAAGCCATTTCTATAATCACAAATCTATCTAAAATCAGCAAAACCCAAAATCAAAGTTTCGTGGTTCCTCCCCCCCACGCCCTCCCCGCAAGAGCCTCTAATCCTCTTGGTTGCTCTTCTCTGCACTCTTTCTAGAGTCTCAACATCTTTTTTTTATAGTGTGGTGACCAAAATGGCATACAGCCAGTCCTTGCACTTCAGAGGTGAGTTCTACCTACTCTCGGCTCCCCGTTGGTCCGTGTGCACAAACAGCCAAGGCTTCACATGCAGGTAAGCAAACTTGGTTTATTTCTGTGACAACAGCTCTTTTCGCGGAAGCCGGAATGCAAATGCAATAAAGACGCAGCGAGGGGGTGTTCTGCCTCGGCGTCCTTTATACTGGTCTTAACGAGGGGCGTATCCGCCCATGGGTGTGTCCCTACATTAACAGCCAGCTGGTTGCCCGGGTTTAAAGTGCCCGCTGTTTTCTTCTGGGTGCGTTTTGTTGACGTCATGCCTGGAGCCGTCTCCTTGCTCACCTGCCGCCCATCCATCGGCGCGTCATGGCCAGCACCCCGCCGCCCCGCCGGTCATCCCTTCCACATGCCGCTCTGCTATCCGAACCCCACCGCTATGTGTTTAGAGTCCCTATTCGCCACTACTAATCCCAGCACCCACATCCGTGCCCGCCACCCCCCTGCTTCTGGTAGACGTTTGTGGTTGTAGGTTGCATTTCATGTGTCGAGTGTTGTACGATGCTCGACACCTACTTTACTACCAGTTCGCAATGGGGCAGCGCATGCGCTCTTCTGCATATGCGTAGAAGCATTTTGATGATGTCGGGATTAGTGGGCGGAGCCTCCCACGGTTTTACTACCAGTTCTCTAGAACCAGTGCGAACCCACCACGGGGGCAACCCACCACTGTTGCATTTATGACAGTAACAGCCTTCCCATGGTCATACCAATGGGAGGGTTTCAGATAACACTACAGTTATCTGAACCTCTCAGCACAAATCACACACTTAATCAGGGGTGAAATACTCCTGGTTCGGACCAGATCGCCCAATCCGGTAACAATGAAGGCAGGTGGTTCGGAGAACTGGTAGCAAAAATCCCTGCCCCTCCCCCCATGCCCGCACAATCATCAGAGGCTTTTTTTTTTACTTTTAAAAGCATTTTTTCTACAACCTCTTTCGGCCGAAAAAATGCTTTTAAAAGTAAAAAAAAAAAAGCCGCTGATGATCACGCGGCTCAGCTGGGATTGTCAAAGGCTTTTAAAAGAAAAAACGTCTCTGCTGATCAGGCAACTCAGCTCGGATCGTCAGAGCCTTTTGAAAGCATTTTTTTACAAGGGAGTTGCTGCTTTGTCTTTAAAACATGTTTCTCCATTTCTCAACCAGAGAAACATAATATTCTGCCTTCTTAATATTTCCTAAACCTCTTCGCCGAAGAGGTTGTAGAAAAAATGGTTTTAAAAGTCTTTTTAAAAAATTTGGCCATGCCCACCCAGTCACATTACCCCCACCAAGCCACACCTACAGAACCGGTAGTAACAAATTTTATATTTCACCACTGCACTTAATGCACACCCAGGAAAAACTAATCATACTTCCCTCCCCCCCAAAACAGTTCTTCTTTCCATTTATCTCAAATTAACACGTGCAGCATTTGAACCTGCAAAATCTCCTTTAAGTTCAGAAGGCCAGTTTGATATAATTATCTTTTAATATCTTGCATCCACCATGTCAAGCTGGAAAAAGCCTTGTTAAAAAAAAAAACACATACACACACACCATAATTCGCGATCCTAGCAACTTAATTTAAATTAAATTGGCATGGCATTAAGGTCTCCGGCTGATGCTCAAGTCCGCAGACTGATTTTTCTTCCCCTGATTAAGACGCTTTGGGCTCCAAGGAAAACAGCTTTGTTTTTCACTCCAAATGGCGTACGAAGAGGACAACGTTCGCTATTCCAAATTAAACCTCCGAATTGCAGTTTTGCAAATTGGGCAAACGAAAGAAAAAAAAAAACCAAAGAGGAATTTTTTGCCCCCTTTTATAAACTGGGTAAGAGAAGGCGTTAATTTGGTCTCTCTTTGTTTCTTTGCAAAGCAATTTGAATGATTTGTTGTTTATTCATGGATTGATTTATTTCTTGCCCACTTCCTAGAGCAAGGGTCACCAACCTCTCGGACCTCAGGGACCACTAAATTTATAATTTTAAGTCCCGTGGACCACTAATAAATATATATATTTATATATTATATATTTATATTATTAATAAATAAATATATATGTTACACTTCCAATTTACACGGGAGAAGACCCAAATAACCAAAGACCTACATACAAACACCCGCGAAAACCTCAGAAAACAAATATATATATATATTAGTGTGCCGAGGTGGCGCAGTGGTTAGAGTGCTGTACTGCAGCTACTTCAGCTGACTGCTAGTTCAGCAGATCAGCAGATCAAATCTCACCGGCTGAAGGTTGACTCAGCCTTCCATCCTTCCGAGGTGGGTAAAATGAGGACCCAGATTGTAGGGGGCAATACGCTATTTAGTCTACTGTCGATTGTTGTAAGCTGCCCAGAGTCCTCGGAGAGTGGGCGGCATAGAAATATGATTAATAAATAAAATAAAATAAATAATATATATATTTTAAAAAAAGATAAATAGCATTTAATGCAATATAAAAAATATGCAAATATTTTTTTCTGCGGACCACCAAAATTTTCTCACGGACCACTGATGGTCTGTGGGCCACTGGTTGGTGACCACTGATGTAGAGAATGGTGGACTGTCACTGTGCCCGTTCACCGACAGGAACAACCAATTTTATATATACACCTAGTGCTTGATTTACTACAGTCTGGTTTGGTGACCATCCGAAGTTACAACGGCTCTGAAAAGAGTGACTTAT
The DNA here is from genome assembly GCA_038048745.1 of Coluber constrictor foxii. NCBI lineage: Eukaryota > Metazoa > Chordata > Lepidosauria > Squamata > Colubridae > Coluber > Coluber constrictor. The sequence goes on from CM075973.1 coordinate 7,250,107, forward strand.
GACCATTTTTCACACTTACAACCTTTGCACCATCCCTGTGGTCATGTAATCAACATTCAGATGCTTGGCAATTGACTCCTATTTATGACGTGTCCAGTGGTGGGCTGCTGGTGGCTAAGACTGCTTTGGGCGAACCGGTCATTCCAATGATCAGCTGGCCCCACCCACCAGCCCTATCCTTTCCCATATTTCCTTCATTTTGGCTCAGCTGATTCATGCGGCACAGCTGATTTCCTCACCTCCGCTGTTCTACTTACTGAGGCTGCCTTAGAAGCAGCTGAGCTTCAAATGGCTGTATTTTGCATGCTAAGCGCATATGCGTTAGGCATGCTCACAGAACCCATGATTAAACTGATTGTAGCCCATCACTGGATTTTTCCCCAGGGATCTGTAATCCTCTTTTGCTAGTGTTGTGGTCCTCCAGTAGCCTGAGGAGCTGATAGCACAGTCGGACAGCAGTGAGGCCGAGGAAGAACATGGGCCAGTCCCCATTCCCTCCCCACTCCTGGGGGAAGGATACTGCAAAATCCCCATTCCCACCCCACTCTGGGGCCAGCCAGAGGTGGCATTTGCAAGTTCTCCAAACTACTCAAAACGTCCACTACCGGTTCTCCAGAACCTGTCAGAACCTGCTAGATTTCACCCCTGGGTTAGGTCCCATCCTCTTGAAAACTGGATCTGTGTCTCCTTTAGCGCTGCATTTATTCAATCGCGGCCGTACATCGAGGACTACCTGCGTCGGAAAGGAATCAAAGAAACGCTGGCAGAATTTCCCAAGAGGTGTCAAAGGAGGCGGCCTCCTCTTTTGCACATCCATTCACATGTCTGGGCCAGTAAACCAACTCCAAAGTACAGGATATTTTTAGATCAATTAATTTTGCCTCAAGCCAGGATTGTAGCCGCCGCCTCCTCCTCCTCCTGCATATGGCCGTTTTTGTTGTTTTGAAAATCCAAATAACTCCACAGCTGACACACTTTTAATCTCTCCTCAGCCAAAATACCTGGAGGCAGAATGCTTTCTTTGATTTTTTAAGGGTGAGCTCCTAGAATGGAGTCGGTTGCTACAAGAACAGGCATGTTATTGGGAGAATCCATCAGCATCTGTCTAAAAATACTTCCCGAGAATTTATTGGGACTTTCTTTTACACACACACACGTGTGTGTGTGTGTGTTTTTCTATTGAGACACCTGGTCTACCCCAACATGTGGGAGGAGGCATTCTGCTCCCTTTCCCCTTTCAGCTCCAATCCAGGAGCCCTCAAGCAGTCGCATTCACGACAAACCGTTGTTGATACCAAATTTATATTTTTTGCTGATAAAGAAATGAAGGGAATATATATAAATGTTGGGCTCCATTGTGGTCCTTCTGATCTTCCCAGATGGCTTCTGACAAGCAAAGTCGATGGAAGAAGAAGTGGGATTCACTTAACAAATGTTCATTTAAGGCCACACTTGGAATCCTGCATCCAGTTTTGATCGCCATGATGTAAAAAAGACGTTGAGACTCTAGAAAGAGTGCAGAGAAGAGCAACCAAGAGGATTAGGAGACTGGAGGCTAAAACGTAGGAAGAACAGTTGCAGGAACTAGGTATGTCTAGTCTGATGAAGAGAAGGACTAGGGGAGACATGATAGCAGTCTTCCAATATCTCAGGGGCTGCCCCAAAGAAGAGGGAGTCAAGCTCTTCTCCAAAGCACCTGAGGGCAGGAGAAGAAACAATGGATGGAAGCTAATCAAGGAGAGAAGCAACTTAGAACTAAGGAGGAATTTCCTGACCGTAAGAACAATGAATCAGCAAAACACCTGCCTCCAGAAGTTGTGAATGCTCCAACACTGGAAGTTGTTAAGAAGAGGTTGGATAACCATTTGTCTGAAGTGGTGTAGGGGGTTGGACCAGAAGACCTCCAAGGTTCCTTCCAACTCTGTTATTCTCTTCTAACCATAGAGGTTCTTTAACATTGCAAAAAATATTGTAAAATCTTGGCAACATCTGGTCCCAATTGTCCTTGCAAGTCGGGGATTACTTACTACTCTGTAAAACGTTGCTGTTGTGCCTATCCTGGCCTGCTATGAAGAAGGAAACTCATTTCAGAAAGCAAGAGAATTTTAAGAGACCATGCTTGGTGTATTTAATTTTTTTTTAAAAAACAAAAACCCAGCAGCTGTTTCTGGATTTTACCCAGCTGTTTGTGTGTGTGTGTCTTTGTTTGTGTGTGTGTGTGTGTGATGAAATGCTCACCCTTTTGCCATTGCTGTGAGCAAATTCTCCTTGCATTTCAGATCCGTTGAAAGACATTTCTGGCTGATTAATTGATGAAATGTTGCCGCCTTTATTTTTAGTACACAAATTGGCCCCAAGGAGAAGATGGTAAACACATCTTGTCTGTTACATATGCATGTGCGAAGGGAGACAAGAACGGCTTCCTTCAAGGTGAAGCCATGCCTGCATTCGCTGAACACTCTAACCCGGAGTTGACGCCGAGTCGAAATTGTGCTGAATTATTCACTCAGTGTACTGTGAGGTAATCGCAACACAGCCGTAAGTGAATCAGATCTCGTTTTATCCCAAAGGAGAGGTTTTCAAACTTGCTTACTTGAAAATGATTGGATTTCAACTCCCAGAATTCCCCAGTTCAGCATGTTTGGCTGAGGAATTCTGGGAGTTGAAGTCCACCCATCTTCAAACTGACAAGGTTCAGAAACGGTGTCCATGTTCCTTCAACATACTTCTGTAGGGCCTGGGCTCAAGTCCTTGTACCATCTTCTCTGTTCTCCCCTGAACCTTTTTTTAATCTGTTAGTAACTTTCTGAATGGATAAAATTCTGTATAAGCCTGGTTATGTCTGAATCATCATCATCATCATCATCATCATCTACGGGACCACCTACTATCACCAATATCCTCCCACTGGCCGGTACGCTCTCACAGAGAGGGGCTCCTCCGGGTGCCATCAGCCAAACAGTGTCGACCGGTGGCCCCTAGGGGAAGAGCCTTCTCTGTGGGGGCACCTACTATCTGGAATGAGCTCCCCCCAGAGATACGGAAGATCCCAGATCTGTGCACCTTCCGCCGCGCTCTCAAGACCTTTTTATTTCACCAGGTGGGCCTGGCCTTATCTTTTCCCTCTTTTCTTTTTAATATGTAAATTTTAAATTGGTTTTTAAATGATTGGGGTGTTTTAATTTGTTTGGGCCAAATTATTTAATTTGCTTTTATCCTATTTTTAAATTTTGTATTGTGTATTTTTATTGTTTGGCTGTTCACCACCCTGAGTCCTTCGGGAGTAGGGTGATATATAAATCAAATAAACATCATCATCATTGTCATCATCATCATCATCATCATCATAACAACAACAACAACAACAACAATAATGATAATAATTTCATTTCTATACCGCCCTTCTTCCGAAGGACTCAGGGCGGTGCACAGCCTATTAAAAGCACAAAGACACATCAGTTAAAAATAATTAAAATTAATAAATAATTTGGGCTCAGATTTAAAACCCAACATTTAAAACAATCAATTTAAAATCATCCCATTGATAGCCCTGCCTGGCGGAATTCAAGACTATGTAGAACGACCTTTGCTTCTTGAAGATGTGTGGACTTCAACTCCCAGAATTCCAGCAGGACTGGTTAAGGAATTCTGGAAGTTGAAGTCCACCCATTGTCAGGGCTCCGACGAAGGCCCTAATTAACTCATGAGTCTCGAGCCAAGTTTCAAAAGAAATCCAGTTATTTATTAGGAGCAACATGTCGGCAGCTTCCCAAATGTAGTCAACTCTGCCGCACAGCTCAACTGTGACCCTGTTCCCCACCCCCCTCTCAGGCTGTGTCATAAATCACATTTTCCAACAACACTTATGCCAGCTGGTCCTCAAGTTTCTGTGTTTTTGGCGCTCCAACACACACATGCGAGCACGCATTCTAGTTTGGGAACTGGTTTGGGATACCAAAAGAGCAGCTGGTGATGGCGCATGTGCCCACAGAGAGGGCTCTGCATGCCACCTCTGGCACATGTGCCATAGGTTCGCCATCAAAGCCTCTGGGATTAGGGTTCTTTAAGCATATGGAATTAAACCATATGCCCAAAGAACCTGGAAGGAGCCTGGAAGGAGCCTGGAATAGCTCAGCAGACGAATGCACTGTAATTTAACTCCAGCTGTCTGCAATTAGTAAGTTCGAATCTCCCCAGGCTCAAGGTTGACTCAGCCTTCCATCCTTTCTAAGGCAGGTCAATTGAGGACCCAGTTTGTGGGGGCAATAAGCTGACTTTGTATAAAATATACAAAAGTATGAAGGCTATTGCTTAACGCATTGTAAGCCGCCCTGAGTCTCCGGAGAAGGGCGGCATATAAATCAAATTTTTTAAAAAAGGATGTTCCTGCTGTATGGATTTACCTCAGGATGCTCCTAGTGTGTAGATTTACCTCAGGATAGGAGCCTGGATAGCTCAGCAGACTAAAGCATTGTGATTAACTCCAGCTGTCTGCAATTACTGTAAGTTCCAATCTCACCAGGCTCAAGGTGGACTCAGCCTTCCATCCTTTCTAAGGCAGGTAAATTGAGGACCCAATTTGTGGGGGCAATAAGCTGACTTTGTAAAATATACAAAAGTATGAAGACTATTGCTTAATGCATTGTAAGCCACCCTGAGTCTCCGGAGAAGGGCGGCATATAAATCATTTTTTTTAAAAAAAACAGAATTTTCTGTCATTCAGACCGGCTGCTATTGTTACCCACAATTTTTATCCCCAGGTCAAACTTCCACGGGTGGCCATAAGGCAAGACTTGGAACAATACCTAATATTCAGCACATTTTTCCCAATTAGCAGCCTGATTGCATCAAACGGGTCAAAAGATATTCAGGCAGACGAGGGTGGGAGAAATCCATTAATAAGGGGAAAACCTATTAATAAAGATAATTAAGGATCCCACCCGAGAGATTTACTCTCAAACCCCACCGCAAGAAAGGTTTCAAAGCAATTAACTGCTAAACTTTCTTAGAAAAAAAGGTTAGAAGCAGCTCTGCTGCTTTGATCCATTTAAATCAAAAAGATGCTATCTGCTTAAAAGAATTCTTTTAAGAAATTATATCTCTGGTTATTAGCCATGTGGGTGGAATGTACTGAATCTCTCAGGAGAGCTAAAGGAGAGAGGGAGGGAGGGGGGAGAGAGAGAGAGACGGGGCGGGGGAGGGAGAGAGAAAGAGACAGAAAGAGAGAGAGTCAGACAGAGAAAGAAATAGAGAGACACAGAGAGAGACAGAGACAGAGAGACAGAGAGAGAGAGACACAAAGACAAAGAGAGAGAGACACAGAGAGAGAGAGACAGACAGAGAGACAGAGAGAGACAAAGACAAAGAGAGAGAGACACACACAGAGAGACAGAGAGAGACAGAGAGACACAGAAAGAGACAGAGACAGAGAGACAGAGACAGAGAGAGACACAAAGACAAAGAGAGAGAGATACACACAGAGAGACAGAGAGAGACAAAGTCAAAGAGAGAGACACACACACAGAGAGACAGAGAGACAAAGAGAGAGACAGAGAGAGACAAAGAGAGAGAGTGAGAGAGAGAGAGAGACAGAAAGAGAGCAAAGAGACAGAGGGACAGAGACAGAGAGAGAGAGAGACAAAGTCAAAGAGAGAGACACACACAGAGAGAGACAGAGAGAGACAAAGAGAGAGACAGAGAGAGACAAAGAGAGAGAGTGAGAGAGAGAGAGAGACAGAAAGAGAGCAAAGAGACAGAGGGACAGAGACAGAGAGAGAGAGAGACAAAGTCAAAGAGAGAGACACACACAGAGAGAGACAGAGAGAGACAGAGAGAGACAGAGAGAGACAGAGAGAGAGAGAGAGCAACAGAAAGAGAGCAAAGAGACAGAGGGGCAGAGACAGAGACACAGAAACACAGAACGAGAGAGACAGAGAGAGACAGAGAGAGGGAGAGAGAAATGAAGAGCAATTTTAAACAGAAAGAACACATTTGGAGTCTATTTTGAATTTGCAAGAATTTTTTCCCCAAGGTGTGTAGCATTGTGATTAGACTACAGATAGCTATGAACAAATTTGGGACTAGAATTTCCATGGCCAAACAAGACAAGTGTCCGGTGTTATGACCTTTTTGCCATGGTCATTAAGCAGGTCACTGCAGTTGTTAAGTGAATCACATGGTTGTTAAGGAAACCCAGCTTCCTCCATTGATTTGGTTTGCCAGAAGGCCAGCTGGGAAGGTCAGAAATGGCAATCATGTAGTCCCAATAGTTGCAATTGTCATAAATACACACCAGTTGCCAAGCACTCAAATTTCGAAATCCTTGAGGATGCTATTGATGGTAAATGAATGCTTGCCAAATGAATGGCTGTAAATCAAGGACTGCCTTTACCATGGTTCTACTCTTCTTGGGGGTGCTCTTGAAGACTATCTAGATATTGGAACTTGGAAGATGTAATCTCTGACATTTAATTTATTTGTATCTTGTCTTTATTGTTTTTATAAATAATTCAAGCTGGTGAAGATATCCAACATACCTTCTTCCTTCTCCTATTTTCCCCACCACATCAACCCTGTCAGGTGGGGTTGGGCTCAAAGTCACCCAGTTGGCTTTCATGGCTAAGGCAGGACTAGAACTCACCGCCTCCTGATGGCTGGCCCAAGATCACCCAGTTGGCTTTCACGGCTAAGGCAAGACTAGAACTCACCATCTCCTGATGACTGGCCCAAAATCATCCAGTTGGCTTTCACGGCTAATGCAGGACTAGAACTCACCGCCTTGGTGAGTTCTAATCTTGCCTTAGAAAAATTCTATTCTATTCTATTCTATTCTATTCTATTCTATTCTATTCTATTCTATTCTATTCTATTCTATTCTATTCTATTCTATTCTATTCTATTCTATTCTATTCTATTCTAATTTCTTCTTCCTCTTCCTCTTCCTCTTCTTCTATGTACCCTGAGACCGTATGCACCAAAGACAAATTCTTTGTTGTCCAATCACACTTGGCCAATGAAGAATTCTATTCTATTCTATTCTATTCTATTCTATTCTATTCTATTCTATTCTATTCTATTCTATTCTATTCTATTCTATTCTATTCTATTCTATTCTATTCTATTCTATTCTATTCTTTACTCTACTCTACTCTACTCTACCCTACTCTACTCTACTCTACTCTACTCTATATTTTGTTCTTCAGGACCATGGACAGAGGTGAATGCTCAGAATGCAGTTCTAGGACAAACAACTGTCTTCTGAGACAACTCAGGTGTGACTTTTCAGACCGTGTATCATTTCCTCTCTGCTAGCCATTCAGGTGACTTTTGACAAGCTAATTATTCCCAATTCACCAGTGAGTGTGGATGGTTGTGACGTTTCTACGTATCTGTGGCTTTTCAGCTTCCGCTTCCACTCTAGGCAATGCTTGAAGGACTTCATTTTTTCAGGCAGTTGGGGAGTCCTTAAATCCAAACGCTAAAAAGGAAAGAAGAAAGACCAAAAACATCTTCCAGCTAACAACCAACACTCAGATAAGCAGAGATTAACACCGGGATTAATACCAGACCAATAAACGAGCTGCGGATACTCCAATCAAGAAACTACCCACTGAAACAAACAAGGTAACAGTAAACAACAACCTAACCAAGGAACTACCAAAAACACTTCCACCAACATTGACAAAGCAAGACAAGAGAGCAAGCCACACTCCCTTCTAACACTGATGATGTCCCCTAGCTGGGTAATAAAACATCTGCAAGAAAACAATCAAACTCAGAGAAGACCAAGGACCTCACACTTCTCCTCCACTTTGCAATCCCCATTCCCTTCTAGCATTGATGATGTTAAGTAGGTGGATCATCAGCGGTGGGATTCAGACGGTTCTCTCCAGTTCGGGCGAACCGGTTGCGCTGACTATGGTAGGCTCCGCCCACCCACCCGGAAGTCATTGGCAACCTTCAGTCTTCAAGAGGCTATGGTATCGTGCTCTGGAAAGAGGTCCTAAAACAGCATCTGGTGTGATGAAAAATGCCAATTGGAGAGTGGCAATCAATCCCTTCCACACTGAGGGCAGATACATTCTGTCCCCTGCCCAGCCCCCAGATTTTGCTAGTTCCGGGACTGCCTCATTGCCTCAGCCCGCCCAGCAAGTGTCTCTTCGAATTGGAGAAGGCCATGCTGCGTCTTTGGCCTCGAAGTTGAACGATCGGAGGTCAAGGTTTCCCAGTCATTAATGTCCATTCCCAAGGCCTTTAGATCCCTCTTGCAGATATCCTTATATCGCAGCTGTGGTCTCCCTCAAAGATGCTTTCCCTGCACTAATTCTCCGTACAGGAGATCTTTCGGAATCCGACCATCAGCCATTTTCACGACATGCCCCAGCCAGCATAGATGTCACTGTTTCAATAGTGTATACATACTAGAAATTCCAGCACGTTCCAAGACTGCGCTATTTGGAACTTTGTCATGCCAGGGAATGCCAAGGATACGTCGGAGACAGCGCATAGGAAAGATGTTCAACTTTCTCTCCTGCCATGCGTAAAGGGTCCAAGACTCACTGCAGTGCAAGAGTGTGCTCAGGACGCAGGCTCTTTAGACCTGGATCTTTGCATGTTCCGCCAGCTTCTTATTGAGCCATACTCTCTTTGTAAATCCAGAGAATGTGGTGGCCACTTTACCAATACATTTATTCAGCTCAGTATCTAAAGAGAGAGTATCAGATATGGTTGAACCGAGGTACACAAAGTCATGTGTCCGGAAGTAATGCCATCCTATTTTGCCACATTTTGGAGGTCGTGCGTATGCGTGGAAGGCGCGCCCGCAAGGAAAGAACTTGCGTGGAAGGCCAAGCATTTGTGGAAGGTGGCGCGGGTAAGCGAAGCGAGAGCACACGCTCACGTTTACAAACCGGTAGGGAAGGTTAAGTGAATCCCACCTCTGTGGATCATGAAATGTCTCCAAGAAAATAACCAAGCTCAGAAAGCATCAAGGACTCCGCAATCCTCCTCTCCGCAAATGCCACTCCCTGTTCTGTCCCCGTCACACACACACACACACACTCAGACAGACAGTCGGGGGTTAAATAAACTGGCAGGCAACCAATTAGTCTGATAAGACGCTTGGCAGCAATTCCAGCAGCTGCTTGCCAAGACCTTTTATCAACTTAGAAGAAAATACACACCACAACAATTGTCCAGGAATAAATCTGAAGCCAAGATGCAAAGTGACTCCAAGGGATTAGTTAGTTTTGTCCGTCACAGAGTCTGAATGCTTAACTCACCCCCTTTTATAGCCTGTGGGGTGTGGTCCAGTGAGTCAGCTAATCACGGGCACGCCTTTTCTTCTGTTGTGTGCGCCTGTCTCTGCGACGCTGGCGAGGGTCCAGCCAAGACTCATTACCCTCATCACTGTCCACCTGTGGCTGCGGGGACGTGCTTGGCTCCGGGCCTATCTCTTGCCCTTCGGTGTCCTCCGGAGGCATTGCCAGAGAGGAGGGTCCTGGAGAAGGAGGCCTTGCCAACTCCTCTCCCTCACTCTCAGACTCCTCTCCTGCCGATGACACAGGCTCAGGCAACGGAGCCACAACACTCCCTTCTAGCACTGATGATGTTACCAAGATAGGTCAGGAAATGTCGGCAAAAAAATAACCAAGCTCAGAGAGCACCAAGAACCCTACAGTTGTCCTTGTCTTCCTCCTCTTCCTCTCCTTCCTCCTCCTCCCTCTCCTCCTCGTCCTCCTCCAATTGTTTTTACAAGAGTCAAAAAAAGAAAAAAACCCTGAGCGAATGGGAAATAAACGCAGTTTAGTGAATCAAAAAACTGCCTTTCGTACAAGCCCATCCGACATTCGCTAACCAACCCCTTGTAATTAGACAGCGATGACAAGCTGTACCTGATGCTATCGATAATCCTCGTCCTTCTGCAACAGAACTTCCTGTAGAATTTATAAGGCATTTATCTTCCTGTAAAAGTCAGTGTTTTCCAGCAGGAACACTGCAAACATCCATTTAGGCAGGTGTTTTTTTCCCCCCATCCGTCAAGCCACATTGGTATTCCAGATGTGTGCACGGTTAAAAAACAACAACAACAACAAAAAAACGCTTTAGCGTAGCATCTGGGATGCTGATCGTCATTGGACCAAACAATGAAATGCATCACGTAGGCCTGTGATTATGTCTGTATGCATAAAACTGTACAGATATGTTTTCCCCTCGTTTAAGCGACAGTATGAATTAACGATGTGCGGGAAACTGAGGTGGGGCGGAAGGAGGGGAAAAAAAGAAACACGGGCAAGGAGGAGGAAAGGCTCCGATATCGTGTCGCTGGGAAACAGGAGTGAGGATTAGTTTCTCGGGAAGCAAAGTTAAATACATGTAAACCGGAGAGATGCCAGCTTTTCAGCTTGTTGGATGTCCTCGGCGTTCATTCCCAATGTGGCTCACGTCGACGGCTAGATTAAACCATGAGCCTGCAATAAAGTAGGCTTTTAAAGCAATTACTTGCCAAGGGTTTGACATAAAAATGACTTACATCCAGGAGCAGCTGCTCATCCCGAGCCAATTTTGCTTCTAATGCAGAGGTGTCTGGAACAATAGTCCTTGGGAAGAACCCCCCCAATGCAGCAAGATTGGGGTAACCGCTTTGTACTAACAACAGGCATTGGGTCTAGTATTTATTTGTTATGCTGGTGGCTAATGGAAACACGTGTGGGAAAGGGATTCAATTGGGTTCCTCACTCCCCAATTGTCATGGATGACCGTGGGCAAGTCACTAACTCTCCACCTGTTGGAGAGCAACTGTCTCCAGTTGGGAGGAGGGGTTAAATGGGGAATTAGTGTGGATTTGTTACATAAACACAAGAGAGCAAGGTGTTACCCCCCACCCCCAGGATTTTTGAACCTTATTTGGTCTTTCCCAGGCAAATTTGCCAGTCAGGAAGGGGAGGGGAGGGGAGGGGAGGGGAGGGGGGAAAGGAAAGGAAAGGAAAGGAAAGGAGAGGAGAGGAGAGGAGAGGAGAGGAGAGGAGAGGAGAGGGAGAGGGAGAGGGAGAGGGAGAGGGAGAGGGAGAGGGAGAGGGAGAGGGAGGGGAGGGGAGGGGAGGAAAGGAGAGGAGAGAAAAGGAAAAGGAAAAGGAAAGGGGAGGGAGAGCGAGAGGGGAGGAGGAGAGGAGGGAAAAGGAAAAGGAAAAAGAAAGAAGAGGAGAGGAGAGGAGAGGAAAGGAGATGAGATGAGGAGTGGAGTGGAGAGGAGAGGAGAGAGAGGGAGAGGAGAGGAGGACTGGAGAGGAGAAGGAGAGGGAGTAGAGAGGGGAGGAGAGGAGAGGAGGGAAAAGGAAAAGGAAAGAAGAGGAGAGGAGAGGAGAGGAGAGGAGAGGAGAGGAGAGGAGAGAGGAGAGGGGAGGGGAGGGGAGGGGAGGAGACGAGGGAAAAGGAAATGGAAAAGGGAAGAAGAGGAGAGGAGAGATAAGGAAAAGGAGAGGAGAGGAGAGCGAGAGCGAGGGGAGGAGAAGAGAGAACAGGAAAAGGAAAAGAAAGGAAACAAGAGGAGGGGAGTGGAGGTAGAGTGACTGGAAAAGGAGAGGAGAAGAGGGAGGGAGTGGAAAAGAAGAGGAGAGGGTGAATGGAAGAGAAAATGAGAGGAAGGAGGGAGTAGATGAATGGAAAAAGAAGGAAATTTACTTTTCAGTTTTTGGCAAAACCAGGCCACGGCAAACAGAGGGTTCCCTTAATGACCACGATGTTCATGCTTACGACCGCCTTGTCGCTTAGCCATGTGACCCACCCATTTTACGACTGTTATGACTTACCACCATAACAAGCAGGCTCCATTACAGTCAAGGACTATCTGTATAGGGGGAAAGGGGAGAAGACTCCCCCACCGCTGCCACCCCCACAGATAGATGAAATGCAAAACAGTTTTCTGGGTTAACTAGGCCAAAAAGGCGTGAGAAGAATTGCCGACACATATTTCCGAGGAATAAATGGTCTTGAGACCACAGCTATTTTTTTCCCCCTCTCCAACCGTAATTATCTCCCTAACCCTTTACCACACGAGACAGGTTGAAATCTACAGATTCACATGGCATTGGCAATTAGGAGGAGAGCCTAAGCGTTTGCCCTCAAAAAGGAATCGCATCTGTAATAGCTACTCAGCCAGCTATTTTCTCCTCTTCTTCTTCTTCTTCTTCTTCTTCTTCTTCTTCTTCTTCTTTCTTCTTCTTTCTTCTTTCTTCTTTCTTCTTTCTTCTTTCTTCTTTCTTCTTTCTTCTTCTTTTGCTTAGGAATGAAAGTCATCTGCACCTTTCCCAACTGATTGGGAAATTCTGGGAGTTGAAGTTCACACATCTTAAAGTAGCGAAGGTTGAGAAAGAAGAGGGAGTCAAGCTATTCTCCAAAGCACCTGAAGGTAGGACAAAAAGCAATGAGTGGAAACTCATCAAGGAGACAAGCAACTTAGAACTAAGGAGAAATTTCCTGACAATGAGAACAATGAATCAGTGGAACTACTTGCCTCCAGAAGTTCTGAATGCTCCAACACTGGAAGTTTTTAAGAAGATGTTGGATAACCATTAGTGCTGTAGAGTTTCCTGCCTAAGCAGGGGGTTGGACTAGAAGACCTCCAAGGCCCCTTCCAACTCTGTTATTCTATTCTAAACACTGTTTTATACGGTCTTCTATATAGAGAAAACCAGGATTATACATGGTTTTACCCATTCAGAAACAGATTAGAAAAGTTTCAGAGGAGAACAGAGAAGATGATACGAGGACTTGAACACAGGCCCTACAAAAGTACGTTGAAAAAAACCTGAGAATATTCTAGGACAGCACTTCTCAACCTTATCAGTTTGAAGATGGGTGGACTTCAGCTCCCAGTTGGGTAGACTTCAACTCTTCGATGGGTGGATTTCAAGTTCCATATTTCTGGGAGTTAAAATCCACACATCTTAAAGTTGAAAATAAATGAGAAAAAATCCTGTTCTAGGTAGTCTCCCATTCCAATTACAACCAGGAAGGTTAACATACCAAATACTCCTTCTTCCTCCTCCTATTTTCCCAACAACAACCTTGTGAGGTAGGTTGGGTTTAGAAAGAGTGACTGACCCAAGCTTACCCATCCAACTTTCAGGCCTAAAATGGGACTAGAAGTCACTTCTCTTCTGTTTCTAGGCCAGCATCTTCATCGTTACTCTGAGTTGGCTGTCAAACTTGATCAAGCGTTCCCAATTAAGGACATAGATTCTTGGTCAAATATTTTGGGTGATATTGCTTCTCCTGAGCAGGAATAGTGGGGAGATGCCTCTTTCAAAACCCTGTCGAATCCTGAATGTGAGCATGCCCAACAAATTTAATCCATTTTCACCAACTGAGTTGTTGTTTTGTAGACTTTTTCTTGACTGGCTCTAATGATGGGCAATTGTCCTTTATCCTAGTCCTCTGATCTATGGTTTTAGCAGATCAATTCCCCATGGGAAAGTAAAGTACTTACCGGCAGAAAAGGAATCAGATATTATGCAGAGGAAAAGCAAGGAGACCTGTTGTGGCCCCGTCCTCTGAGCCTATCCCATTGGAGGAAGGAAGCTCTGAGCAGGAGGAAGAGGAGCCAGCCAGATCTCCCAGCCCCCCCCCCTCTGGCACCGTCTCAGGTGCCAGCTGAAAGAGAGCCAAGTAGTGGGGAAACAGGTGTCTCAGATGAGAGTGAGGAAGAGACGTCATTCCTGGACGCACACCAAAGAAGGCGAGAGAAAAGATTACTGCAGCTGCGGCGTATGAGGAAATAGATCTGAGTCACTGATTGGAGTCACAGGATCAGTGAGTCACTGGACCACACCCAGAAGCCTATCTATATAAGACAGGACAGTGGGTCAAGAAGTTGTGACGAACAAAGCTAAACAAACATAGCAACCTCGTAGTCTTGGAAGCTAGATGAACGGCAAAGCTACGTAGGTGATTTTCTTGTTTGTGTAAACTAATAAAGTCCTTGGCAGACGGTGTGCATATCGCTGCCAAGGTTGAGATAAGAACTGTGGAGTGTGCCAAGTGATTCTTAACCCTTGGCTGGCTGTGTTTTTGTGGGTCTCTGAAGGGGGGGGGGACAGATCAGAGACCTTTAATTCACTCTCGTTCTCCTTTTGGCCTGCCTAATATTTCACTCATCCTTGCATGGTGAAATAAGAGTCTTACCCTCTTGGTAGCTACAGAGCTCATACATTACTATGACCATTTCTATTGTATCACCCATCAAACGGAGGAGGAGCTATTCGATCCCATTATTAGCAGCTCATTGATCCAATTATCAGGCCTGTCCGTTCCATTTCAAATTTACAACCTTGTTACCACCTTGATGAGAATGGATTGGATTGCAGATTTCAGCAATAGCTTGGGTACCACCATTCCTAATTCTATATTTACTGTACAGTCAAACATCCTTCTAGAGCTGCCTTTCTGATTAATTTAAAAAGTTGTGGTTGAATTAAATGTACTTTCCCTGGGACCTTTCTTCTCTCTCACTCTCCCACTTCTTCTTCCCCTCCTCTCTCTCCCCCTCCCTCCCTCCCTCTCTTCCTCATTCATTCCATCCTTCTCTCCCTCCCTTTCTCCTTCCTTTCTTCTCTCCCTCCCTCCCTTTCTCCTTCCTTCTCTCATTCATTCATTCATTCATTCCATCCTTCCTCCCTCCCTTCCTTTCTCGCTCCCTCCTTCCTTCTCTCCCTCCCTTTCTCTTCCCTCCATCCCTCCTTCCCTCCCTCATTCATTCATTCCATCCTTCTCTCCCTCCCTCCCTTTCTCTCTCCCTCCTTCCTTCCTTCTCTCCCTCCCTTTCTCCTCCCTCCCTCATCATCGATTTCATCCTTCTTCCCTCCCTTTCTCTCTCCTTCCTTCCTTCTCTCCATCCTTTCTTCTTCCTTCCTTCCTCCCTTTCTCCTCCCTCCCTCCCTCCTTCCTTCTCTCCCTCCATCCCTCCCTCCCTCCTTCCTTCTCTCCCTCCATCCCTTTCTCCTTCCTTCCTTCTGTCCCTCCCTTTCTCTCTCCTTCCTTCCTTCTCTCCATCCTTTCTTCTTCCTTACTTCTCTCCCTCCCTTTCTCCTCCCTCCCTCCCTCATTCATTCCATCCTTCTCTCCCTCCCTTCTCTCTCCCTCCCTCCCTCCTTCCTTCTCTCCCTCCATCCCTCCCTCCTTCCTTCCTTCTCTCCCTCCATCCCTCCCTCCTTTCTTCCTTCTGTTCCTCCCTCCCTTTCTCCTCCCTTTCTTTCTCTTTCCTTCCCTCTCTTCCTCTCTTTCTCTCTTTCTTCTCCCTGCAACAATGTAGTTGCATTAACCTGGGCAATTGTGTACCTTCTTGCTTGCTACTAATGGCTGCCAGATCTAAGCTAGAGTGAGTTGAGGGGAACCAGGAATCCGCATATAAACCATGGAATGGAAGACACTAATATCAAAAGCTGAGAGAACAGCCATGATGGATTTCACGACAGTGGCGAGAAAGATCATAAAAGGTGCAAAATTCACTTCACAAACGTCTCGCTCAGCAGCCTAAATTTTTGGTCGTAAATCAAGGATGACCTGTATTAAAGTCTGGACAGCTACATTCTCAAAAGCTAAAGTTGCTTAGTTGGGTTGTGTTTGTGTATCTGGATGGTGTCCCATTCAACCTTTTTGCTTTCTCTGAGCATTGTGCAAGCTCAGAAAATTAGATTAACTCAGCAACCAGATTAAGTGACTTTCCCCCCTTCTATGAAATAAGCACTGTGCAAAATGGACTCAAGCTGACTTAATCCAAATTTAGCCAATAATATAATTACCAAGGAGATCAAGCTTTGGAGGGAGGGAAATCCACCCCTCTCAAATGAAGATGACTAATAAAGGACGCGAGGCATTGAAGATCAATAAATTAGACACTTCATTCTTTTTATCGTTGTATCAATATTCTGTACTTAATTTGCAATTAGCTCAGTTCATTTTAGACTGCATGGAATTTTATTCAGTCTTCTTTGCTTATAATAACCATTCATTTCAGCTCTGGATTAAGCGCCGAAGTAATTAAAATGGTGATATGACTATCGCAAAAAATAACCAAGCATCTGGCCACTTTGCCCGATCAGGAAAGCTCAGCAGAATCGGACCTGATTTCTAGCTGGATGGGAAACTATCAAGAATCCTGAAATCTATAGATTACCTTGGGAAATCAGAAACCATAATCCATACGAGAGCAATAGTAAACACTTCTACAAACATGTCAGGAGTGAAGGCACAGGGCCACACGTTAAGTTCCAGTTAAGTTTGATTTATTGCTCATGCCTATACACAAGAATCTAGTCAACTAACGTTCAGCACTACGTTGGTGCTAGATAAGAGTCAACGGAATTCAAGAGGACTTGGACCGCTTGTGGGAACGTAATGACTCCAGGCTAATGACTCACTTAATTCCACCTAGGTTCTGCTTGCCTTCTTTCTTTCTTTCTTTCTTTCTTTCTTTCTTTCTTTCTTTTCTTTCTTTCTTTCTTTCTTTCTTTCTTTCTTCTTCTTTCTTTCTTTCTTTCTTTCTTTCTCCCTTTCTCCTTCCTTCCTTCCTCCCTCCCTTTCTTCCTCCCTCCCTCCCTCCCTTCCTTTCTCCCTTCCTTCCTTTCTCCCTTTCTCCCTTTCTTCTTCCCTTCCTCCCTTCCTCCCTCCCTTCCTTTATTCCTTTCTCCCTTCCTCCCTCCCTCCCTCCCTTCCTTTCTCCCTTCCTTCCTTTCTCCCTTTTTCCTTCCTTCCTTCCTCCCTCCCTCCCTTTCTTCCTCCCTCCCTCCCTCCCTCCCTTTCTCCCTTCCTTCCTTTCTCCCTTTCTCCCTTTCTTCTTCCCTCCCTCCCTTCCTCCCTCCCTCCCTTTATTCCTTTCTCCCTTTCTCCCTCCCTCCCTCCCTTCCTTTCTCCCTCCCTTCCTTTCTCCCTTTTTCCTTCCTTCCTTCCTTCCTTCCTGTCTGCCTGCCTGCCTTCCTATCTCTCTCTCTGTATCCATCTATCCATCTATCCATCTATCCACCCACCCCTCCTACATTAGTGAAATTACAGTGTTGAATGCAACTCAAAGACGTCTTTATATTAAACAGATTGGATCTGTTTTAACTGTTGTGTCCCTAATTCTAGAAGTTGCTTTCAAGGGTTCGGCTATAAAGCAAGTCTTTTCAAAGGCTTCCTGATGACTCACAGGAAGTCCATGTATGTTAGAAATTTACCAGGATAATAAGAAGCTGGTAGGGAGCCTCTTTTCACTAAACAGATGTGTGGCTCTATTAAAAAAAAATCTTTAACTGAATAGATCTTAATGGACAGGCAGCTGTGGGATTTTCTCCACTCTACATTTCTCCAAAAATCTTAGGTTCCCCCTCCCCCCCCCATTTTAACAGCCAAAGTATCATTAACAGCGGAGCTCTTATCCCAGGGATTTTAATCCATCATTGACACACAAGAGTTGTCATTGAGGGATGGGAATTTGCCTGGACAAGGGGAGCCATTGTGAATAGACTAGACTAGACTAGACCTGGGTACGGTGGCTCAGTGGCTAAGACGCAGAGCTTGTCGATCGAAAGGTTGGCAGTTCAGCGGTTCGAATCCCTAGTGCAGAGGTCTTCAAACTTGGCAGCTTTAAGACTTGTGGACTTCAACTCCCAGAATTCTCCAGCCAGCATAGCCAGCATAGCATAGCATAGCTGGCTGGAGAATTCTGGGAGTTGAAGACCACAAGTCTCAAAGCTGCCAAGTTTAAAGACCTCTGCCCTAGTGCCTCGTAATGGGGTGAGCTCCCATTACTTGCCCCAATTTCTGCCAACCTAGCAGTTCAAAAGCATGTAAAAAATGCAAGTAGAAAAATAGGGACCATCCTTGGTGGTCCCTTCAGCATGGAGTCATGCTGGCCACATGACCAAGGAGACGTCTTCGGACAGCGCTGGCTCTTTGGCTTTGAAACGGAGATGAGCACTGCCCCCTAGCATCAGGAACAACTAGCACATATGCGCAAGAGGAACCTTTACCTTTACCTTTTTAACACCGGATCTGACTGCTTTCCTAGGTGTCCAGTGCTATTAAAATTTATTACAAGTCAATTCCGAAACGCCGGAGAAAGGAGGGTGGAAGTATTTGTCCCCTAAAGTATTAGAGGCAGGCAATATTGTGTTAACCATCATTATGGGCATCGTAATATCGATAAATTGAGCTTCATAAAATGTAACTCTGAGCCATAACTCGGTTTAAGGCAAGAAATGTAACTTTCCTGCCTTAAACAGAGTCGATTTCGTTAGTTCTGGTCAACTGCAAGTCGGAATGGAAGAAAAATGAGTAGGTTGCATAGACTGAGCCTAGGGGTGTTATGGCCATCGAACCCGTTCAATTTCCATCTCAAGTATTGGAAAGATTTGTATTGGAAGCAATATTCTACTCCCAAAACGTTCAGAGTCATTAAAGAAAGAAAGAAAAATCAAGGCTAGCATATTGAAAGGAATGCGGAAAAGGAATGTAAGTAAAATAGTAAATTGAATTTTTTTAAAGAAAATGTTATATACTTCGGCGTCCTCCCTTTCGTTCTTAGGAAAACTTTAACCAGTGGTGAGTTTCTACCAGTTCGTCCCAGTTTGACAAACCAGTAGCGGAGGCAAGAGGAGGCTCTGCCCACCTGCCCAGACATCATCAAAACGCTCTGTGCATGCATAGAAGCATTGTGCGCTCATGAAGCAAGCAAGTGCACTGATGCACTACTGATAGCGAACTGGTAGCGCCGGGATATTAAACCCACTACTGACTTTAACGCTTTAGTAACTGTAGTAATTTCCTTAACAACCATGGGGGGAAAGGTTGTAAAATAGAGCAAAACTAAACTAGAACAGAATAGAATAAGAGAGTTGGAAGGGACCTTGGAGGTCTTCTAGTCCAACCTCCTGCTCAAGCAGGAAAGCCTAGAGCCATGATGCCGAACCTATGGAACAGGTGCCACAGGCATTTCCACCCACTTTTTGCAGGGCGGGAAGTGTGTTTTATACTCCGAAAAATACAGTATTTTATTGTATTTATATTATACCTTGGCCAGTTGTGGTGTAGTATGGTGTAGCTGGGCCCAGGTCAAGGTTTTCAGGGAAAGCGCTCAACGTTAGCAGTTGTATTTGAATTTTAATCATTAAAAATTGTATTTTCACCCCCGCAGCTATCCAACAGCAATTACGTCTCATCCAATCACAAATTAAATTTCTCCCAGTCCTTGTCACTTTCACATTGGCTCATTTGCAAGTCTGATCTGCCCTGTTTTCACATTTATCTGCATTTTAAAAAAAGTGAATCACCAGGGCCAATCACCAGGAAACGGTGAATTCTAGTCCCACCTTAGCCATGAAAGCTGGCTAGGTGACTTTGGGCCAATTACCAGGAGACAGTGAGTCCTAGTTCTGTCTTAGCCATGAAAGCCAGCTGGGTGACTTTGGGCCAATTACCAGGAGACAGTGAGTCCTAGTCCTGTTTTTAGGCATGAAAGCAGATTGGGTGACTTTGGGCCAATTACCAGGAAATTGTGAATTCTAGTCCTGCCATAGGCATGAAAGATAGTTGGGTGACTTTCAACCAATCCTTCTCTGTCAGCCCAACCCACCTCACAGGGTTATTGTTGCAGAGAAAATAGGAAAAAAAAGGAATATCATGTACAGTATGTTTGCCACCTTGGCTTACTTATAAAGTAATAAAGTATCTGAAAGCAAAACAACAAACAAAGGATGGAAACTAATCAAGCGGGCGGGGGGGGGGGACAAATCTAGAAATAAGGAGACATTTCCTGACAGTGAGAACAATTAACCAGTGGAACAACTTGCCTCCAGAAGTTGTGGATGCTCCCTCAATGAAGGTTTTCAAGAAGAGACTGGACAGCCATTTGTGTGAAATGGTATTGTTCTGTCCCCCCCTCCTCACACAGGCAAACGTAATACCAAGCACTCCTGCCAATATTTTTATTAGGTAAACGGATTAGAATTCTTGGCAGACCAAGGTTTTGGCAACAAGCTGCCAATGCCTGCCAAGACAGGGTTCACTCCCATAAAGTAGAAGAGGACTTATCTTCAGTCCATTCCAGGAGCAGCAAATTATCCACGAGACAAGAGTTTACCCAATGTTTAGTCCAAAATATATGCAAGCCGAATTTTCAGAAGTCACGATGTGACTTGCAGGGTTGAACTTTGTCCATCACAAAGCCTGAAGAGCAACCCCACCCACTTTTATTCCTGGTGGGGCGTGGCTCCGTGACTCAGCTCAATCTCTGGCCCTCCCACGCCTCTTTCATTGCTGCGCATGCTTCTCCCTCCAACACTGCCTAGGATCAAGCAGTATTCATCCTCCTCACTCCCTATCAATTGGTGCTCTGATATGCCTTCCTCCTGGCACATCCCAGGCTGTTCCTCCTGGCCTTCGGATGGAACCTGAGGCATTGTGTTCTGTCCCCGTCTCACACACGCACCCCCACAGATAGTCAATAGTGAAATAACCCATCCGACAAAAGTTTTGCTAAGAGCAGAATTGGCAGCAACCCAATGGCTGGCTGCCAAGAGTTTTTTACTCACGAAGGGAGTGTTTTTCAAAGCCAACACACAACAGATACAGGAATATTTAAAAAGTCCAGCAATGCAGAGAGGTTGGTTCAATATCAGTTTTTGCTCGTCACAGAGCTTGAACAGCCACCACACCCCCCTTTTATACTGGGGTGTGGTCCAGTGACTCAGCCTAATCCCTGGCACACCTCTTCCTCTGCTGTGCGCGCTTATCTCTGCGATGCTGTCGAGGGGTCCAGCCAAGACTCATCTTCCTCATTATTGTCCATCTGTGGCTGCGTGGACATGCTTGGCCCCAGGCCTATCTCTTGGCCTTCGGCGGCATCGCCAGAGAAGAGGGTCCTGGAGAGGGCGGCCTTGCCAACTCCTCCCCTTCACTCTCGGAGTCCTCTCCTGCTGATAATCCAGGCTCAGGGAACGGAGCCACAACACATTGCCAGAAAGGAGGGTCCTGGAGAGGGAGGCCTTGTGAGGTCCTCCCCATCACCTTCTGAGTCCTCTTCCTCTGTCAGGACAGAATTCCTCTGTCAGAATAGGTATAGGGTCTCCTGCTTGAGGTCCCTCCATCTCTGTTATTCTGTTAAAGGTGGGATTCAACTCTAATAAATAACTACATAAATAATCACGGTCCCTTGGAAATGGTCACAATAGATACGTTAACATTCTCTCCAACGCTAACTTTAGGTTGTCCTTCCAATTTTCTTGGGTTTCTGCCTGGTTGTTTGAATGCAAGGGCATGGTATTCAAAAACATCCCCTCTCTTCTTCCCTCCCCCCCCAAAAAATATTTGGGATATGCTGACATTTGCAAATGTCTTCAAACAGAAAAGACTACATCTAGATTAGGGGTGGTTGGGGAAAGGAGGGCGGGATGGTGGTGGAAAGGAGATAGTTTTAATTGATTTTATTACTTGCTGGAAAATAGAGCGAGGCAGGGCATTCGTGTTTGGGAGGATAAAAACAAATTATCGGCAGAATACGGCTGAATTAAGCATTTCAAAGTTCAGCCTTTCCAGATTGCTGACGACGCAAACTCCGATCAATAGAGAAACAATTTACAGCGTGGAAACCTGGTCTCTTAGCTATTAGCTACTAATTATGCCAAGCTTGCAGTGGGATTGATTTAACTCTTTCTAAAGCACGGATGGGATGGGGAGTGGGGGGGGAGATTAGGGGCCCAGTGTGCGACACACAGCCCCTCCCCATTAAGGGAGGACACTAACACCTCATTTTTGCAGAGCTGTGATTGCACAGGTGTGTAAAGGCACCAACGTGCAGAGATGATGGAAGAGGTAGTGTAGACCTTTCCAAGCAGTAGCAGGGACTGTCAAGTAGGTAGGAAAGGGCTGTGTATTTAAAAAGGCCATTTATCCAACCAACAGTACATATTCAGGATTTCAAACAAAAAGACAAAAGAAAAAAACCCCAAAACCAGGGCCTTTTCCATCACTCAATGCATCGTCTTTTAAACTGGAGCCTTGGGGGTACATGAGCCTTTGGCCCAGCTTCTCTCAGCTTTCAACTTAATTTCATAAGAATTGTGAAAGCCATCTGCTGGGTGAGAGGGGGGGAGGAGAGCATTTTGAGAAGGGAGAGGGAGAGGGAGAGAGGAAAGGAAAGGAAGGGGGAAGGGGGAAGGGGGAAGGGGGAAGGGGGAAGGGGGAAGGGGGAAGAGGGAAGGGGAGGGGAGAGGAGGGGAGGGGAGGAGAGGAGAGGAGAGGAGAGGAGAGGAGAGGAGAGGAGAGGAGAGGGGGAAGGGGGAAGGGGGAAGGGGGAAGAGGGAAGGGGAGGGGAGGGGAGGAGAGGAGAGGAGAGGGGAAGGGGGAAGGGGGAAGGAAATAGAAAAGGGAAAGGAAAGGAAACAGGGAAAGGAAAGGAAAGGAAAGGAAAGGAAAGGAAAGGAAAGGAAAGGAAAGGAAAGGAAAGGAAAGGAATGGAATCTTGGATCTCATTTAAGAATTTTTCTATATAAGACAACTGAACACCCTAAAAAGTGAAGACTCGACTGACTTGGAAGAAAGCAGAAAAAATATTAAATAAGATTACAGTAGATAGGATAGATAGATAGATAGATAGATAGATAGATAGATAGATAGATAGATAGATAGATAGATAGATAGATAGATAGATAGATAGATGAGAAAGAGAGAGAGAGGGAGGATAGATAGATAGATAGATAGATAGATAGATAGATAGATAGATAGATAGATAGATAGATAGATAGATAGATAGATAGATAGATAGATAGATAGATAGATGATAGACGGATGGTTAGTGGATATTCTTTTCTTTACTATATTCTTATTTTTCCTTTCCTTTCTATTTGCTATTCTTTTCTTATTTATATCTTTTTTTAATTCTCATGCTTAATGAAATTATTATAGTTTTACAAAGTTGCCTTTTAGCCATTGAAGATTTCCTTTTTTCATGCATGTAAGTCTCCCATTAGGAATTCCGGTCCATTCAGCGATATAATCTTCTCCCCGAGATAGGTCATTTAATAATGCTGACGGATCAAACCAGCAAATGAAGGGCCAGAATAATAGCTATCTGAGCATTGGGAGAGTCTAAATATTTAATTCTAATCATCAACTTTCATTAGCATTGCACGGAAATTTTGACTGGAGACCATTCGTGACTCTGGTGTCCACATTTATAAAGAAATGACAAATTGCATCAAGTAGCACCTTTTCTTGTAACCTAAGCCTTCTTCTCCAGCAGAGTCAGGTAATGTTTCTCTTCCCTTCCTCCTCTGGATTGTAGAAGAATAAACACAAATCCCGTGTCACATAATGATTTGTAAGGCTTTTTTTTTTTTTTAAGGGCCAGGATTATAGACATTTTGACATTCGTAAAGCTCACGGCAAGGGCAAGGGCAAAATGTTTGACAGATGCATTAAGCCAAAATAAAGTTGTATCTATTGTGCTTTGTATTAGACATTTGACTTCATCAAAAAGTGCAACCTGCTGTTGTTATAGGGAGTAAGTTAAGCAAGTTAATTGTTAGGGGAGGGAAACAGCACCTTGGACAGCTCCAGGGGTGGGAATTTGCCTGAACAAGGGGAGCCATTGTGAATAGACAAGACTAGACTAGACTAGACTAGACTAGACTAGACTAGACTAACTAGACTAGAACAGAACAGAACAGAACAGAACAGAACAGAACAGAACAGAACAGAACAGAACAGAACAGAACAGAACAGGGGGAATGGAATGGAATGGAATGGAATGGAATAGAATAGAATAGAATAGAATAGAATAGAATAGAATAGAATAGAATAGAATAGAATAGAATAGAATAGAATAGAATAGAATAGAAAGAATAGAATAGACCTGGGACACAGTGGCTCAGTGGCTAAGACGCAGAGCTTGTCGATCGAAAGGTTGGCAGTTCAGCGGTTCAAATCCCTAGTGCAGAGGCCTTCAAACTTGGCAGCTTTAAGACTTGTGGACTTCAACTCCCAAAATTCTCCAGCCAGCATAGCCAGCATAGCACAGCATAGCATGCCCCTAATTCTTCTTTTCTTTAGACTAGCCAAACTCAAATCCTGCAGCCGCTCGTCATATGTTTTAGTTTCCAGGCCTTTGATCATCTTCGTTGCTCTTCTCTGAACTTTTTCCAAAGTCTCAACATCTCTTTTTGTAGTACGGTGACTAAAACCGTTGCAGTATTCCAATGAGTGATCATTGCACCCTATGTGTAAATCAGACCTAGGTAGCTTGTTCAACAAATCATAATTTAAAAATTATGGCGTCCTTGGTACTCTCTGTGCTTAGTTCTTTTCTTGCCGATATTTCATTACCAAACTAGGTAATCTCATCAGTGCTAGTAAGTATTGGTTGCTAGTGTTGACTGCTGGTGAGGAGGTGTTTGAGGTCTTTCTGATTGCCTCTATTGAATGGTATGTAGTTGTTGTTTATCTCTATGTGCCTATTGATGGCCAATTTGTCTGAGTGCCAGGAATTCCAGGAATTCTCTAATGAAACTATGGTTGAGCCTGTCCATGTTTCACACCAGCAATGGCAAGAGATTAAATGCAAGGTTAACACATGACCAACAGTCAGGAAACAAACCCTATGTGAATCAGGAAACTAAATTAACAAACAAGCTAAAGTTAACAAGAAACCACAAGTCCGTTTCCACCAAAAATGACAGGGCAAGCTACGTGTATATAAAATTAGAGCAAAACCTGCTCCCTTACTAGCACTGATGATGTTACCTAGTTTGGTAATGAAAGGTCTACAAGAAAACAATCAAACTCAGATAGCACTTAGGGCCCCGCAATCCTCCTCTCCACAAATGCCACTCCCTTCTAGCACTGATGAGATTACCAAGATTGGTCAGGGAATGTCTGCATGAAAATAACCAAGCTCAGAGAACACCAAGGATCCCACAATTGTACCTCCTCCTCCTCCTCCTCCTCCTCCTCCTCCTCCTCCTCCTCCTCCTCCTCCTCCTCCTCCTCCTCCTCCTCCTCCTCCTCCTCCTCCTCCTCCTCCTCTTCCTCCCAAAGATCCCACAGTTCAAACCTGAGCTAAAAATATTCTCTTAGGTATGGCTTAGCATGGCGCATGACTCTTAATTCATACGTTCCTTCCCTTGAGTCTTATTATGATTTCTATTTCACTTTTCCATCTGCCAAGAATATTCAGGGTAGCTATTAATAAAATATAATAAAATATCCTCCTCTCTTGGGGACTAAATGCACTTCCCAGTTTGGGCACACAAGCAAACTTTTATTTCTCTTATACTTTTCAGTTTTCGGCAACTTCTCTGCCTTTTGTTGGAATTTCAGATGGGAGGGGGTTCAAGGAGATTAGGGCGATGTCAAAATCAAAGCGAGAACATTCTCCGCATTTCCTCCCTCCTCACAGTAGCAAAATAAGGTCCAGAAGAACCGACTTCTCTCTTTGAGTGACAGCACTAATGGGAGCTCATAAATAAGTAGCAACCACTTGTCAATGAAATACTGCAAAATCTTTGCATCCTTGAAGGGAGTGAGTATCCCTGGAATCAGAGGGGTTTTCTCAATAAGCCTACAGGATTTGAGCTGCTCCTATTTTCTTTCAAAACGACACTATAGAGCACTGCACACCAGAACAAGACCCAAGGACAGGTTTTCCCCCCAAATACCATCACTCTGCTAAACAACAAATTCCCATAACACTGTCAAGTTAAGTACTAAGCCTGTCATCCTTACTAGTACCTATCTCTTCCCTCCTTTGGCTCTGTCCATGTTGCTCGTATCTTTACAACTTATATTGTTTTTTGTTGTTTCCTAGTATGATTTGGTGGGACGCAGTGGCTCAGTGGCTGAGACGCTGTGTTTGTCGATCGGAAGGTCGGCAGTTCAGCGGTTCGAATCCCTAGGGCCGCGTTAACGGGGTGAGCTCCCGTGACTTGTCCCAGCTTTTGCCAACCTAGCAGTTCGAAAGCAGGTAAAAAATGCAAATAGAAAAAATAGGGGCCACCTTTGGTGGGAAGTAACAGCGTTCCATGCGCCTGTAGCCACATGACCACGGAGACATCTTCAGACAGCACTGGCTCTTCGGCTTAGAAACGGAGGTGATTAGCACATATGTGTGAGGGGAACCTTTACCTTTACCTTTAGTATGATTTGATTCCTTATTAGTATCCTGTGACTATCACTAAGTGCTAGTCTTATCTTATGATTCTTGACGAATGTATTTTATTTTTTCTTTATGTACACTGAGAGCACATGCACCAAAGACAAAATTCCTTGGGTGTCCAATCACACTTGGCCAATAAAGAATTCTGGAGCCTGAAGGCTGGAGCCTGCTGAGCCTGGATAGCTCAGCAGACTAAAGCCTGTTATTAACATTCAGCTGTCTGCAATTACTGTAAGTTCGAATCTCCCCAGGCTCAAGGTTGACTCAGCCTTCCATCCTTTCTAAGGTAGGTAAACTGAGGACCCAGTTTGTGGGGGCAATAAGCTGACTTTGTATAAATATACAAAAGTATGAAGGCTATTGCTTAACGCATTGTAAGATGCACTGAGTCTCCAGAGAAGGGCGGCATATAAATCTAATTTTAAAAAAATCTGTTCTATATTCAATTTTCTTTCAAGCTACCTTTGTTGATCTGGGTTACAATGAACCCCTATTTCCTCAAAATCTCCTAGGAGGAGGAGGAGGATGGCAAGATGGTTGCTCTCCACCAGAAATAAAACAGGAGATAGGGAAAAGAATGCCAGCCAAGAGAACCAAAATCAGCTGCCAGGAAGGGAGTGCTTCTTAGTATTTTAACTGCTGGGAAAACTTGGCATTTAGAACCACGCGCTATGATGCAAACAGTCCGATGAGCCTACAGGGAACACAAAAATAATATCAAAGCCATATTTCTCATCAGTGAAATGCTCCAAGGGCATCTGTGGATGAAGCCATGGGACATCGGCCAGTTGTGCCTTAATATTCCTCTCTAAGATCACACATTCACACAAACAAAATTGCCCTACCAAAAAAAAAAAATCCCCTATCTTTTTTATTTTCCCTTGTTAATTGGGTACGTCTAGTTTCATGACAAGAAGGACTAGGGGAGACATGATAGCAGTGCTCTAGTATCTCAGGGGCTGCCCCAAAGAAGAGGGAGTCAAGCTATTCTCCAAAGCACCTGAGGGCAGGAGAAGAAGCAACCGATGGAAACTCATCAAGGAGAGAAGCAACCTAGAACTAAAGAGAAATTTCCTGACAGTGAGAACAATTC
>CM075973.1:7282381-7547381 GCA_038048745.1 Coluber constrictor foxii
TCGGGGCTGCAGTAGAAGGTAAGTTTTAGAGCTGTTTTCAAATGTACTGCATGTGTGCGGAGTGCGTGTTTTGCATGTGCACGCAGCAAACCGGTTGTTACACCGGTTGAATCCCACCACTGCGCACACACACACACACACAAACACACACACACTGCTTGCATAGAGCATCCCTCCCCCCTCCATCTGTAAAACCAGAGAGGTTGGCGACCCCTGCTCTATAGGATCTGAGAACGTGCAAAGAGCTACCTCAGACCTCCCAAGAAGGAAAATCAAACAAGGGAAAGAGGAGAGCAGGAAGAAGGGCAACAAAAGTTCTCCCAAGAATTTCCTTCTCAGGGTTCAGAAAACCTCGGCCACAGGATTCCACTAGCAAAGAGTTCGGCGCTGTCTTTGAAGCACAGACTGTATTTTGCAACCGGCAAAATCCAGAAGCCACCTGCTACCTTCTACGACCACTACGATCCATCTTTCCATGCTACCTAGTCAAGGTCCGTAGGACTCCATCAACTAAATTATCTCCCTGTCACTTTAATATTTTGCCATCTGCTAAACGGAAAGCTCAGCAGGTCCCATAAAGACACTTATTTATGGCGTTACACAGAGCAACATCTGCCACCGTGCACGGCTCAACTGCCCTTCCTAATGAAACAAACAAACTGGATGGGTTTCAAAGATGGCTGGATTTACCCCGCTAAATCCTGGTTTCAGAAAAAATGAACGGAGATGCTCTCGTGACTGATTAATCCACAAGATTGTAACAGGCTGCGCTTGAGCGACCTGGAGGCAGAAGAGTTCCTGGGAAAATGGAAGATCTCAAATTCCATCTTAGATGGAATGATATGTCTCATTTTATTTATTTATTTATTTGTTTGTTTTTGAAGGTGAAGGTTCATTCTCTGAGCTTGTGGGTTGATTTCTGAACATTTCATTTCCAGGCTAGGGAACATGGTTTTTTTTTTTTTAATTTGATTTATATGCCGCCCTTCTCCGGAGACTCAGGGTGGTTTACAATGCGTTAAGCAATAGCCTTCATACTTCTGTATATTTATACAAAGTCAGCTTATTGCCCCCACAAACTGGGTCCTCAATTTACCCACCTTAGAAAGGATGGAAGGCTGAGTCGACCTTGAGCCTAGCTAGGATTGAACTCGCAGAAATTGAACTCGCAGCTGGATCTTAATTGCTGCCTTTAGTAGGAGGCATTAGCCCCCTACGCTACTCAGGCTCTTGTTCAGTAGAGTTTAGGGGATGTCAGTGTCAGTGTTCTTCTGTTGATAAGATCTTTGTGTGGTCAGTAGGTCTTGTGATGGGTCAGGTGTGAATGTGTCCAGTGAGGGTCTTGTGTTGGGTCAGGTGTAGGTATGTCAAGTGAGGGTCAGGTGATGGGTCTTGTGATGGTGTGGTGATCGGCCAGGTGTCATTATGTCAAGTGAGGGACTTGTGATGGGTCTTGTGATCGGTCAAGCATGGGTATGTCAAGTGAGGGTCTTGTGATGGGTCAAGGGTATGGGTGTATCAAGTGAAGGTTCTTTGTTGGGTGAGGCATGGGTATGACAAGTGACGGTCTTGTGATGGGTGTGGTGTCGGGCCAGGTGTCATTGTGTCAAGTGAGGTGATGGGTCAAGGGTATGGGTGTATCAAGTGAAGGTTCTTTGTTGAGTCTTTTGTGGGTATGATGATGGGCCAGGTGTCATTGTGTCAAGTGAGGGACTTGTGATGGGTCTTGTGATGGGTCTTGTGATGGGTCAAGCATGGGTATGTCAAGTGAGGGTCTTGTGATGGGTCAAGGGTATGGGTGTATCAAGTGAAGGTTCTTTGTTGGGTGAGGCATGGGTATGACAAGTGACAGTCTTGTGATGGAGGTGGTGTTGGGCGAGGTGTCATTTTGTCAAGTGAGGTGGTGGGTCAAGGGTATGAGTGTATCAAGTGAAGATTCTTTGTTGGGTCTTGTGTGGGTGTGTCAAGTGAGGGTCAGGTAATGGAACAGGTGTCATTGTGTCAAGTGAGGGTCTTGTGATGGGTCTTCCTTGCCACAGTTGTTAAGTGAATCATTGCAGCTGTTAAGTGAGTAACATGGCTGTTAAATGAATCAGGTTCCCCCATGGACTTTGCTCATCAGAAGGTCGCAAACAGTGCGGGACACTGCAACTGTCACCAATATGTTTATGACTTTACAAATAAAATCCCAGGATCACGTGATCCCCTTTGGCAAAGTCAATGGGCAAGCCAGATTCACTTATCAACCATTGTACTAACGACTGCAATGATTCGCTTAACAACCGTGGCAAGAAAGGTTGTTCAATGAGGCAATACTCACTTACATTAACTCACACTAGAAAATGTTTCACTTAGCAATAGAAATTCTGGGTTCACTTGTGGTCATAAATCAAGGAGTACCTGCAGGGGTGGGTTCTAAATTTTTTTACTACCGGTTCTGTGGGCGTGGTTTATTTTGTGGGCGTGGCTTGATAGTCATGTGACAATTATTTAGGCTTTAGCAGAGTTACTGGCTTTTAACTGCTTGCAGAGCTGTACCGATCTACCCATTTATTTTTGCAGGCACTGGTCTACCCATTTATTTTTGCAGGCACTGATCTACCCATGTATTTTTGCAGGCATAGGTCTACTCATTTGTTTTCTTTTAACACTGATCAGCTGTAGGGCAGCCCTTTGAAGCTCCGTGGCAAGAGTTTAAACAGTTTTTTTTCCTCTAGCCATCAGCTGGGACTCAGGAGGCAGCAATAGATTGGGGGTGGGGCCAAATAAAAGATAAGAATAATGCGGGGGTGGGGTGGGGGGGCAGAACCTGTTCAGTGATGTCATATCGTCACCCCTACCGGCTCAGGGAACCGGGCCGAACCGAGAGGAACCCACTACTGAGTACCTGTATAGGTGGCAAGAATAAACCTGCTTCGAACTCACCTCCTGTTCCTGACTGCCTTTCCCTTAAAGACTTTTAAAAAATAAACAGCAGTCAGAGAAGCAAGCAAAGGCAATGCCCGTTAATTACTTAGGCCCTGTGCCATGGCAATGTAACGGATCTCCCAACAAACTAATTTTATTATTTTAATGGAAATCTGTATCCCATTCATTAGACTGACATATGACTAGCCATTAGTAACAGTTCATTTCCAAAGCCGTGGCAAATAAAGGTTGATTAAAAATTAACGAGCCCCAACCCAGCCAGCACGCAACCACATTTTCTCCCTTCCCACCCCCAGCCCCAGCCCCCCTTGTCATCTTGCTTAAACAAAAATAGAGGGATTGAAATACTGGTATTCGGGGTGGAATTGTGGGGGTAGGAATATGCCACGGTCAGGCGCAAAGGATCAGCATTTACATACTGCTTCACAGTGCTTTTATAACCCTCTCTAACTGTTTTACAGAGTCAGCATCTTGCCCTCCTCACCCCCCCAACAATTCTGGGTCCTCAGTTTGCCGAACTCGGAAGGATGGAAGGCTGAGTCAAACTTGAGCTGGTCAGGATTGAACTCCTGGCAGTGAACAGAGTCATCCTGCATTATTGCATCCTAACCACTGTGCATTTACATACTGCTTCACAGTGCTTTTATAACCCGCTCTAACTGTTTTACAGAGTCAGCATCTTGCCCTCCCCCCCCCCCCCCCCCCCCCGACAACAATTCTGGGTTCTCAGTTTGCTGACCTCGGAAGGATGGAAGGCTGAGTCAACCTTGAGCTGGTCAGGATTGAACTCCTGGCAGTGAGCAGAGTCATCCTGCATTATTGCATCCTAACCAATGTGCCACCATGGCTCAGAGATAGATAGATAGATAGATAGATAGATAGATAGATAGATAGATAGATAGATAGATAGATAGATAGATAGATAGATGATAGATAGATAGATAGATAGATAGATAGATAGATAGATAGATAGATAGATAGATAGATAGATAGATAGATAATAGATAATAGAGCAAAAGCATCAGCAATAGCACTTATATAATGCTTTAAAGTGCTTTTACAGCCCTCTTGAAGTGGTTTACAGAGGACCACAACAATCTGGATCCTCATTTTACCAACCTCAGAAGGATGGAAGATTAAGTCAACCTTGAGCTGGAGAGGATCATGTCCCTATCAGTGAGCAGACTCAACCTGTAATTCTGCACTGCGCCATCATGGCTCCATAGGTTAAGTTGCAATTCAGAAATATTTATTGCTCAAGCATATACACAAGGATTTAGTCAACTAAAGTTCAGATTTGAATTGGTGCCAGAGAAGTGTCAATAGGATTCAAGAGCGATTGGACTTGGACCGTTTGTGGGAATGTAATGATTCTAGGCTGATGACACATTTAACTCAACTCTCCAGCTCTGCTTGCTCTTTTCCTACAACCACCCTTCTTATGTTCTTTTATAGGTCTTGCAGACAAATTAGTGCATGGGTGATAGATGTTAATAATTAAGAGGTGAGATTGCATTCTGGATGATGAGGCTTTGGGCAATCAAATGGAAGAGACCTTGACATGCTGATGATGATTTTCCAGGTGTGAAACATTAAGAGAGAGATTTATTTCATGACACTCAATAAAGCTGCCATGATATTTCAGGGTGCTTGTCAGCTCCCCAAAGGTCTTGCCCATATCATGTCCTCTGTGACAGCTGAACTCTCTTCTCCATCTTCTACCTTGATCTCAAGGTAGAGACAGAGACAGAGAGACAGAGAGAGACAGACACACACAGAGAGGGAGACACAGAGAGAGAGACAAGCAGAGGGAGAAGACAAAGACACAGAGACTGAGACCGAGACAGACAGAAAGACACAGACACAAATAGATAGACAGAGAGAGAGACACACACACACAGAGACACACACAGAGAGAAAGGGACAGAGAGAGACAGACAGACACACAGAGAGAGAGAGACAAACAGACAGACACAGAGAGAGACAAAGACAGAGACAGAGACAGACAGACAGACAAACACAGATAGACAGAGACAGAGACACACAGAGAGAGACAGAGAGAGACAGAGACTGAGACAGAGACACACAGAGAAACACAGAGATACAGAGAGAGACAAAGACACAGAGACAGACAGAGAGACACAGACAGAGAGAGAGAGAGAGAGACAGACAGACAGACAGACAGAGAGAGACAGAGAGAGAAACACAGAGAGAGATACAGAGACACACAGAGAGACAGAGACAGACAACAGAGAGAGACAGAGAGACAGAGAGAGACAGAATACAAGAATGTCTGCATATCCAAGATTGCAGATTTATCTCTTATTCGTGTGCACAAAAATGTAGTAGAGCTTGGACCACAACACCTTGCCTAGCACCTCACAAACTTTGACACAACCGAAAGTCACCGATAGCCAAACAGCTGTTTGCCCAATGCTGGGATTGTTGCGTGAGTCCTTCTTCAGGACTCAGGCAACAAAGTGAACAAAGTTAGAAAGCTGAGCTTGTGCTAAAATACACGATTGCCTTGTGGTCAAAGTGTTTACCACTCTGATCCTAAATCTTCTAGAGAGCTAGCTATAAAATTTACGCTGCAATCCAATGGTGGGAGGAAAAGTCATCAACCATTTTAGAGAACGCTGAGCTCAACCTCTTGAGAGGGATGGTGAAAACAGGGCAGAATGTCAGATCCCAGCAGACAAAATCCCAGGCTCTAAAATGCTATTCAAGATTTTTTTTCCAACTAAAGCAATACATTTCTTTTAAGGGGAGGATTGAAGTTGGGTAGAACGAATGTTCCCATTTTCAAGAAGAGTTGGGCAAATGACCCAAATTCTCTTGAGAGAATCTTCGTTTGGCATCAAAGCAGATGTTATACAAAACCCAGATCATTCACCGCCCGAGTACATCGCTTTAATATGTGGGGGTACCCAGCAAGAGGATAGCCCATCTTGCATACACATACAAAGAAGAGGGAGTCAAATTCAGTGGTGGGATTAAAAAAATGTTTACTACTGGTTCTGTGGGCGTGGCTTGGTGGGCGTGGCCAAGGAGCAAAAACAGGTTGTGGGGTGACACGCTGCTCTCCCGTGCCCCGTTTTGGACCTAGGAGGCCTCCCTGCACTTACCTGGGAGCCGAAACGGGGCACCTGGGGACACCTGGAAGTGGCGGGGTGAGAAGGTGAGGGGCCAGCCAGCCAGCAATTTAACTATCAGTTCTCCCAAACCATTCCGAACCGGCTGAATCCCACCACTGATCAAATTATTCTCCAAAGCCCCAGAGGGCAGGACAAGAAACAACAGATAGAAACTAACCAAAGAGAGAAGCAACCTGGAATTAAAGAGGAACTTCCTAATAGTGAGGACAATTAACCAGTGGAACTGCTTGCCACTAGAAGTCACGGGTGCGCTCCCATCACTGGAGATTTTTAAGAAGAGACTAGAGTGTCACTTATCTGAAACAGTATAGGTTCTTCTGCTTGAAATATAGGTTCTTATGCAGCTCTATTCTATTCTATAATTTTAAAATAATTTTAAAAAATGTGGAGGGAGTCCCAGCATCAACCCAACATCAAAATTCAACAATAAACCAAACTGGGACACTGTTTTCCAATCATTTTTTGCTTAGGAACTAAAGAAAACTGCAATATAAAATCCCATTGGTTTAATAAGTTTAGAATATTTAGCAGGGGAAATCAAGTCCCAAAGTCCATCGCCTCTGGTGACAATATAAACGACATCGTCAGTCCCGCTGTGGCTGGCCAGCAGCTGCTGACTCCAATTTCGAACGACGGTCACGAAAGAAACTTTTGCTCTGTTTTGCTCAGCGCATCGGACATTTCATTGAATTGTTTCTGTCTGCATTAACCCAACTGGTCTTTGTCCCCCAAAGATTTTCCTGTACACAAAAAAATAAAATAAAAAGGAAAATAAAGCTGGAATTCATAACTTTTTATTAGCCAACAGCCACCCATTCTTCTTTTTTAATAATAATTTTTATTAAAGTTCACCCATAAAAGGATAAAGAACTAATACAAACAAGGAGGAATATGAAAAGTAAAAAATAAAAAAATGCAGACATAAAGAATACATGCAGTCATGTGTTGCATATTGTATCTCTCTCTCTTTCTTTCTCTCTCTCCCTCTCCCTCTCCTTCTCATCTATCTCATCTATCTAGCTATCTATGTCTGTCTATCTATATGTAGGTATGTAGGTAGGTATGTAGGCAGGGGTGGGCTGCTGAGGTTCACAGGAGTTCAGGAGAACCTCTAGCTAAGATTCTGTGCAATTCATAGAAACCCCAAATCCCACTCCTGGCTGGCTCCACCCACCCCGGTCCGCCCCACCCAGGAGGGCACACACGGAGGCTCGGAGAGGGCAAAAAACGGGCCTACCGGAAGTTCAGCAAGGCCAGAAATGGGCCCATTTCTGACCTCCAGAGGGCCTCCGGAGCTGGGGAGGCTGTTTTCACCCTCCTGGAGGCTCAAGGAAAGCCTCCGGAGCCCGGGGAGGGCAAAAACGCCCCCCCCATGGTGCAGGAGGCTGACTAGGCCACGCCCACCTACCCAACAACTGGAGAGAGAACCCTTTGCTAAAATTTTTGAAGCCTACCTCTGTAGGTACACACACACACACACACAACCGATTCCTCCCTTCGTCCATGCAAGAACAAACAACTGCAGTAACTTATTACTTTCTCTAATCTTTTAATAAAATACCTCTTTGTTCCCATGTCTCTTCTCTTATCAATAGACAAAACGTACAATCTCACCATTCAGTCATCATCGGAGGCCTTACAAGAAGATGGATCAGAATAAAAGCTAGGTTTGATTTCACTTCCATTTCATTTTTAATTAAAATCGAATCTCTGTCATTCGATTGCTAGGGTTACGGGAGGGTTCAGCGTGGAAGGTCACTTGGAGGGCAATTGGATCAAATCTCCAAATTGGACCATAAATCCAACTGTGGAACCAGATTCTCTGCCTGATAATTATCAAATTGATAATTTATGGAATTTTTGCCTCTGAATAGAAAGTTGTTTTTTCCTCCTGCAACGAACTGCCTTTCCAAACCAGACATTCAATAAACCAATCTGGAAATACAATGTTGACTGAGAAATCCAATCAATAGAAAATTTGTACTGGTTCTGACTTAATCCATGTCTGTTGATGATGGTTTTCGAATCTCCAATTCATTTAATTTCTCCCTGTCATTAAAAAAAATCAGTCTTGTAGCAATATCCGGATATTTCTGTACATATGGCTTTGAGGCCCTTAATTCTGATGTAGCACCATCAATCTTTGGATCAGTGGGGTTTTTGGTGGTTTCTGAGCTTGGTTGTTTCCTTGTAGACTAGATAACATCATCAGTGCTGGTACGACAGTAGGGTTATTACCGATATACTTTTCTATTGTATTAACCAGAGAGCAGATGAAAAGTTCACTATTGCAGAAGAGCAGGAAGAACCTGTGGGTGGAGTCAGGCAAGTCATCAGCCTGGAGTCCTTACATTCCCACAAATGATCCAAGTTCAACCCCCTCCCTCTTCAATTCGATTGACTCTTATCTAGTGCCAACTTAGTGCTGACCTTAGTTGACAGTGGGGTGGCATGATGGCTCAGTGGTTAAAGACGCTGAGCTTATTAGTTGGAAAGCTGACACCCTGGGTTTGAGACTCAAGTGCCATGCAATGGAGTGAGTTCTCGTCCTCACCTCAGCTCCTGCCAACCTAGCAATTCGACAGCATGCAAATCAGAGGTGGTATTCAACAGGTTCTGACCAGTTCTGCAGAACCGATAGCAGAAATTTTGAGTAGTTTGGAGAACTGATAAATACCACCTCTATCCCCTCCCATCTATTCTCTGCCTCCCGAGTCCCAGCTGATCAGGAGGGAATGGAGATTTTGCAGTATCCTTTCCCTGCCATGCCCACCAAGCCATGCCACGCCCACCAAGCCACACACACAGAACCGGTAGTTTAAAAATTTTGAATCCCACCACTGATGCAAATGCGAGTAGATAAATAGGTACCACTTCGGTGGGAAGGTAACAGTGCTCCATGATATCATGCTGGCCACATGACTATAGAAATGTCTCCAGACAACGCTGGTTCAATGGCCTTAAAACAAAGATGAGGACTGCCCCCTATAGTCAGCAATGACTAGCAGAATAAAATCTGTGTAGACTTCTTCACCTTTTCACCTTAGTCGACTAGATTCCTGTGAATAAGTGGGATCAATAAATCATGCTAACTGGAACTCAATATGTCGTCCTGGTTCTTTGTGGGTGATAGCAATATTATTAAGTATCAAAGGAGAGAGGGAGGGGGAGGCAGAGAGAGAGGGAGGAGGGAGGGAGGGAAAGGGAGAGGAGGAGAGGGAGGGGAGGGAGAGAAAGGGAGGAGGAGGAAGAGGTGGAGAGGGAGAGGGAAAGGAAGGGAAAAGGAGAGGGAGAAGGAGAGGGAGGGAAAAGGAGAGAGGGGAGAGAGAGGGAGGGAGGGAGAGGGAGGAAGGAAGGGAAAGGGAGATGGAGAGAAAGAGGGAGGGAAAGAAAGAGGTAGGGAGATGGGAGAGGGAGGGAAGGAGAGGGAAAAGGAGATGGATGGAAAGAGGGAGGGAAAGAAAGAGGGAGGGACATGGGAGAGGGAGGGAAGGAGAGGGAAAGGGAGAGGAGGAGTGGGAGAGGGAGAGGGACATGGGAGAGGGAGAGGGAGAGAGAGGGAGAGGGAGAGAGGGAGGGAAAGGGAGAGGTAGGTAGGTAAAGGGATAAGGAGGAAGGGAGAGAGAGGGAAAGGGAGAGGGGCAGATGGGAGGGAGGGTGGGCGAGAGAGAGACCGCGCAGAGACCAAACTGAGATTCATTCCTCTATTGTTGGATTCTTGGTTTTATTTGCGGAAGAGGGAATTCAAATTTTCCGAGAGCACATAAACGTACCTTAAGCACCTGATGATCAAACCCGATAAGGTTAGATTATATTTGATTGCTGCTATCGGGGCTCTGTTGACCTCAGCTGTAAAAACAGCCTGTTTTCTCATTGCTAAATCTAGCGCCAGACATTGAAATCAAACTAAATGAATAGTTACGTCGCAGTGATGCTCCCAGCTTGGTGGATTGTTTCTAAATGATTGCCAGTTTTGCAAAAGGCAAGGAAAAGTGTCATAAATAATCCTGAGTGCCCAGAAGAGATTTATTTAAAAGCAAGAAGGAGTTTCCCAGACATTATGGAAAGTATTTGAGAGGGAGGGAAAACCACTTTATTGTTTTAGCAGATTTATGGCTAGCTTTGTGTAGGTGGGGTAGCCCTGTGAGTAAAGAGGGTAAAGATCTGTGATTTGAGTTTTTAAAACCATTGCATTGCTGATCCATAAACTTAAATTGACTGCATGCAGGACAGCAATGACTGCTGGGGAATTTAAAATGTCTCCTCCACGTGCACCAATGGCTTAAATAAGGATTAGATCAGTGGAATAAGTGCCCTTGATTTAAAAAAAAAAACACCATCTCTTTAAACTTAGAGCTTTTGCTGTCCATAAATAAAAGCAGGAAAAATTAACGGAAGCAGAGATGGAGATGCGACTGGTTTAAGCAAGAGGACCTGTCTCCTCCACTTAGTCTTGCAGAAAGATTTTCTCCCCCTTCATTTAAAGGAAGCAATAAAAAAATTTGGAGGAGGCAATCAGGATGAAATCACAAGAGTACCTGCAATTTTCACCCTCGGTGTTGCTCAAGGAGCTGCACTTTAGACTCCTAAAATATGTTTAACGAGCTACCATTAAATCCAGCAGAGGAACAACGATAGATCTGCCGTTAACCATCCTGAGCAACTGACATTGACCGTAGGCTAACTACTGAAAAATAATCCTTTGGGGGCAACCTTCCCAAACTTTCCCTTGAGTTATTCCCGAGGATGGGTCAGTAATTAAATTAATTAACTAACTAACTGACTGGCTTAATTGGCTAGGTCAGTGTTTCTCAACCTTGGCAACTTTAAGAGGTAGGGACCTCAACTCCCAGAATTCTAGGCTTTGAAGTCCACACATCTCTTAAACTTGTCAAGGTTGAGAAGCACCAGATTAAATAAGGTGAGAAAGAAAGGTGTAGATAGAAGATCGAAGACCCCCTCCCATGTTACCTTACCTAACTCTTCCAATGAACTCTAGGACAGGGGAATTGGAACTATTGCTGGCTGGAGAATTCTCAACCTTGTACGACTTCGGGGAGTTGAAGTCCACAAGTCTTCAAGTCGCCAAGTTTGGAGGCCCCTGATCTAGGACAATAGAACTGAAGGTCACTGTGGCCAATTTGATACCTAGGCTGAATCCAGCAAAGAACATAGGTAAAATAGGCAAAAGTCATCAACTGTTGGAAGAAATATCCATCTGGGTTCAGTTCAAAGTGGGGAGAAAGACAGCAGAAACAAGAAGTTGGTTTAATGATGAAGCAGGACCACATGGTTTTGAGGTCCTGGGCAAAAAAGAAGCCCATGGGCCTAGTGGCTCAGCAGACTAAAGCATTGTGATTAACATCAGCTGTCTGCAATTACTGTAAGTTCGAATCTCACCAGGCTCAAGGTTGACTCAGCCTTCCATCCTTTCTAAGGTAGGTAAAATGAGGACCCAGTTTGTGGGGGCAATAAGCTGACTTTGTATAAATATACAAAAGTATAAAGGCTTTTGCTTAACGTATTGTAAGCTGCCCTGAGTCTCCGGAGAAGGGCGGCATATAAATCAAATAAATTTTTTTTAAAAAAAAAAATCATGGGTGGGTATGTGTGAGGGAGATTTATACCCTCTGTTGGGTTTTGAATTTGAGCTTGTATTCTGATTGGTTGTCAGATTCCCATGGGGCCATGCAGGGGTAACTTTGTAGGTTGAGTTTTGAGTCCCAGGCTTGGTTGAGCCTTGCTGGGTGTTGCAATCTCCCCAGGTGCCCTGTGGTAAGTTCTGTTGCCAGATGGGTTTGGCTGAGGGCATTTGCTTATGAATAGACCTAGCTATCTCTTTATCTCTTAAGTGCCGACATCTGCTGTAGGCTATTGAGGAAGGTGGGGGCTATTAAGTCTGCTAAAAAAAAAACATGTTTCTCTATTTCTCATCCAGGGAAATATAATATTCCGCCTTTTTAATATTTCCTAGAAAATTTCATTCTTCTAGGAGAGGGGTGGGTGCTCACTTCCTACAATACAACTTTAACTACTTTTTTTTTTTTAAAAAAATCCCTCGGTTCTTCATTCCAGCGATAGATTTCCTCACACAATTCCCTCACTCGTGAAATCACCACTCCGACTGACAGAAGGTGAAGATTGCAAAGCCCAATCTTCACCTTTAGATGGACCAGGACACCAAAACTGAAAACCTGGGAATGAACATACCCCTCTCTCTCTAGAAAAAAAAAGTGACATTTTGAAAGAGGTGTGTGAGTTTTACTTGATTGTTGAAAATGATACAGCCCAAGCAGAAGATAAAACACTAGGATCCCTTATGCCAACTAGACTTGAAATTTTGGGCTTGGATAATCTGGATTTGCGCCGCCCGTGGTCCGATCTAAGCATAGTACACAAAATTGTCTGCTACAATGTCTTACCTATCAACAACTCCTTCAGCTTCAACCTCAATAATACACGGACAAACAATCGATACAAACTCAAGGTAAACCGCTCCAAACTCGATTGCAAAAAATACGACTTCAGCAACAGAGTGAGTGGTCAACGCCTGGAATGCTCTACCCGACTCCGTTGTTACAGCCTCAAACCCTCACAGCTTCAACCTCAAACTGTCTACTATGGACCTCACCCCATTCCTAAGAGGTCCATAAAGGGGGTGTGCATAAGCGCACCCCACATGTCTACCGTTCCTGTCTTACTGTCCCCATTTATCTGTACTTACTTCCTTTGTTTATGTTTATGTTTATACCTATACCTGCTCTCTTGTACATGTTTGACAAACAAATAAATAAATAAAACAGAACAGTATCTTGTGGAAGGAAAACCTTGTTAAGAAATAGTCATTGCCTAACTAGTTGGCCAGGTAATATATAAGCCAACATTATATGTTTACAGTATGAATATGTAGAATATAGCTTTAAGAGTATTGCGGAGTCATTCTGCATTCTAATTGAATAAGCTCTGTAGCAACTATATTTAAGGAGAGTTTGATAGTAGTCTGTGTGGACATTACACCATATTGTTACCTGCTGCTATGTTGTAGATATCTTTGGTCTTCTTACATGGTCAATTTGATCATGGTTTATTTATGACTGCTTTTATGAACTGTTTATATTGTTCCTGAATGATTCATGTCTTGTTCTACGAACCGGTAAGAAGTTTTGTATCTCTGGATTGATTATGCATGGCTAAGACTTGGATTGGTAAAAGGACTATGCTTTTGCTTTGCTCTATAAGTAAACCATTTAAGAACCAGTCTGTATGCAGTTTATTCACAACTACTCCCAGCACCGTTTCTGTGCTCAAACACTCTATGCTCTGCTTCATAACCATTCCTGGTTATCTCACAACTATATCCTTAACAAACCTAGAAGGCATCTTTCAAAACAAAATCTTCAGAGAACAAGAATCCACTGATTTTTGGTGGTCATAAACGAAAATCGAATCTTAACTAACAAATGATTACCTCTCTTGTATTTTTTTTTTTTAGAGCCGAAAACATCAAGAACAAACCGATTGATGAGTTTTGTTTACATTCTCACCTACCAAAATAGATAGTAGCATTAAAAAAAAAAATATTTAAGATGGGCCTGGTTAACTACATCCTTGAACCCATCTCTTCAAGGCATAATTCTTCTTTGTTTCTTTAACTGCCTACCAGGATTGAGTTTAACATTTTGGCAAGTCTTCCCTGCGACTTGGATGCAGACACACAAAACACTCGGTTGCTATGGCGATTAAGCTGGGCTCCTTCATCTTCCAAAGACAACATGGCAGTTGTGTAATTATTCCTTATCTCAAAATCTGCATGCCTTGGCCAAAAGACCCTCGCTGGTTTTTTTTTTAAGGTCATTTATTCATCTGAAATGGCTCAGAAGTTTATTTTAAAAAATGTCTGACATTATAAACAGACTGCGTTCGAAAAATGAGATGAGAAAGTGTAGGAAGAAATATCCTTCTGGGTTCAGCTCCAAGTGGGGAAAAAGACACTGGAAACATGGAGACTGCTTGGAAAGATGGTTTAATGGTGAAAGATGGTTTAATGGTGGACAGGAGAGGCTTGAGTTCCTGAAAGAAAAGGGGCGAGATACAGCAAGGCCCCGGGTTTTTATGCTCCCTCTGGCTTTGGGCCCCGAAAGAGTATCCTGATTGGTTGTCAGGCTCCCAGAGGGTGGGGGTCTTAGCTAGCCTTGATGGCTGATGTAATCTTCCCAGGTGTCATGTGTGAGTTTCTGTCCTAGATGGGTCCTATTGTATTGCAGATGAAGGTCCATTGACAAAGATTGAGTTTCTGCCTCTGACCCACTAACAAAGTGGGGGGGGGGAGGCAGAAAGGTGGGAGTTGCTTTGTCTTTAAAACATGATTCTCCATTTCTCAACCAGGGAAACATAATATTCTGCCTTTTTAATATTTCCTAAAATATTTCATTCTTCTAGGAAAGGGATGGATGCTAACTTCCTACAAAAGGAATAAACTTTACCAGATCGGACTAAGTCTGTTTTGAAAAAGGGAATCTAGAAATGACAGGCCATGAGAATGTTACAATAGATGTACCACTGAAACAAGTTGAGGCTCTTCCAAAACAAAATAGGGACCTGGATAACTTTCTTATACCCGATTATAAGTTACCCTGTAGTAAGATGGGCAGCCATTAAATTTTACAAATAAATAAACATATTGAATTTACCTGTTAAAGTTGTAAAGAATTTTACAAGAAGGGCCAAAGGAAAAAAATGAAAAGAATTCAACTTCCAGGAATTTACTTGAAAGGACCAAAAGAATCAAGCTTGTTAAAAGTAAAAGGAAGGAATATAAAATTGGTTTATTTGATCATCACTAAAAGAAATATGTTGTCATCTCTGGTAAACCCTCAATGAACTTTTGCTGACTGGGACTGAAGGATGAGGCTTTGAATTTTTGTTGATAGATAAGAGATGAGAAATGGGAAGAGGAGACCATTTTATTCATTTATTTGTCATTTTAAAGAGAAGATAAGTTACTAAAATTGTTATGGAAGATATTACATACGTATATACATACATGAATAATCTATTTTCTGCTATTTCAAATTTTCTTTTTTTTTTAGTTTCTACTCATTATATTTTTAATTGTAATGCTCAATAATATTTTTTAAAAATGAGATGGTTGGTTTCCCAGAATTATTCAATCTTGTTTGGCAAATTGGTGTTTTGAAGTACAAAAATGCTCACCCACCCCCACAGCCTAATCCTAAATAGCATCGCTCAGTGTTTCTTAAACTTTAGCAAATTGCCGGCTGGGGAATTCTGGGAGTTGAGACTCACCCATCTTCAAAGTTTTTATTTATTTGTTTGTTTATAACAGTTATATGCCACACCCTTCTTACCTCAGGGTTACCCTGGCAGAGGGATTCTGAGAGTTGAAGACTCTACAAGTCTTAAAGTGGCCAGGTTTGGAGACCCCCTATTCTAATGGCACAATTAAATACTGTTTAAGATACAGTATTAAATACTGACCAGAAGAAGTTGGCGAGACAGCATCAAAGATACACTATAGCAGCATCAAATAATGGTTGAGACCACTTCCATCTGTTGTGTGGATGTTTGGGTGGTTTAGGGGTGGGGAATTTGTGGTGGGTGGGAGTGTGTTTTGGGGATTGTTATGTGTGTTGGATCTGGTCTTTGGGTATTAAATGAATGGGTATACTGTGTATACACGTACAATGACAATAAAGTTATTATTATTATTAGAAGAGCAAGAACTTTGTATCTCCCTTGATACCTAAAGTGAAAGTAGGAGGAAGAGGAAGAGGGAGAAGCAGGAGGAGAAGGAGAAGGAGAAGGAGAAGGAGAAGGAGAAGGAGAAGGAGAAGGAGAAGGAGAAGGAGAAGGAGAAGGAGAAGGAGAAGGAGAAGGAGAAGAAGAAGAAGAAGAAGAAGAAGAAGAAGAAGAAGAAGAAGAAGAAGAAGAAGAAGAAGAAGAAGAAGAAGAAGAAGAAGAAGAAGAAAGAATTGAGAGGAGGAGGAAGAGGAGGATTTGGTTTTGCTGCCTATAACTGAGATTTCCAGGTGGTCTCCCATTCAAATACAAGATTAGCAACCCTAGTTGCCTACAAAAGGCAGCTACACACATACATCTAACCCTACACAGGTTAGATCTGCACATGTACAATAATTTCTAGGCACTCAGGTATGCATCGCATGCACAAAAGCTACTTCTATCCAATTAAAATAGACGATTAAGTCCGATTAGGTGAGATCTAGGCAGATCTATAGGTTACACTAATGAGCCGCCCAAGCAAAAGCTTTGGAGAAGTTTCC
The DNA here is from genome assembly GCA_038048745.1 of Coluber constrictor foxii. Lineage (NCBI taxonomy): Eukaryota > Metazoa > Chordata > Lepidosauria > Squamata > Colubridae > Coluber > Coluber constrictor. Next base: position 7,298,769 of record CM075973.1, read on the forward strand.
TAGTTCTACTTGTTTGCTATAGCTGGACTTTGTAGCAGACCGTAGGAAATATTTATGTATAAGGTACCGTAGGTCCTTTTTGTGAAGAGGAGCAAATGATCGAAACAGGACTGGGAGTAAATCTACATGGAAAACAAACTAGTGTCAAAATTGCAACTTCTGAAAATTGCAAAGTCCTCCCCAGTGGTGAAATCCATTTTTTTTAATACTGGTTCTGTAGGCGTGGTTTGGTGGGCATGGTGTGGCTTGGTGGGCATGGCAGAGTAAGGATACTGCAAAATCCCCATTCCCACCCCACTCCTGGGGGAAGGATATTGCAAAATCCCCATTCCCTCCCCACTCCTGGGGGAAGGATATTGCAAAATCTCCATTCCCTCCCCACTCTAGGGGTAGGATATTGCAAAATTCCCATTCTCTCCCCACTCCTGGGGGAAGGATATTGCAAAATCTCCATTCCCTCCCCACTCTAGGGGTAGGATATTGCAAAATCCCCATTCTCTCCCCACTCCTGGGGGAAGGATATTGCAAAATCTCCATTCCCACCCCACTCTGGGGCCAACCCAGAGGTGGTATTTGCTGGATCTCCGAACTGCTCAAATTTTCCGCTGCCAGTTTGTCAGAACCTGTCAGAACCTGCTGGATTTCACCCCTGGTCCTCCCCCTGAGTCAGAGGCTCGCGTGCCTTTTTCTACCCAGCCTCAGGGAGTTTGAAAATTCCTTTTTTTTTAAATTTCTCTAGATGCGCCATGATTGGAAGTGGCAAAGGAGCGCTACCGAAAATGGAGGGATGGCAAGATCGTTTTGCCATGCACGCCACCCTCTGATGATCCTTCCACTCCATTATTATTAAAATCTCACTCAGAAGGTTTTGTTTGAATGGTCCAACTTGTCTTGCTCTCCTGACAGCCTTAATTTTTCACCCGTGACATTTACGCAGTCTTCTCTGACAGCTTCCTTCAGCAATATATTTAGGGGGGGGGGGTGTCGAAATCATTGGCATTCTGTTTTCTTTGTATTCCTGAAAACAAAATTGCAGCAAGATTGTATTCTTTTTTTCCCCCTTTTTTCTTTTTGGTAAGATAAATGCACCCACCATGCCTTCTTTCTCCTTCCCAGGCAGGTGTGCTATTCTCACAAAACGGCAGGGAGCTGCTCTCGCTGGTTGCTCCCAACTCCAATCAGTTCTTTCCAAACGACATTTGAGTATTCATAGCCGCCTCCAAACAGATTAGGCGTAGGCAGTAAATCAGAGGAGATTAACTTGGCAAAACATTGTGCCATGTGCAGCTGTTCGCATTTCCCCCGTGTGCGAGAGGGAGATTATTAAATTATAGTTCAAGGTATGGCAGTGTGAAGGCAGGAGATGCACACGGAGGGAGGGAGGGGCTAAAGAAGGGGCTACGGGAGGTTTTATGCCCAAGAACAAAATAAAGGCAGAATAAATCATAGCATCAATCCAAGCTCATTGTCGCAATTTTAGGCATTCTTGGACAATTTGCTGATTGGCAGCTGTCAGGCGCAAAGAATCAGGGCCATCCATTAAGTTGCAGCATAGAAGATATAATCATTAGAGTACAGTAGGATAGGGTAGGGTCTGGTAGGGTAGGGTAGGGTAGGGTAGGGTAGAGTACAGTAGAATAGAATAGGATAGGATAGGATAGGATAGGATAGGATAGGATAGGATAGGATAGGATAGGATAGGATAGGATAGGATAGAATAGAATAGAATAGAATAGAATAGAATAGAATAGAATAGAATAGAATAGAATAGAATAGAATAGAATAGAATAGAATAGAATAGAATAGAATAGAATAGAATAGAATAGAATAGAATAGAACAGAACAGAACAGAATAGAATAGGAGTTAGAGTGCAGGGCAGAGCAGAGCAGAGCAGAGCAGAGCAGAACAGAACAGAACAGGAGTTAGAGTTTAGGGTAGGGTAGGGTAGGGTAGGGTAGGGTAGGGTAGGGTAGGGTAGGGTAAGGTAGAATAGAATAGAATAGAATAGAATAGAATAGAATAGAATAGAATAGAATAGAATAGAATAGAATAGAATAGAATAGAATAGAATAGAATAGAATAGAATAGAATAGATTTCTTTATTGGCCAAGTGTGATTGGACACACAAGGAATTTGTCTTCAGTGCATAAACTCACAGTGTACATAAAAGCTATAAGTGACAGATTATGTTCATAGTCACCATAAAAATTCATAAATCATACGATACCACGCTTAGTGATAGAATCGACATAAATCGTACTAGGAAACTAAATAAAACAATTTAAATTGTAAAGATGCAAGCAACAAAGTTATAGTCATAAGTAGAAAAGGAGAAAGGGAGATAGGTAACAGGAAAAGTGAGAAGAATGATACAGACTTACTAAGTAGTTTGACAGTGTTGTGGGAATTAGTTACAGGCAGGTAACTAATACAGGTACTCCTCGACTTATGACCACAATTGAGTGCCAAATTTCTGTTGCTAAGGGAGACATTGGATAGGTGAATTTTGCCCCATTTAGCGAACGTCCTTGCCATGGTTGGTAAGCGAATCACCGCGGCTGTTGAGGTGAACCTGGTGTCCCCATTGACTTTGCTTGTCAGAAGGGGGCAAAAGGAGGATCACATGACCCTGGGTCCATGCAACCGTCATAAATATGAGTCAGTAGCCAAGGGGCTGAATTTGGATCGCGTGACAAGGCCGCAAAACTCCTGGAGAAACCGGTCATAAATCCTATTTCTCAGTGCCGTTGTAACATTAAACGGTCACTAAATGAATGATTATACAACGAGGACTACTTGTACATGGTCATAAGATGAGGACTATTTTGTTTTCCCTTCTATATTTCATTCATTAGTTGTGCTGGAATATCCAGAAAAGTGCTTTTTTCTATCGTCTACGTGACAAGCCTTCAGTGATTTGAAGTTTCCTCCAAGAAACCATCCCATAATTTTCCTCCCCTCTAGGGAAGACAAAACCAGCTCCTTCTGGGGTGTTTTTTTTTTTCCTCTTTCTCCTACCATATGGCTGTTCAGACTTCCCACCTTCCTCCATACTTTCTATATTTAGCAAGCCCGGATGGGGAAATAACAAAGACAACGAAGACACCGGAATTCTTGGGCCGAAGCAATGGGGCTATTCCGAGGATGCTTTTCCTTGACAGTTTCCATGACAACAGCCCAAAATGTCTATCTTCTTAAGTGGCAAGTGGCCGCTCTGGGGAGTTTCAGATGATGAAGGAATTTATAGTGGTAGCGCTAAAGGGAAACAATCCGAATAGCAACAGCAATAGCACTTAAGACTTGTCTACTGCTTCACAGTGCTTTCCAGCCCTCTCTAAGCGGTTTACAGAGTAAGCATATTGCCCCCCAACAATCTGGGCCCTCATTTTATCCACTTTGGAAGGTAGGAAGGCTGAGTCAAACTTGAGCCGGTTAGGATCGAACTCCTGACAGTGGGCAGACTTGGACTGCAATGCTGCATTCTAACTACTGCGTACCACGGAAGGGAGGGAGGGAGGGAGGGAAGGAGCGAGGAAGGAAGGAAGGAAGGAAGGAAGGAAGGAAGGAAGGAAGGAAGGAAGGAAGGAAGGAAGGAAGGAAGGAAGGAAGGAAGGAAGGAAGGAAGGAAGGTGCTGTGACCCAGAACAGCTGAGAATTAACTCATTCTCAGCATAGTCCGAACTAAATCAAAACAAATTCTTCATAACACAAATTCTTCAGTCTAATCACCAACCTTGGTATAATTAGGCAAACTGACAAAGGCTTCTCTTGGCAAAAGTTCAGAAGCAGAAGACGCCGACCAGAGATAAGTGCAACAAGATAAGGACAAGTCTATCAACGTTGTTTTCCGACAAAGAGCCCAAGAGCCTTTGCTGGTCTTTTAAGCCTTATGGGAGGGGCCAATCATCTCTTGGCCCTACTCCTGAGTCGTCCTCTTTGCTGTAGTTGCTCTTGCCTTCTGGCAGCTCTTCTCATACGTGCACTAGGAACAGGCTCCTCCTTTTCCTCTGCCTCTCTACTGTCAGCCTCTGGAGGCTCCGGAGTCCGCACCTCACTCCCTGATGGCTGTGGCCTCATCTCTGCCTCCGACACAGAGCCCTCATCCGGGCCTTCCTCCACCTCCAGGACTGGCCCCTGTTCTACCTCAGCCTCATCGCTGTTCAACTCTGCTGTCAACTCCTCAGGCTGCTGGCGGACCACAACAGAGGAAGGAAGGAAGGAAGGAAGGAAGGAAGGAAGGAAGGAAGGAAGGAAGGAAGGAAGGAAGGAAGGAAAGGAAAGGAAAGGAAAGGAAAGGAAAGGAAGAGCAATAGCAATAGCAATAGCACTTAGACTTATATACCACGTTACAGTGCTTTACAGTCCTCTCTAAGCAGTTTACAGAGTCAAAACCCAGAAGCTACAGCTTGTCTTGAATTGATCAATTTTGATCCATTCTTTGTCCAAAGAATTTTGTCCAATTCTTTGATAGTTTTTGCACCGAGCAACTTAGAATTAGAATGTTTTAATCTACATTAAGTTTTGAAAATATTTCTGATGTTAAATATTCTTTACCTATTGTGAGTGTAATCTTTTTGTGGTGATTGTTGCTTTTTAATAAATTTTCTTTTTCCTTCCTGACATTCGGATACAGAAACTTAGTATAAGCACTGGCCATGAGTTTACTGTGCCATATCTGTTAAGTGACTATTTATCCACTTATTCTCCACTACTTAAACCTGCAATTTAAAGGTAGCCCAGAGGTATACTGATTTATAGAGCAGCATTCTATAGAACTGAAGGATAGGTAGTTTGTTGTATGTAGGGTGGATACTGGCCTCATATTGTAGATGGTTGTAAATCAAGTTGTAAATTGTATTTAAAAAGTGGGGGATAAAGTTACATATTTAGAGGAATCAAATGTGGATTTTGCATTCACTTTTTATTAATATTTTAATGTTTTAAAGCTATTCTCTTCTTTATGTGGATAAATGTAGTACAATTTTACTTGTGTGTATTTTTGAAGAAGATTGTTTAACCAAAACTTTTATGCTTATTTGGGGAATATAAAATGGGCTAAAAATATTCAGAATTTTCTGAAGCCGATATGAGAGTTGTTTTATGCATTCAGTGTTTTAAAGTAAAATTGGTTTGTAATTTTCTTCATGAATTATATTCATAATAAAATTAAGATTTAATCCCCCCCCCAAAAAAAGAATGAGCGTGAGTAATGTGACAATAGTAGAGGAAAACTTATATTGTGTCTAGTGCGTTATTTACAATTGGGCTGTTTGCTTTTTATCTGCATACGAGCTACGGCTTCACCAAACTATAACATAGGCTGATAAGTCATTTTAATGAACCCACTGCTGTACAGATGGCCTATGCAAATAAATGTCACCAATCCCATACCATGAAGACTGATGGATAGCATTTAGGGGCTTTTAAAACTTATATTTAGGAGTGGTAATTGGATTTCCACCAGCCCCTCTTAATTAAAGAAAGTTGGGAGACTTTCTGGGTGGCTTGACGTTCTCTTTCCCAATTAAAACAGACAATAAACTTCTGAAATGAAATGAGAAGATATCCTTTGCTTGAAATGTTATCTCGACCATTGTCCAGACAGATGGGATCAAGTGATTTTTTTTTTAAGGAGTGGGCCAACCAGAGCTTCCTTAAGAGGTCCCAGAAATGGCCTTCTCCTGAAGTTAAGAATTTATTACTTCCTTGAAATCACCCATGTCAGGGGAAAAACCTGATTATAAGCATAGTTGCATTTATTAACAATTGAACAGATAAAAGGTAAAGATTCCCCTCGCACATATGTGCTAGTCGTTCCTGACTCTAGGGGGCGGTGCTCATCTCCGTTTCAAAGCCAAAGAGCCAGGGCTGTCTGAAGACGTCTCCGTGGTCATATGGCCGGCATGACTAGTGCCGCAAAACAGGGTGAGCTCCCGTGACTTGTCAGCTTCTGCCAACCTAGCAGTTCGAAAGCACATAAAAAATGCAAGTAGAAAAATAGGGACCACCTTTGGTGGGAAGGGAACAGCGTTCCGTGCGTCTTTGGCATTGAGTCATGCCAGCCACATGACCACAGAGATGTCTTTGGACAGCGCTGGCTCTTCGGCTTAGAAACGGAGATGAGCACCGCCTCCTAGAGTCAGGAACGACTAGCACATATGTGCGAGGGGAACCTTTACCTTTACCTCAGTGTCCATTATAACTATAAAAACACAAACACAAACATACATCCTTCACATTCTATATAATTGAAATTGTAAACCCAATATTGCACTATACCGTAGAATTCAATATGGTTATTGCCCTGGGCTAGAAGCTGTTTTTCCATCCTATTTGTCCTTGTTTTTATTACCCTGTACCATCTGCCAGATGGTAGTAGTTCAAAAAAAAAAAGGGTGCCCAGGATGAGATGCATCTTTAGGAACGTTTTTAACTTTCTTAAGGCAGCGGGAACTATAAAGCTCTTCCAAGAAGGGGAGAGGGCAACCAATGATCCTCTGGGCAATGACGTTAAACCCTCCGGAGCCCTGTCCTATCTGCCATTGGGCAATTGGTAAACCATACACAGGTGCAGTAAGTTAAAATACTCTCTATGGTGCAGCGGTAGAAGGCCACCAGCAATTTTTCATGGTGGCTTAGGTCGGCTGCATATATTGATGGATGTCCATTTGCAGATAAGCCAACCCGCAATTTTTTCCCCCCAATATATTTCGAAGGGCTTCATCTGTTTTTCTATTTTGTATCAATAAATGTTGTTTTCCAGAACAGATTCCATTTTAGGTTTTAGGTTTTCACAGTTGGCTATCCACGGGTGGCGCATTTTTCACAGTGATTCGATTCAGCTTATCCGTAAGTCAAAAGATACTACTACCGTATATACTCACGGATAAGCCAAATCCAATTTGGGGGGAGGGGGGCATATTTTGAAGCCTAACATTCTCGGCTTACTCTGTAGTTGAGTTTCACAACACTGCTAAGCTTCATTAGAATCAATCTGGTTAGTGATTGTGGCTGTGAGCATTGGCCAGTTGTAATCTGTTGAGTAGTTTACAACCAAAGCTATTTTGTGAAGCCGCCCCACTGTTGTGAGGTTGTGTTACGCTAAAAATGTGATGATGTGTAAATGTGTAAATTCCCAGTGAAGAATACTGCAAAATCCCCATTCCCTCTCTACTCCTGGGGGAAGGATATTGCAAAATCTCCATTCCCACCCCACTCTGGGGCCAACCAGAGGTGGTATTTGCCAGTTCTCCAAACTACTCAAAATTTCCACTACCGGTTCTCCAGAACCTGTCAGAACCTGCTGGATTTTACCTCAGATCCAAATTGTTGGGGCAATATGCTGACTCTCTAAACCACTTAGAGAGGGCTATAAAGCACCGTGAAGCGATATATAAGTCTATATAGCTCTGCTATTGCTATCTCCAGCAGTTCGAATCCCTAGTGCCACGTAATGGGGTGAGCTCCCGTTCCTTGTCCCGGCTTCTGCCAACCTAGCAGTTCGAAAGCACGTCAAAAATGCAAGTAGAAAAATAGGGACCACCTTTGGTGGGAAGGGAAGAACGTAACACCGTTCCATGCGCCTTTGGTGTTGAGTCATGCCGGCCACATGACCATGGAGATGTCTTCGGACAGCGCTGGCTCTTCAGCTTTGAAATGGAGATGAGCAGCGCCCCCTAGAGTCAGGAACGACTAGCACAGATGTGCAAGGGGAACCTTTACCTTTATTGCTATCTCATCAATTCATGCACCCAGGATCTGATTTCTCAAGCTAGTAGAATTTGGAGGTAGGTTTTGGGAGCAGCTCTACTTGTGAAATGGTTACATATGAAAGAAAGCCATACCTGGCTTAACTTTAGGAGGCAGCTAGTAATTTTGAGGGGTTTTTTTCCCCCTTCCTCTCTCTCACTCTCTCTCTCTCATCTCTTTTCCTCTTAAATTAAACCCATGCGACAGCTTGTATCAGCACAACATCCTCTGGAGGCTTCGGGCCGCCTGTACTTTCTGACATACTCGAGGGAGCGATAGAATGTAATATAGCAAGACCGTCTGGAACTCTATCGCATTACAAGTGGCAGCGAGACTTTCTTTCTTTTTTTTTTTCCCCAAAAACACCTTGAAGGAAGGAAAGGAAGAAAAAAAACCTCCTCACTTCAGCCAGCTCATAATTTTTTTATTTTTTTTTAAAGGAGCATAGCCAACTGAAATTACAACAGCTTCCAGTCTTCCTTTTTTGCAAAGACTGATTTTGGTGCCACTGATTTCGGTGTAGTTTTGATCGGGTTTTATTAATGCGGATGCCTGTGAAGTCGCGTCTGAGAATTGAGGAGCTATAAGACAAGGAAGGTGATGCTGTTTTGCCAAGTGTCACGGCAGGCAATTTGGTTCTTTGGTCTTCCAGAGACAATGAGCATGCTGGGAATTGAAGTTCACAGGTTTTTAAGTTGTCAGGGTTGTCTACTTCTGCCCTACTATCGCAGCACCATTGAGAGTGTCCTGACATACGGCATTCTTGCATGGTATGGGAGCAGCTCTGTAGCGGACAAAAAAAGCTCTACAGAGAATCATTAAAACTGCCCAGAATATCATCGGACTCCAGCTATCAGCCCTGGACAACATCTTCGCATCTCGCTGTTTGAGGAAGTTGCGTAACATTCTCAGAGACTCTTCCCACCCTGCTTACAATCTTTTTGGACTGTTGCCTTCTGGCAGAAGATACAGAACAATGAAAACTTGGACCACACATTTTCTCAACAATGAACTAATGAGCCACCATTAGTGAGCTGTTGGGCAGCATTACTTGGGCTGTTGTGTGGATGCTTGGGTGGTTTTAGGGGTGGGGAATTTGTGGTGGGTGGGTGGGTGTGTCTGGGGATTGTCATGTGAGTTGGGTCTGGTCTCTGGGTGTTATGTGAATTTCATTGTATGGGTATTCTGTGTATACATTTACAATGACAGTAAACTTATTTCATTCATTCATTCATTCATTCATTTAGAGCAGGACTGGCCTGTGGTGCTTCTTCTTCCAGCAAAAATGGAGCTCAAGAGGGTGGCGGGCGGCCCTCCTGAGCTCTGTTTTCGCCGGCAGAGGGTTGCAGAAGGCCATGGCAGCTGAAAACGGAGTTTGGGAGCCCGTTTTTGCTGGCAGAGTGCTCGGGTCACCACAGGCACCCAGACACAAGTGATGTCAAGCTGGCCACCACTCACCTAGCCACGCCCACTCCGGCCCCCTGAAGCCAAATAGAATCCTGATGCAACCCTCAATGAAATTGAGTTTGATATCCCTGCTTTAGAGGGAGTGGCAGCAGAGAAGATCCTGCCTAAGCAGGGGGTTGGACTAGAAGACCTCCAAGGTCCCTTCCAACTCTTCTCTTCTCTTCTCTTCTCTTCTCTTCTCTTCTCTTCTCTTCTCTTCTCTTCTCTTCTCTTCTCTTCTCTTCTCTTCTCTTCTCTTCTCTTCTCTTCTATTCTAAACGCTGGCTGGGATCCTCTGAATCGCGTACTTTAGAGTCCCTGGGCCATGGTTTTTTTCTGAAACTCTCCTTGAGGTCACAACATTGTCACATGCCATAAATTGTGTCCTCTCTGTGCTTATGGACACCCCCTACGCGTGCTTTGAAAGCAGGCCAGCAAACACATCAAGACAGTACAAGGAGACAAGAAACATATAGTAAAACAGGTAGTTTATGGGTCCTGAGTCCTTGGCAAGAAATGGGTTCGACCTTGCAGTGTGGCAAAATGTGGCAATGCTAGATCAAAAGAGTCCAAATCAAGCAAAGATGATTCATAACATTTTCTCTGAACTACATGAAGTAATTTTTATTTGTATTATTTGTATTTCTCTCTCTTTCTCTTTTTCTCTTTCTCTTTCCTTCCTTCCCTCCCTCCCTCCCTCCTTCCTTTCCTCCCTCCTTCTTTCCTGACCATCTCCTTCCCATTTGTTCTCTCCTTCATCCTCTTATTCCTTCCTTCCTTTATTCCCCCTTTCCTTTCTCTTTCTCCTTCTCCTTTCTTCCCTCCCTCCCTCCTTCCTTTATTCCCCCCTTTCTCTTTCTCTTTCACCTTCCTCCCTTCCTTCCTTCCTTTATTCCCCCTTTCCTTTCTCTTTCTCTTTCACCTTCCTTCCTTCCTGCCTGCCTGCCTGCCTGCCTGCCTACCTGCCCATAAAACATGTTTTATACAGCAGGTATGTTTTATAGCGTTGACGCTTACACCTCTCTTGGATATGCCAGTCTGATTTTTGATGCTAGTCTGCAGTAAAAAAACCTTCAACCCATTTTCATCTTCATCTGTATCTATAGAATGGAAACACACATAGCAAGGACTCTTTCAATCTTTCCGACGGCTTTTCACCCACTAGCTTGGTTCTCATGCTGTGCTCAGCCACAATTTAACCATAGTTTATTGAATACGTCACAATGCTTGCTATGTTTTACCCATGTAGAGAAAGGAAGGAAGGAAGGAAGGAAGGAAGGAGGGAGGGAGGGAGGGAGGGAGGGAGGGAGGGAAGGAGGGAGGGAAGGAAGGAAGGAATTTAGCTATAAGAAAGGAAAGAATGAATTTAGTTATATGTATTCAAGAAAGGAAGGAATTTAGCTAGAAGGAAGGAAGGAAGGAAGGAAGGGAGGGAGGGAGGGAGGGAGGGAGGGAGGGAGGGAAGGAAGGAAGGAAGGAATTTAGCTATAAGAAAGGAAAGAATGAATTTAGTTATATGTATTCAAGAAAGGAAGGAATTTAGCTAGAAGGAAGGAAGGAAGGAAGGAAGGAAGGAAGGAAGGAAGGAAGGAAGGAAGGAAGGAAGGAAGGAAGGAAGGAAGGAAGGAAGGAAGGAAGGAAGGAGAGAGGGAAGGAAGGAATGAATTTAGCTATAAGAAAGGAAAGAATGAATTTAGTTATATGTATTCAAGAAAGGAAGGAATTTAGCTAGAAGGAAGGAAGGAAGGAAGGAAGGAAGGAAGGAGGGAGGGAGGGAGGGAGGGAGGGAGGGAAGGAAGGAAGGAAGGAAGGAAGGAAGGAAGGAAGGAAGGAAGGAAGGAATTAATTTAGTTATAAGAAAGGAAAGAATGAATTTAGTTATATGTATTCAAGAAAGGAAGGAATTTAGCTAGAAGGAAGGAAGGAAGGAAGGAAGGAAGGAAGGAAGGAAGGAAGGAAGGAAGGAAGGAAGGAAGGAAGGAAGGATCAGGAGATACACCTTCATATCTTTTTTCTTTCTTTTCCATTTTTCTTTTACTTTCTTCCTTTCTTGCACTTGCAGATTTCCTCTTCAATTTAATTTTCTTTCTTCTTATGTTTTCTTCTTATTTTTCTTATTTTGCTCACTTTATGTTAGTTTATATCTTTTCAAAAAATCTTTAATAACCTTATTTTTTTTTAAAAAAATAAGATAAAACAAGCGAACACGAGCCCGCCTCTCCGCATTCAGCTTGTCCCACTTAGCTCTCTTGATAAATATCCTATAATTTGCTCAGCCTAATCTTAGACATCAAGCTCTCCGCAGGTAAAATTTTAGTCGCCGGGCGACAGCGTCCAATGTGATGAAGTACATCTTGTAATGGAACAAAATACAGAAGGCCTTGATGGAAGGGTTACAATCACAGTTTTATGCCAGCAAAGAAATGACAAAGAAGTGTGAACTTATAGCAACAGCACTTAGACGAACAGTATATAACACTTTACCTTTCTGAGTGGTTTATAGAGGCAACCTATGGCCCCAGTGGTGGGATTTAGCCAGTTCGCATCACTTCGGGAGAACCGGTTGTTAACTTTCTGTGCAGTTTGGCAAACTGGTTGTTAGAAGAAATCATTAGGGCAGAAAACCGGTTGTTAAATTACCCAGTCTTTGTTGCTCTTCTTTGCACATTTGACCAGAATGGTTTAAGCAACTTTTTTTTTTTGGTATCATGGTGACCAGAGGAGGCTTGGTGGGGCAGCAGACTAAAGTGCTGTTAAGTAGCACTTAGCTGCCAGCTGCCTGCAATTACTGCGAGTTCGAATCTCACCAGGCTCAAGTTGGACTCAGCCTTCCATCCTTCCAAGGTAGGTAAAATGAGGATCTGGATTGTGGGGGCAATAAGATGACATTGTATAAAAAAAGAACACCGGTTAAGGGGGGTCGAAAGCCCTACTAAGCAGGTATATACAAAAGTATGAAGGCTATTGCTTAACGCATTGTAAGCTGCCCTGAGTCTCTGGAGAAGGGCGGCATATCAATCAAACCAATAAATAAAGAAGAGAAGAGAAGAGAAGAGAAGAGAAGAGAAGAGAAGAGAAGAGAAGAGAAGAGAAGAGAAGAGAAGAGAGCCTTGGTGGTGCAGCAGTCTGGAGTGCTGTTAAGAAGCACTTAGCTGCCAGCTGCCTGCAATTACTGCAAGTTCAAATCTCACCAGACTCAAGTTGGACTCAGCCTTCCATCCTTCCGAGGTAGGTAAACTGAGGACCCGGATTGTGGGGGCAATAAGATGACATTGTATAAAAAAGAACACCGCTTGGGGGAGGCCGAAAGCCCTACTAAACAGGTATATACAAAAGTATGAAGGCTATTGCTTAACGCATTGTAAGCCGCCCTGAGTCTCCGGAGAAGGGCGGCATATAAATCGAACAAACTGGGCCCAATATTCCAAGTATGACCTCACTAGTGCAGTATAAATCTTGAACATAAACTCAAGATGAAAATTATTAGGTAATGAACCTTTTTAGGGGAAGGAAGTGAAGAAAGCCTCTACTGCGCCCAGAACCAAATATCATTCTTGTTATCTAACTCCATCAGAGTCTTGACATTCAACCCTTCCAAAATTGATGTTCATACTGTAAGATCAGTCCTTATGAGAAGGCAGGATTCCTACTTAGGTGTTCAAAGGTATCTAGGAGAACAGGAAGTATTCCAGATACCCATCAGGTGCAAAGAATCAAGGCCAGTTTAAAAAATATATCGCTCAAACCTACACACAAGAACCTGGTCAGTTAAGGTTCAATATTAAACTGACACCAGATAAAGGTCAACAGAATTCAGGACGAGTTGCACTTGGGCTATTTGTGGCAAATGTTGTGGCTCCGTTGCCTGAGCCTGCGTCATCAGCAGGGGAGGACTCTGAGAGTGAGGGAGCGGAGTTCGCAAGGCCTCCTTCTCCAGGACTCTCCTCTCTGGCAATGCCTCCAGAGGACACCGAAGGGCAGGAGATAGGCCCAGAGCCAAGCTCGTCCCTGCAGCCACAGGAGGACATTGATGAGGGGAGTGAGTTTTGGTTGGATCCTCACCAGCGTCGGAGAGACAGGAGAGCCCAGCAGAGGAAAAGGCGTGGTCGTGATTAGCTGGGGGACCACGCCTCACAGGCTATAAAAGAGAGGGATTGCAGCCTGTATCTTTGTGACGAACAAAACAAAGATTCATGGATCCCAGTTTTGAATCGGCCCTGCGTCTCAGCTCTGAACATTTTGGTGGTGTGTATTTGACTGAACTATTAATAAAGACGTTGGCAAGCAGCTGCGGGGATTGCTGCCAAACTTTGTTATCAGCTTACTTGGTTGCCTGCCAGTTCATTAGACTCTGACTGTCTGAGGGGGGTTATTTCTGGGAACGGGGCCAGAACACAAACTAACAACTCTAAGTTTATGACATGCTTCACTCCACCACCCAGCTCTGCCTTCTCTTTTCCTCCAATACCTGGGAAATTGCAGTCAAGGCTTTCCCAGCCCACTGAAGGAAATGTTGTGGGCTGTCAGCCACTGGCCACTCCAACAGCCGAATCAGAGGAGAATGAGGCGGTGGGGAGTCGGGGTCAGCATCAGGACAACCTGGGAGCTCCGAGGGAGAAGAGGGAATGGAACTAGCAGAGAAAGAGAGAGAGAGAGAGAGAGGCAGAGCCTGAGCCATCCATCAGCCCCCAGATGGACAGTCAACATCAGTGGCTGATGAGGAAGAGGAGGAACAGCTGGGTCCAGTGTGTCACTGTGTTATGTGTATTTGCCAGCTGAGCTTCCATTCTGAACATTATGGTAGCTTGCCAGAGAACTTTATCAACAGAGATAAGGCTGTCTTGTAATTTTTGAACTACTGCGCATGTCCACGTTCTTTCTTTTCTAACTTCCTGATTTACTTCTTCCTTGGTCCGTCTGTGTGATAAACTGCTGGTAAAATGTAGTTAGCTAGGTTTTTACTTTTACAATAAAAATGTTCCTTAGAATATATATTTCGGGTTTTCTTTCTTTGAGAGTATATACCATGGAAAACAAGATCCATTCACCTCTAATTAATTACAGTTTCCCCAGGGGTGGGGGAACGAGGCTGATTCACGCTTCGACACAGTGCCTGACACACCGCTGCGCAAAAGACAGAGGAGAGGAGAGCAGTGGAAATCTATGGGCAGGTCCTTGGGAAGGAAGAGCCATCGCTGCTAGTGAGGCTCTTCCTTAGCTCTGGGGTTAAAAGGCAGGGGGCAGAGATAAATAGGTGTGGCAGAAAACTACTCATCTTCCGGCTGGACTTTTTAGCCTGCGAGAGAAACTTTTTGCCGGGTTGCCAGCATTCCTAATAAAGGAATCTTTTGAGTTCACGTCGGAGAGTTTGTCATGTTTGGGGAGCTGTGTTAGAACAGGAAAAGAGACATGCTAACTCTGTATGCTGCCAGTGGCCCAGACAACGAGACCACTGTGACTTTTGTATTGTAGTTTATTTTACCCTGAAACTAATTTAGAAAAGGGAGAGAAGATGAGCGATCTCTGCAACTCACTTAACAAACAGACGATTCAACCTTGAAGAAGGCACGGAATGCAAAAAGGAAGAAAAGATTGCAGCAATTCGCTGGCCGAAAATTGCTAACAGAAAACAAAAACCTCCTCCCGCCTGTTGGCTTTTTAATTCCAAACATGTTGATTTTCAAGCTCCCGATATTAGGCAACGAATCTGCCAGCAGAGTTGGAAGAGACGGGACGAAAATAAATGCATTATTTTGGCATGACTAAAATTACACTTCGGAATCGACATAGAAGCCATTGCTTTTCTTAGAACAATTTGTGTTGGCGTGACACTTAGCAAGCTTCTGAATTATGCGGAATTCATCACAGGACCAGCCTCAAAAGTTTGGTAGGACTTCACTCGTGAAACGAGTTTTATAGCCCCTATTCACTGTTGCTTCCACAAGTCTCTTTTGTAAATCCAGTACAGGAAACCAAAATTTAAATCTCCATCGCTCTGCTAAACAACTTATTCCCACAACACTGTCAAATAATTTACTAAGACTGCATTACTATTATTCTTCTCTTCCTTACTTGTATGTATCTCTTTCCACTTACGACTATAACCATGTTGCTTGTATCTTTCAGTCTATATTGCTTTTATTTGTTTCTTAGTACGATTTGATAGCTTATTAGTAACCTTGACTATCACTAAGTGCTGTATCTTTTTATTATTGATGAATGTATTTTATTCTCCTTATGTACACTGAGAGCCTATACACCAAAGACAAATTCCTTGAGTGCCCAATCACACTTGGCCAATAAAGAATTCTATTCTATTCTATTCTATTCTATTCTATTCTATTCTATTCTATTCTATTCTATTCTATTCTATTCTATTCTATTCTATTCTATTCTATTCTTTCATTATTCTGTTCTGTTCTGTTCTGTTCTGTTCTGTTCTGTTCTGTTCTGTTCTGTTCTATTCTATTCTTCTTTCTTTCTTTTTCTCTATTCCATTCTATTCTATTATCAAGTTTAATGAAAACTATCAGGGGAAAGTGGAGGAACTTCAGATTTCAAGTGTCAGGTGCAAAGCATCAGGATCGTAAGTGAAGTTGCAGTTGAGAAGATTCAGAAGATTTATTGCTTAAGCCCAAACCCCAAAAATTGAGTCAACTAAAGTTCAACACTGAATTGGTGCCAGATAAGAGTCAACAGTATTCAATAGAGGCTGGACTTAGACCATTTATGGCAACAAGACAATTCTAAACTAATGATGTACTTAACTCCACCCGCATAGCTCTGCCTGCTCTCTTCAGAATAGAATAGAATGGAATGGAATGGAATGGAATGGAATGGAATGGAATGGAATAGAATAGAATAGAATAGAATAGAATAGAATAGAATAGAATAGAATAGAATAGAATAGAATAGAATAGAATAGAATAGAATAGAATAGAATAGAATAGAATAGAATAGTTGGAAGGGACCTTGGAGGTCTTCTAGTCCAACCCCCTGCTTAGTCAGCAAACCCTACAACACTTTAGACAAATGTTGTCCAATCTCTTCTTAAAAACTTCCAGTGTTGGAGCATTCACAACTTCTGGAGGCAAGTTGTTCCACTGTTCTAACTATCAGGAAATTTTTCCTTAGTTCTAAGTTGCTTCTCTCCTTGATTAGTTTCCATCCATTGCTTCTTGTCCTGCCCTCAGGTGCTTTGGAGAAGAGCTCAACTTCCCTCTTCTTTGTAGCAGCCTTTGAGATATTGGAAGACTGCTATCATGTCTCCCCTGGTCCTTCTTTTCAACAAACTAGAGTTCCTGCAACCGTTCTTCATATGTTTTAGCCTCCAGTCCCCTAATCCTCTTTGTTGCTCTTCTCTGCACTCTTTCTAGAGTCTCAATATCTTTTTTTACATTGTGGCAACCAAAGCTGGATGCAGGATTCCAAGTGTGGCCTTACCAAGACCTTATCAAATGATATACTAAAGATTTAACTCAAAATCATGGAGACCATCTTTTCTTTTGGATCTTCAGGGATGCCACACTTAAGTGCTCTGGGAAATTGGGAGAGGGAGTTTGCATGGAGTTGGTAGAAATATTTAACTATAACAACAGTCTTTTCTCTGAGAGTCAAGCCTGCACCTGGAGTGGCATGACTGGGAGGCATCTCCAGTTGGGATGGTGGATTGATTGGACCATGTGATGGACACGTGGGTGCAGGGGAGAGGGACTTCAACTTTCCTTCGGGCAGGAAAAACTTGGAGCTTTCAGATCTGGGTTTTCCCCAGATGTGCCAATATGACATTTCTAATAAAATGGAACTTTGAAGTCTTCATTGGTTGGGGATGTTACTTGGAACTCTAACAATCCTTGCTAACCAGAGATTTTTAATGGATCAAAAACTTGGGGGGTGGGAATGGAACTTTGATGTTATATATGTTGATGGCAGCAAGAATACTTTATGTACAAAAATGGAAGGATACTTTGATACCCACAAAGGATGAATGAATGGCTGCAAAAGTTGATGGAGTTAGCAGAGATGGCTAAATCGACTGCTTTGATTAAAGAAAAGAAATACAATTACTTTTGTTTCTACTCGGGAACCACTTTTGGACTTTGTGATTGAGGTGGAAAAACATCTGAAACTTTGATTTTGGGTTTTGCAGTTCAAATAGGCTTGTTGTTGTAGAAATAGCTAGTATATATTATCATAGGAAAGTAAAAAAAAAATCTTGAGGTTTTATGTTATTGCCTTATTCGACTGCATCAAAAGGAGTCTTTTCTACTGCATCAAAAGTGAATGCTTTTCTTTTGTCTTCTTCCCTTTCCCCTACATTTTTCTCTCTTCTCCTTTTCTTCCCTTATTTCCCCCCTTATTTTCATTTCTCTTTGTACCTCTGTATTTTATATTTTGATAAACAAATACAAAAAAAATCCTTGCCGTGGCCTTGAGTTTGCCCTTGAAACTGATGGTCATCCAGAATGAGAGGGAACTAGTATAAAATGAAGCATAGACTGCAGATTATAGTCACAGACATCCATTCTTGTACTGAAGATCCTGGTATCAACACACAAAGCATTTCGAATCTGCTTTTGAGTTGCCATAGGCAAGGGAGATGGGGAACTGAGCCTCGCAGCTGCATCGAGGAATTCACAGTCAAAGCAAAACACATCCTAGACAGCCAAAGTCAAGGCCATCTCCATGGAGACCCACATCGGCCAGAGGGAGGGACTTCTACAACCCACAAAATTGCTTGGTTGGGGAATGTGATTGATGACGCACCTTGGGGGGAGGAGTAAACAGGGTCAGAGCCAAGGCGCGAATTAAGTGAGGTCAGAGTTGTTCACTTGATCCACGCCGACATGAAGCTCCTAATAAATAACTGGATTTTGTTTGAAGAGGCTCACGATTTAATTAGGGCAACGGGTCGGAACCTGACACCTGGATTTAAATGCACAAGGATTGGGCCAACCATCTCTTTCATCCCAGCCTTAGCAGACTGAGACTCCGGCATCCTGCAAGTTGAGTCTTGTTGCCAGGCAAGGCAGCTTATTCTCCTCGAGGAAGTTCGCAAACGTTTCCTTTAAGCTTTTTCTCCCGCAGGGGTTTCCAGAGAGACCAAAGCAAACGGAAACAGACAGAGCTGTCAGTCGAAAAGGTGAAATCTAATGTACTGAAGCAAGTTCTCCAGAGCCCTCGGCTTCCCTTGATTGACAGCTAGTGGAGGGAGGAAAAAAAGCAAACCACCAACAGATAGGCCTCTAAATCAAAATTGTCCGCTTGAGCAGAAATGATGTTGGTTTTGATCACGAGGCGAATCTGTCAGTGTCTGTTTTCTGCTCTTGCTATTTTCGACGGTGGAGTTAAACTCTGTCTTCCTGACATCCTATTACTGGGGGAAAAGCCTCCTTCGACTGCACAATAGTCCCGCGGAATGCAGACGGGGATTTACAGAGTACACGCTGGGCTGGGAAGCTTTGGATAGAGCTGAATTTTCATTTAGAGAAGGCTAGATCTCAACTGCTTTGCTTTGCCTTGGGCGTGTAATGTACAGAGAGAGTATCCCCTGCACCTTAGACTTAAAAACGCTCTCTAAATGTGGAAAAGAAGAGGGGTGATTTTCCTCCCTTACGAGATGGATTTCTAAGCTTATTTGCTTTTCTTTAAATACAGGAATTCAATTTCCATATCAGCTACGACATTCCATCTGAAGCAGTAGCAATAACAATAGCCCTTAGACAAATATATACCACTTCACAGTGCATTTACAGTCCTCTCTAAGCGGTTTACAGAGGCATCCTGTTGCCCCCCAACAATCTGGGTCCTCATTTTACTGACCTCGGAAGGATGGAAGGCTGAGTCAACCTTGAGCCAGTTAAAGAAGAACTCCAGGCTGTGAGCATAATTAGCCTGCAATACTGCATTCTAACCACTGGGAGGAAAGGAAGGAAGGAAGGAAGGAAGGAAGGAAGGAAGGAAGGAAGGAAGGAAGGAAGGAAGGAAGGAAGGAAGGAAATTTAGCCGTATATATTCAAAGAACCAAGAAAGAAAGGAAGGAAGGAAGGAAGGAAGGAAGGAAGGAAGGAAGGAAGGAAGGAAGGAAGGAAGGAAGGAAGATTTGTTGAGAACAAGGAAGGAAGGAAACTTAGCTGTACATATTCAAAGAACCAAGGAAGGAAGGAAGGAAGGAAGGAAGGAAGGAAGGAAGGAAGGAAGGAAGGAAGGAAGGAAGGAAGGAAGGAAGGAAGGAAGGAAGGAAGGAAGGAAGGAAGGAAGGAAGGAAGGAAGGAAGCAACAGCACTTATATACCGCTTCACAGGGCTTCACGGCCCTCTCTAAGCGGTTTACAGAGTCAGCCTCTTGCCCCCAATAATCTGGGTCCTCATTTTACTCACCTCAGAAGGATGAAAGGCTGAGTCAACCTTGAGATGGTGAGAATTGAACTGCCAAACTGCTGGCAGCCGGCAGTCAGCAGGATTAGCCTGCAATACTGCATTCTAACCACTGCACCACCTCGGCTCTTAACTCTATTCATTGACTCAGACATGTCATGGGTCCATCATGTTGTCCAACATGCCCTACCATAGATCTCTTAAAAAAAGCAACTCTTTGGGATTGCAAGGAATAATGGATGGAAATTGATCAAGGAGAGATTCAACCTAGAAATAAGGAGAATTTTTCTGACAGTAAAAACAATCAACCCATGGAACAGAAGTTGCCTTCAGAAGTTGTGGGAGCTTCATCACTGGAGGCTTTCAAAGGGAGATTGGACTGCCATTTTTCGGGGATGGTGTAGGGTCTCCTGCTTGGGGGGTGGGTGGGGTTGGACTACATGGCCTACAAGATACCTTCAAACTCTGCTAATCTAAGTATCTAAGAATCAATTTCTCCTACATTGGCCAATGGGTGGCTGTGATGTATACATTTAAGAAAAATGCATCATGGTTGCTACTAATCAAGTTATTTTGAGATCATGAGCAACTTCCTTCTCGGTTGACTCAGGAGGGTTGGGTCATATGGGAGTTAGAGCAATTAAAATTCATTGAGGCTGCAAGTATTTGCACAATTTAGTCTTGAATGACTTACTTTATAGATCTTAGAGAGCCTAAATTATTCATCTATGCTGCAATCTTCTGAAAGCCTAGGTAGAAACGATCTACGTTCTTACTCAGCTCTCCCACCTGTTCCTGCACAGAAACCTAAGGAAGTACTGCAGTACTCTAGCTAAGATTCTGTGAAGTTCAGGGAACCCACAAATCCCACTCCTGGCTGGCCCCTCCTAGGAGTCCCCACATGCCCCACCCAGCCCCTCCTAGGAGTCCCCACGTGGCCCATTTTGGATGCAGGTAAGTGCAGGGCATGCACAGAGGCTCAGGGAGGGCGAAAAACAGGCCTACCGGAAGTTCAGGAAGACCGGAAACAGGCCAGTTCCCAGCCTCCAGAGGGACCTCTGGAGCCTGGGGAGGCCATTCTCACCCTCCCAGAAGCTCAAGGAAAGCCTCCAGAGCCCGGGGAAGACAAAAACATCCCCCCCCACCATAGTGCAGAAGGCTGAGTAGGCCACACCCACCATGGCCACGCCCAGCAACCGGGCAGAGAACCCCTTGCTAAAATTTTTGAAACCCACCCCTGAAGTACTGTGATAGAAATCCAGCAAGGATTTCCAACGGAAGGAGATGGACAACATCTGACAAGGTGGACTCTGCTGTTTCAGCAGCTTTCAGCCATGTCCTTAAATATCCCTGTCCATTAAAAAAAATAATCATGGGTATTAAAGAGGGGATTCCAAAACATCAAGGTGGCAGCTTTGTCCATGCAACCAAAGTCCCACCCGTGTTGCATCATGGGACAACTTGAATCAAAGGATCCTTGACTTAAAACACATTGGGGTTAAATGGTATTGCAAGAAGAAGAAGAAGAAGAAGAAGAAGAAGAGGAAGAGGAAGAGGAAGAGGAAGAGGAAGAGGAAGAAGAGGAAGAGGAAGAGGAAGAGGAAGAGGAAGAGGAAGAGGAAGAGGAAGAGGAAGAAGAAGAAGAAGAAGAAGAAGAAGAAGAAGAAGAAGAAGAAGAAGAGCTTTTGCTCAAATATTAGATTTCTGTGGTTTGTTGGTTAAGAAGATTGGACAACGGAAACCAAAACTTCATTCTTTAGTTGTTGTTGTTTCCAATTGCTCAGGTACGATCGAGGAAAGAAACAAAAGTCACATGAAGAAGAAAACCCCTTTTTTCTGATGTTGGAGTTGATGGAGAACCAGTTTGGTGTAGTGGTTAAAGGCACCAGCCTAGAGACTGGGAGTTCTAGTCCCACGTGAGACTGGGAGTTCTAGTTCCATCTGGGACTGGGAGTTTTAGTCCCATCTGAGACTGGGAGTTCTAGTCCCACCTGAGACCAATTAAAGGCACCAGCCTAGAGACTGGGGGTTCTAGTCCCACCTGAGCCAACTGGCTGATCCAGTCCCTGTCCTTCAGACTGGAGCAGAAGTTGACAAAGGCCAAGCATTTCCAAAATCTTGCCAAAAGAAATGCCAGGAATAACCATTAACCCCCCCTCCAAAAAAAATCACAATAGAGGACCAGTTATGATGGAAGTTAAGCCACCATGCTAGAAGCCAAGAGAGAAGAACCTTGGTGATCCTGAGTAACAGAGTGGGAAATCCAGTCAGGAAGGTCGTGCGTTCTACTCCCGCCTTAGACATGAAGTCACCTTGGGTGACCTTGGGCTAGTGACTATCTCCCAGTCCTCAGAAGCAGATAAATCACGTTTGAAAAACCTTGTCAAGAAAAGCGCAGAGCTGAGTCCAAGCCTTCACCCCAAGTTGACTTGAGTCCAAGGCATCAAAAAAAAACCATTTTTTTTTAATTTGAGGAAGACCACCATTACATGGTTGGTTACATCCCTCAACTGAAGCCATGATCTGTATTGTAGGATTTCCAAAAAGAGTTTTCCCTCATCCCCCCCCTTTTTTTTTGCAGAGTTGACGGATAAATGGGCATGGAGACATTCAGTAAGATGATACGGCGCAGACACAAAGCACGAAGGATCTTATTATTTTTGTTGAAATGCGAAAATGACTTACAAATCTTGGCTTCACAGTTTATGGAGCCCAATTTCATTTAAAACCTAAATCCATCAGAGAGAGAGGGGGGGAGGGAGGGAGGGGGGAGGGAGGAAGAGAGGGAGGGAGGGAGAGGATTTTTGATCAAAAGGCATCCAAACTCCAGCCTTACCAACGAATGGCGTTGAATCAAAGGGAAAACATGCGAGTAAAAAGGGATCAAATTGGGTGAAATTCAGCTGGTTCTTTTTTTTTTTAACCAGTTTTATTGGTTTCCCCTCCCCCCCTTCCCAATTTACCCACCTCTTTTTTGAACAGAGCATTGGCTATATCTTATCTTATACAATTAATCAAATTCAAATACATTTTACTCAATTACAGTTTTTGCCAAAATCTTTTTCCCATCCCTTTTTTTATTGTGTCTCAATATTTCTATGCTTGCTGACATAAACAACATCTTCATTTGCCCTTAAATTCTAATTATTGCTATTTATTCATATTTATTCTCTTTTGTTCTTGAAACAATTCATTCGTTATCTTAATATTTTTATATTTGTTTGGGATTGCCTTTCTTCCGTTTCATCTTTCTTTATTGTGCAGCAATCTTTCTCCTCAAACCTACCACCTCTCTCTTTTCTTTCCTTCTTACTTTCTCTTCCCCTCCTCTTCTTCTCCTCCCTGCTTCCCCTTTCTTTCTCCTTCTCCTCCTCTCTTCCTCCCTCTCTTACCCCCACTCCTACTCTAATTTTCCTTCCTTCCCTTCCTTCCTCCCTTCTCTTCCTTCCTTCCCTCTCTCTCCTTCCTTCTCTCTTCTCCTTCCTTCATCCCTCTCTGTTGCTGTATTCATTTTCAATTTTATATTTTCCACTTGATAAATGAAAGAAAGATCGGGGTTGCCTAGACTCCATAGTAGAAAAAATTCAGCCGGTTCTATCCGGCTCGGGCTCTGGCGCCAGTGGCCGGCAATAGCACAGCTCCGCCCACCTGCCCGGACAACATCACATCCCACTTTTGACCCTCTGCGCATGCATGGAGGAGGCGCAGAGGGTCAAAAGTCACATTTGCAAACAGTAGCGAAGGTAAGTGAATTTCACCCCTGGATCACATGACCCTTTTAATGACACTGCAACCGTCATAAATTTGAGTCAGTTGCCAAGTCACGTCACCATGGGGATGCTGTGACAGTCATAAGCGTGAAAACTGGTCGTAAATCACTTTTTTCAGTGTGCTTGTAACTTTGAACGTTTACTAAATGAACTGTTGTAAGTCAAGGACTACATGTACCTTGATTAATTCTTGAGTGAAATGAAAGGTAGTTACAACTGCAAGGTTATTTTGGTTTTTTTTTTTAAAAAAAACTTTCTTATTGCTTTTGCATTTTGGAGCATGCCACCTCTAAACTATCATTTTTCATGTGGCAGAAGAGAAAAATGGCTAAATGCACGGGGAATGAACAGTTGAATTGTATGTAATTGACTGAACTGGCACTCAATTCCAGTTAAATCAAAATGAATTCCTGAGCTCGACTCAAAAAAAATCAAAACTGACTTAGTTCAAGAAAGATGCACAATAGAGTTTAACTGATTTCGGTCACGGACCAGCGTAAACCTAATCACATGTCACTCTAAAATAGAAGTCAAAATAATTTTTTTTTAAAAAAAAAAAAATCACATTGACAGAATCAAGTAGGGTAGAATTAAAATGATTTAAGGAAAAATGGCAAAGCACAGGAATTAAAGAGACCTATACGACGATAGTCAATTTTATCGAATTCGATCTGTAGGCTGAATGCTACCGAGAATTGAGATAGATAACTAGGAGGGAGTAGGAGTACCACAAAGGTTCGTAAAACATGACGCGAATGTAAAGCTATGCTAATTTATATAAGAACCATCAGTCATAATCCAAGCCAAATCTAGCTGGGCTTCAAGTTCTATTTGAAATGCCATCCTTTCTCTTTTCTGCATATTCGTATTTTGCATTTGGCCTGGTGGTAAATCATCTTGAGGGCTCATATAATCGGGAAAGCCAGGGATAAAATTAATAAAACCTTCATCTATTATGGGAGTATCCGAAACGTAACTTTGCTATCCACACAAACAAGTCAATGTAACTCTTAAAAATGGTCCTATTCACGCCAGTAGAGTCTCTTAAAAGCAATCTTAAATTGCATTAATAGAGGGACAGAATCAAGATCATGTGAAATATCAGGTGGGAGAGTTAACCATAGATGATCCCAGGGGTGGGTTCTAAATTTTTTTACTACCGGTTCTGTGGGCGTGGCTTATTTTCTGGGCGTGGCTTGATGGTCATGTGACAATTCTTTAGGATTTAGCAGAGGTAGTGGTCTACCAGGCTTTAACTGCTTACAGAGCTGTACCAGTCTACTCATTTGTTTTTGGAGGCACCGGTCTACCCATTTGTTTTTGGAGGCACTGCTCTACTCATTTGTTTTTGGAGGCACCTGTCTACCCATTTGTTTTTGGAGGCACTGGTCTATCCATTTGTTTTTCGAGCACACTGGTCTACCACCACACTGTCTTTTAACACTGATCAGCTGTAGGGCGGCCCTTTGAAGCCCCACGGCAAGAGTTTAAACAATTTTTTTTCTTCTAGCCGATCAGCTGGGACTCGGGTGGCAGCGAATAGATTGGGGGTGAGGCCAAATAAAAGGTAAGAATAACACGGGGGGGGAGCAGGAGGGCCCAGCTCCTGAACAAAGAGAACCGGTTCGGTGACGTCATATCGTCACCGCTACCGGCTCTGCCGAACCGAGCCGAACTGGGTGGAACAGACCACTGGATTATCCCCAATGTTTTGAGAACATGAAGAACCATGTTCTTCCACAAACTGTGGTTAAGGTGCTCAACTTCTATTTAACTCCCTTTAGCAGGTCATCTAGGGAAGTCATGTCACGGAACCAAGGCCAAATTAGTCTCACTTGCACCAAGATATTGGGTGGGTCCAATTAAAGTCAGCTTTGATGGTAGAGCCCTCACCTTTTATTTCCCAGACTTTAACCTCTCATATTCTCCAGAAGTCACTCATCCAAATCTTAACCAGAGCAGACCCTGCTTGCTGTCAGGATTCCGATGGATGCCCTAATTAAATCATGAGCCTCCAGCCAAGCTTCAAAAGAAATCCGGTTATTTATTAGGAGCTCTATGCTGGCCCATTCCCAAATGAAGCCAACTCTGACCCCACGTAATTTACGGCCATAATCCTGATCCTGTTTCCCCCCTCCCGCAGGCTGTGTCATCAATCACATTTGCCAACGGAGCAATTTCGCGGGTTGTAGAGCTCACTCCCCTCCAGCCACTGTGGGTAACCCTGGAGGGCAGCGTTGAGGAAGATATGTCTGGAATGTGCTCCTGTCTTTGGCTGCCGTGTTGCTACGCCGTTTTCCCATCCCCCTTGCTTATGGCAACTCAAGAGCAGGCCAGGGATGCTTTGCAAGTTGATACTTAGCTTCTGAAACTAAAGAGGATCATCTTGTAGCCAGATTAAAGGTCTTCTTCTTGCCCAAAATATGTGGGGGGGGGGGAGAGAAAAAGAAAGATGGAGGTCCCCACTCCTGCCAGATAAGAGGCATAAAAATACTTCCACAGAACAAAAACAAAAACCCATCCATAGGAGAAGCATTTTACTCATTGCAAAACTAATATGCTGGTGAGCCTGTCAAAACTCATATTCATTTCAAGGATGGGTGATTACGGAAAAGTCAAACAAACAGAATCGTATTTAACTGAGATGCAAAGCAAAGGATGGTTTTTTTTTTCTCTCTCTCTCTCTCTTCCAAAACAATGCCTCAGTGGGGACAAATGTTGATTGTTGTTGTGCTTAAAACTCCAGTAGAAGTTATAAAAATCATTCACATCATCAGATGTGGAGACTCTGGAAAGAGTGCGGAGAAGAGCAACCAAGGTGATTAGGGGACTGGAGGCTAAAACATACGAAGAACAGTTGCAGGAACTGGGTATGTCTAGTTTAATGAGAAGAAGGACTAGGGGAGACAGGATAGCAGTCTTCCAGTATCTCAGGGGCTGCCCCAAAGAAGAGGGAGTCAAGCTATTCTCCAAAGCACCTGAAGGCAGGACAAGAAGCAATGGGTGGAAACTAACGAAGGAGAGAAGCAACTTAGAACTAAGGAAGAAATTTCCTGACAGGGAGAACAATTAATCAGTGGAACCACTGGCCTCCAGAGGGGTTGTGTGAGCATGGGTGAATAACATTCCTTTCTCAAGAAATCAGGGCCAACTTTCCCTGCACCTGGCAGGGTGGACCTGGGAGGCCTCTCCAGTGGGTACGGTGCTTGACTGGACCATGTGATGGACATGTGGGTGCTGGGGCAAGGACTTGAACTTTTCCTTGGGTTGGGAAACCCCATGCTCACACAACCCTTCCACCCCACTCCCCGTTTCCCACAGTAGTAAACGTGGCAGGTCTGAAGGCCTACTACAAAAGATGGCTTCCAGGCCTGACACAACCCCGAGGTTGCATATGACTCTTTGACACACACGCCAATTGGCAGAACCAAATCCCAACGCTCTTTTTTGAAAGCCAGAAGATGAGGCCCACCTTGCCTCTAGGGGGGTAAGGTGTTCCCAAAGGGTGGAGTAATGGCAGAGTAGCTTCTCTTCCTGGATCCTACCATCAAAATTCTTTAATTGATGGGATCTACAACATGCCCTCCTGCCTGCCTGGCAGGGTGGGATGGGATGATGACTGGTTGAGTTCCCATCTCCCCTAGGGTGGGAAGCCTTCATATTTCTTCTCCCGAAGTTCAAATAGGACAGGTATGGGTGGGACTGATGCTCCTGTAGATACCTGGAAGCTGAGCCAAGGAGATTAAAAGAAACAACTCTTTGAATTGGATCCAGAAACGGCTAAATCTGCAGCTACTAAGGGGGGCAAAATAAGTCCCTCCTTTTTGAACCGAAGGAAGCTCCTGAGACATCTTCAAAAGCAACCCTACAAAGAACTCATCGCTGTAATCTAACCATGGCAAGGCAAAGCCCAGTTTGAGGACCCACACAAATTGTGTTTTCCTTCAATAAACCATCCTCAAACAACACACATTCTTCCCAAGCGAGGTTTTTTTGTAGTGGGCTTTGCCAACAGCTGAATTTAGCTAGCTTCAAAAGGAGCAAGCAAATACACCAGGATTAAGTGGTAAAGCCCAGCCAAATATCATCAAGGCAGACAGGCAAACTCTCCGGAAGTTGCAAGAAGCCTTGTCACTTCATGTTAAAGAACAAAATCTTCGTCTGACAGGGTGATTCGAGCAATCACACCAAGGTTCTGTGGATGTGGCTTGGTGGGCGTGGCAGGGAAAGGATACTGTAAAGTCTCCATTCCCTCCCCACTCCAGGGGAAGGTTGCTGCAAAATCCCCATTCCCACCCTACTCCAGGGGAAGGATACTGTAAAATCGCCATTCCCTCCCCACTGCAAGGGAAGGATACTGCAAAATCGCCATTCCCACCCCACTCCAGGGGAAGGAAACTGCAAAATCCTCATTCCCTCCCCACAGCAGGGGAAGGATGCTGTAAAATCTCCATTCCCTCCTCACTCCAGGGGAAGGATACTGCAAAATCCCCATTTCCTCCCCACTCCAGGGGAAAGTTACTGCAAAGTCCCCATTTCCTCCCCACTCCAGGGGAAGGTTACTGCAAAATCCCCATTGGCAGAAGCTAGGACAAGTAACGGGAGCTCTCACCCAGTTACGCAACATTAGGGATTCGAACCGCTGACCTGCCAACCTTTCAATCGGCAAGCTCAGTGTCTTAGCCACTGAGCCACCGCTTCCCTATGTATTAATCATACTTTTCTCTAAAAAAAGAAAGAAATCTGGAAAGAGATTTTAAACTTTCAGTTTTAGTTCTGGTTGCATGCCTCCTTCTTCTCCTCCTCCACAGTTCTCCTCCATGCCTCCTCCTTCTCCTCCTCCACAGTCAAAATAATAAGAAACTTATTAATAAACTTGATCCGGGCTAATTAATTTGGAAGCGATTCTCCCTGCAGGGTGACTTTTGCCCCAGCGTAACAAAACTGGCTTCAGAAAGGGACTGTCACAACTCCCGAAAAGACCATCCTGTCCATCGCTGCAGAAAGATCAGCTTCTAAGAGGTGGAAACCTAAAAGACTGACTCCCTCAAAAGCACCAGAATGGGAGGGGAAAAAATGACATGCATCAGAATTGTTTCCAATGCCAAGTCCTGAATTATTCAGGAGTTCTTCTCCACACCTCCCCACCCCCCCACCCCCCCACCCCACTCCCTATTTTAATTCACCTCCCTTTCAGTTTCTCATCAAAACCAACAGTGGTTTGCACAGTTTTTAAATTGTCTTGATAACCCTCCGGGAAATGTACCGGTCGGGTGGCAGCAGAATACAAATGGGAAAGAGGTTTGCATAAAGCAGTCTCCATACATCATACTGACACCTGGTTTTGGGGGGGGGGGGGTTTGTCTTTGGGAAGGATGAGTTGTGGGGCAAGGGAGGTGGGTTAAGGGCTAGGAAAACAAAGTGGCCCGGCTTACCCCGTGGTCATAGGGGACATTTGCTCGTCTCGACCCGTCAAGAGCTCCTTTGGGCTCTCCATGAATACAGAAGATGAGACGGCTTCTTTTACGAGGCCTTCAGATTGGAGACATTCTTAGTTCGCATCATATCTGGAACGAGCTCCTCCCGGAGATACGGAGGATCCCGGACCTGCGCACGTTTCGACGTGCTCTCAAAACATTTTTATTTCAGCAGGCTGGCCTGGCCTAACTCTCCCTTTTAAATTTTTAAATTGTCAATCTGTTTTGTAATTGGGTGTTTTAAATTGTTTCGGCCAAAATATTTAATAATTTTAATGGGTTTTAATGTTTGTACTATCTGTTTTTATCCTGGCTGTTCACTACCCTGAGTCCCTCTGGGAGTAGGGTAGTATATAAATGTGATTAATATATTATTATTATTATTATTATTATTATTATTATTATTATTATTATTATTATTATTATTATTATTATTATTATTATTATTATTTAATCTGTAGTGAGATTCACAGTCTTTGAGGCTGGTTAATAGCTCAGCAGCTCGAGTCCTAACCAAGGACCTAGGAACTGTTAAGATATCGTCGGAGGATGTAAGCTGTTCCGAGTAAGGTGGTTTTTTGTAGAGTCAAAATGTTCCAAGTCCGGTAAATTTAGAATTTCTAAATAATGGGGTAGCCCTTTGGGTATTGCTCCAAGGGCTCCAATTATTATTGTTGTTGTTGTTGTTGTTGTTACTATTATTATTTTATTAAATTTGTATACCGCCCTTCTCCTGCTTGACTCAGGGCGGTGCACAGCCAAGAATAAATTCCAATACAAAATTTTAAAATTATTAAAAGAATTAAACAACTTTGGCCCACAATTTAAAACATCCCAATTAAAAACTCATTGACAATTAAAAATCTGAGGGGGGGAGGGCGTTTACGCCAGCCCAGCTTGATGAAATAGAAGAGTTTTTAGGGCACGGCGAAAGGCCCGGAGATCTGGTATCCTGCGTATCTCCGGGGACAAATCGTTCCAGAGGGCAGGTGCTGCCACAGAGAAGGCTCTCCCCCTAGGGATCGCCAGCCGACATTGCCTGGCTGACGGCACCCTGAGGAGTCCTTCTCTGTGGGAGCGTACTGGCCGGTGGGAGGCTATCGGCAGCAGAAGGCGGTCCAGCAAGTACCCATTCATTGCTTGCCCATCTCGGGATGATGTGCTCTATGGGCCAACAGTAACAGGATGGCGGGGGATGTAGGGGGCTGCTTATACAGGCGCCAGAAAAGAAGGGAAGTCTTTACGCAAGGAGGACAAAAGATAGTGCAGCTTGTTCTCATCTAGTTTTCCCCAGCAGCACGAAGCCGAGTCCTCGTCCGATAAACCCTTTTTTATTTCATTTCCAAGGAATTCCTCTCCAGCAAAGTCATTCTTCTCCCACAGTCTTTCAAGATAGTTCACCATTACCGACCTTTATCAGGCTTGGAGAGTGGGCAGGCCGATATCTTTCAGACGCTGCAATACTTGGCAAGAATGCAGGAATGAACTAATTGTCTCCTGCAAACTCCCCTCCCCTTTCGCTCCTCTTTTATTCCCTCTGGGAGGCGCCCTTCACCGTCCACCTGTGGCCTTATTCCCAAGTCGACCCTTGTTCCTTAGCGGTTCCCTTCATCTGGCAACTCTGTTCATGCGCACACTGGGAACAGGCTCCAGCTGTTCCTCTGCCTCACTGATGTCTGACTGTCAAGGCAGCTGATAACTGGTATCCGGCTCTGGACCCCTCTCTGCCTTGAAGTTGACCTTGTCTCCTGCTGAGTCTGTCTTCTTCATGACAATATGGACCATATTGTTCTTCCACAATGTTTTTTTGGATTTCCCAGCCTGACTGCTGGCCCTGGGGTTCCCACCCAGACAAGTCTCCCATCCAAGAACTAACCAAACCTGACCCTGCTTAGCTTTTAAGCCTCAACAAGGTCCCTGAAGCGCTCCCAGCTGCAGGGACATTAGTCAGCAAGGAATAACGTTTAGAGAGTGCCACTTTCTGGCTGATTCCAACTGATAAAAGCAGGCAGACTTAC
Source organism: Coluber constrictor foxii (assembly GCA_038048745.1). NCBI lineage: Eukaryota > Metazoa > Chordata > Lepidosauria > Squamata > Colubridae > Coluber > Coluber constrictor. Next base: position 7,329,606 of record CM075973.1, read on the forward strand.
TGGCAAGGTCAAACACACCTGAAATTCCAATGAGGAGAAGCAAAGTGTGAGCTGCTAGGGCCCGGAGAGACTTTTAAAATGTCAAGGTGTGAGGAAGATAAATGAAAGCTCTCAAAATTGAAGGCAAAACACATCAGCAGTTGCCTACAAGTCAATACTTGCTCATGAATAATATATTCATTTTTGTTAGGGTAGGGCAGGCTTTTGCAATCAGTGCTGTTTTCAATCAACATGTGCATAAACCTTAACCAGCAGCTTTTGCAGGCAGAACGTGGTGCTGACTACAGAGAGAAAGAGAGAGGGAGGGAGGGTGAGAGGGAGGGAGGAGGAGGAGAGAGGGAGGGAGGGAGGAGGAGGGGAAGGAGGGAGGCAGAGGAGAGGGGGAAGGAAGGAGAGAGAGAAAGGGAGGCATGGGAGAGGGAGGGGAGGGTTAGAGGAAGAGAAAGGGGGGAGAGGGAGAGGGTGAGAGAGGGAGGGAGAGAAAGGAGAAGAGTGAGGGGGGACAGAGGATGGGGAGGGGGGAGAGAGGGAGGGAGAGAAAGACAGAAAGGGAGGGAAGAGGGGGGAGAGAAGGAGGGGAGGGGGAGGGGTAGAGGGAGAAAGGGAAGGAGCAGAGAGGGGGAAAGGAAGAGGGAGAGAGAGGGGGAGGGGAGAGAAAGGGAGGGAGGGGGAGAGGGAGTGAGAGAGGAGAAGGGGTAGAGAGGGAGGGAGAGAAAGACAGAAAGGGAGGGAAGAGGGGGGAGAGAAAGAGGGGAGTGGGAGGGATAGAGGGAGAAAGGGAAGGAGCAGAGAGGGGGAAAGGAAGAGGGAGAGAGGGGGAGGGGAGAGAAAGGGAGGGAGCGGGAGAGGGAGGGAGAGAGGAGAAGGGGGTAGAGAGGGAGGGAGAGAAAGACAGAAAGTGAGGGAAGAGGGGGGAGAGAAGGAGGGGAGGGGGAGGGGTAGAGGGAGAAAGGGAAGGAGCAGAGAGGGGGAAAGGAAGAGGGAGAGAGAGGGGGAGGGGAGAGAAAGGGAGGGAGGGGGAGAGGGAGTGAGAGAGGAGAAGGGGGTAGAGAGGGAGGGAGAGAAAGACAGAAAGGGAGGGAAGAGGGGGGAGAGAAAGAGGGGAGGGGGAAGGATAGAGGGAGAAAGGGAAGGAGCAGAGAGGGGGAAAGGAAGAGGGAGAGAGGGGGAGGGGAGAGAAAGGGAGGGAGCGGGAGAGGGAGGGAGAGAGGAGAAGGGGGTAGAGAGGGAGGGAGAGAAAGACAGAAAGTGAGGGAAGAGGGGGGAGAGAAGGAGGGGAGGGGGAGGGGTAGAGGGAGAAAGGGAAGGAGCAGAGAGGGGGAAAGGAAGAGGGAGAGAGGGGGGGAGGGGAGAGAAAGGGAGGGAGGGGGAGAGGGAGTGAGAGAGGAGAAGGGGGTAGAGAGGGAGGGAGAGAAAGACAGAAAGGGAGGGAAGAGGGGGAGAGAAAGAGGGGAGGGGGAAGGATAGAGGGAGAAAGGGAAGGAGCAGAGAGGGGGAAAGGAAGAGGGAGAAAGAGGGGGAGGGGAGAGAAAGGGAGGGAGGGGGAGAGGAGAAGGGGGAGAGGGAGAGGGAGAGAAAGACAGAAAGGGAGGGAAGAGGGGGGAGAGAAAGAGGGGAGGGGAGGGATAGCGGGAGAAAGGAAAGGAGTGGAGAGGGGGAAAGGAAGAGGGAGAGAGGGGGGGAGAGAGAGAGAAAGGGAGGGGGAGAGGGAGAGGGAGAGAATACAAGGATGCCTATATTCACTCACAGTGACTGCCACTGACTTACAGAAGTGAAACCCCCAATACGAAACCCAATAATTCTCAGCCCCTTGGCGATAACAATCAAGCAAACCGCTTGATGGACTCCATACCACCTTGGAGTCCCCAAGCTCACTGACAAAATCACATCTTCAGGACTTTTGGAAAGTATCAAGGTGTTGGCCAATAGTATCTCAACAGGGATGATGCATCTGGACAACCCCAGGCTGGGGATGATAGATTTAGGCCAAAGATATACAAGAGGTTTAGGAGTACCATGCGGTCAAATTTAAATGTTTAACGTGAAGGATGGCGAACACCCTTCAACATATTTAAAATCACCATGCTGAACTCATGATAGTTTCAGGTCAATTAAAATTTAAGTTTGAACAAAATTAAATTTTGATTTCATGCTAGCCGTGCTTTAGATTTTGTCAGGGGCAAGGAATCAAGACCGCATATCAAGCTCCATTAAGCTGATTTATTGCTCATTGCGCAAGAATCTAGTCAACTGTGAGCACTAAATTAGAGCTAATTAAGAGTCAACGGAATTCAAGAGGGGTTGGACTTAAGACTGTTTGTGGGAATATAATGATGCCAAGCTGATTCTTTTCTTGACTCCACCCCCAGACTCCGCCTATCCTTCGCCTACAGATTTTATTTAAAGGCTGAGATTCTGGAAAAAGTCTCACAAGTTAATTTTAGACCATCAAGAAAAGTCAACTGACTTCATCCAACCGGTTCATGGAAGGATCAGGTAGTCAGCTCCATCTGAATGAACAAACCAGGAATGAAATCCAGCAGGTTCTGACAGGTTCTGGAGAACTGGTAGCGAAAATTTTGAGTAGCTCGGAGAACCAGCAAATACCACCTCTGGCTGGCCCCAGAGTGGGGAAGGAATGGGGATTTTGCAGTATCCTTCCCCTGCCACGCCCACCAAGCCACACCATGCCCATCAAGCCACGCCTACAGAACCGGTAGTAAAAAAAATTGGATTTCATCACTGGAACAAACCGAGCCTAAAACTTTCTAGCACATACCCCACTTTCCATGCCGAGAATATAAATGACTTCCTTTAATTGCCTTGTGCGGATGTATCACTGAACTGTTTTTGACTTGCCTAGGACTCATCATCTGTCAAAAAGATATTTTGCAGCCAAGCAGATAGCTTAATTGGATATTTAATTTAACTGTGAAGCTTTGTTCTTTCCTATTTCACATTTTGTTCCTTAATTTCGTAGGGTTTTTTTTCTCTCTCTCCCCTTCTTTCCTGAGCTCATCATTTCACTCTTTGCTTTTCCACAAATGATTCAGGAGTTGGATGAAAGATGCTTGAATTTCTAACTCCCGCTCTGTTCATTTCGGAGACTATAATTTCCTCCTGCCTTTCTCCAATATACCAGAACACAAATGAGAAATATCAAATTAATTAGATTCGCATTCATTAATCAGACCCTCAAATGAATCCTTAGGAGATATGATGGGCCTGTTAAAATAATGTTAGAAGGGTGAGTCTCGTGAGGCCAATCGCTCCGTTGAATGTACAAGGTGACTAACAATATTTTAGCAAACACCTTGTAAACACGAAAGATATAAACAAGGTACTTAAAAAAAAACAACCCTGCTAATAATAAAACTGTTAACATTTAAAAGCCTGGCTAAATCTCATCGCTTGTTCTTGTCAAAAAAATAATAATATTGTATCATCAATAAAAAGGATATAGTGATAAGAAACAGCCAACAGGAAAACAGCAGATTGAAACCATCAGAAGAATCCATCAACCCTTCAATAATAAAAAAAAAACGTTTGCAACTTAATGTGAAATGCAGATTCATAGTCAGAAGAAGTTTAAAAGTTTTAAAGCATTAAAAAAAAAATATCTGTGCAGAAAATACCCTGGCAGGGCAGTGGTGAAATGTAAAGTTTGTTACACCGATTCTGTAGGTGTGGCTTGGTGAAGGTGTGTGTGTAATGTGATTGGGTGGGCATGGCCAACTTTTTTTTTTTTACTTTTAAAAGCATTTTTTCTACACTTTTTCTCCTCCGAAGAGGTTGTAAAAAAAAAATCTTTTAAAAGGCTCTGACAATCCCAGCTGAGCTGCGCGATCATCAGAGGCTTATTATTTTACTTTTAAAAGCATTTTTTTTTTTGGCCGAAGGAAAAAAATGGGATTTTTGCTACAAGATCTCCAAACCACCACCCGCCATCACTACTGGATCGGGCGATCCGGTCCAAACTGGGAGCATTTCACCCCTGTGGCAGGGGTATCATAGTTTAATATCTTCATGTAGGCCTTTTTGGACTGGATCAGTGGTGGGTTTCATTTTTTTTTACTACCGGTTCTGTGGGTGTGGCTTGATGGGCGTGGCTTGGTGGGCATGGCAGGGGAAGGATGCTGTAAAATCCCCATTTCCTCCCCAATCCAGGGGAATGGGGAGGGAATGGAGATTTGGCAGTATCCTTCCCCTGCCACGCCCACCAAGCCATGCCATGCCACGCCCACAGAACTGGTATATAAAAATTTGGATTTCACCACTGAGCCAGGGTGATATATATAATCATAATAACATTCCTTTCTCAGAGAGTCAAGGACATCTAGCCCTGCACCTGGAAGGCTGGAATTGGGAGGCATCTCCAGTTGGGACGGTGCTTTGATTGGACCATGTGAGGGACTTGAACTTTTCCTTTGGGTGGGGAAAACCTGGAAGCTTTCAGATTCGGGTTTTCCCAGATGTGCCAATGTGACATCTCTAATAAAATGGAACTCTGAGGAACTTCAAGCCTTGGAGCGTTATTTCATTGGGGGTATTACTTGGAATCCGGACTTTAGATGAGATTAATTTGAGATGCTTATATTCACCTTCATTTTATTTTCATTCTGGTGTACCAGGTATGGGTTTCCTTTGTTCCCAGGAAGCAAAATCCTCTCGTCTCAGCAATGCTTGGCTTCAAACTTACAAGATCAGACACTCACAACCATTTGTTAGACAGGAGCTGTGATGAGTGTGGCAAAGAGGCAAAGTGTTTAAGAGTATATATCACTCGTGGGCGGGGATACGATTTTCTGCTTGTTTGCTTCCTGGGATTTTTGGTGGGAGTTTGAAGTTTTTATTTATGTTCTTTTACACCGTTCAGCATATTTGAGGGCAAACACATTTTCTGTGTCTGGGTGTCTCTCCTGACTCAAAACACGATGGGAAACCGCAAAACTGATTTTCCAAGCCAGGAGAATTGAGAAGAAATACTGGAGCCACTAAAAAACAGAAAAAGCATCAAGGTTGACTGGCTCTGTTATAAATATCCCCATCGATGCTAGGACTGGGTTTTAATTTATTTTATAGCATGTATGTGAGATCAGCACGTTGTCAACTGAGGAAAACACACGGAATGTACACAGGACATTTATATCCCGTGGCATATGGCAAATGGGATAAAGAGCATATGAAATTGAATAAATTACATCCAAATGGGATACTGGTGGTTTTATTGTCAAACCTTCTCATAAAGCAGCTGCTCCGCTTTGAAGTCACATGGCAGCCCACAACCTCCCCATTTGCCATCTGATCTGCACACAACCCTGGGCTTTCCATTGTGTAGCCCATTCAATGATTGTCTACTCGTATTCTCTGGCACGGTCTTTCTAGAGCTTGGTTCTTTTCATGCGGGTGTTCCAGTACCCCCAACTAGGTAACTTCATCAGTGCTAGAAGGGAGGGGGATATGTGGGGAGGAGGAGGAGGAGGAGGAGGAGGAGGAGGAGGAGGAGGAGGAGGAGGAGAGGAAGAAGAAGAAGAAGAAGAAGAAGAAGAAGAAGAAGAAGAAGAAGAAGAAGAAGAAGAAGAAGAAGAGGAGGAGGAGGAGGAGGAGGAGGAGGAGGAGGAGGAGGAGGAGGAGGAGGAGGAGGAGGAGGAGGAGGAGGAGGAGGAGGAGGAGGAGAAAGAGGAGGAGAAAGAGGAGGAAGAAGAGGAGGAGAAATGTGGGATCCTTGAAATTGGTTATTTTCATGCAGGTGTTACAGTACCCACAACTAGTTAACTTCATCAATGCTAGAAGGGAGTGGGATATGGAGGGATAAGGAGGAGGAGGAGAGGAGGAGGAGGAGGAAAGGAGGAGGAGGAGAAATGTGGGATCCTTGAAATTGGTTATTTTCATGCAGGTGTTTCAGTACCCACAACTAGGTAACTTCATCAGTGCTAGAAGGGAGTGGGATATGGGAGGAGGAGGAGGAGGAGGAGGAGGAGGAGGAGGAGGAGGAGGAGGAGGAGGAGGAAGGGGAGAGGAGAGGAGAGGAGAGGAGGAGGAGAAATGTGGGGTCCTTGAAATTGGTTATTTTCATGCAGGTGTTTCAGTACCCACAACTAGGTAACTTCATTAGTGCTAGAAGGGAATGGGATATGGGGGGATGAGGAGGAGGAGGAGGAGGAGGAGGAGGAGGAGGAGGAGGAGGAGGAGGAGGAGGAGGAGGAGGAGGAGGAGGAGGAGGAGGAGGAGGAGGACAACGACAATGACAATGACAATGACAAACACAGGGTCCTTGATGCTCTCTGAACTTGATTGTTTTCTTGAAAATGTTTCATTACCCAACTAAGTACTTGAAGGGAGCAACCCCAGCGATCAGTAACCCCACTGATAATTTACCTCTTTAGGTCATGAGACATCTGCAACAAAACAACCAAGCCTCAAGAGAGCACCAAGGACCCCACAGTTGAGCCCCGAGCTACAAATATATTGTATTCTTGTTCGGAGGCTAATACTAAGCAGCGAAAAAAAATATGTGACCACTAGATGCCTTAACGATGGAAATTCCAGTCCCGCTTACTGTCGTTAACTAGACACTACCAGTCAACCAAAGTTGTCCCAAAGGTGCTGTTTTCAAGAGGCGACTGGACTTTCTTGTTTTTCTTTGACGTAATGTCACTTCTCATCCAAGAAGTTTCTTCAGCTCTGAGGACTTTGTCTCAATTGTCTCAGAGAGTGTGAAGGTCGTGAAATACTATAAGCTACAGGAAGGCCCAACCATCTTTGGACATGAAAACAACATATCCTAATGGGAAAAGAACTTTGGACACGGAACCTGAAAGAGGTGATGAAGTCCCCTATGTTGGTTGTATCCATGGAGATGCTGGGAAGCCATCAATTAGGAATATTTTCATTGTCATTCCTTCCTGGAGAAACTGGTTAGATTTGAAGACATCAATGGCCCCAACCCAATGATATGAAGAGTTATGCAACTGAATAACAGAAGAGACTTTGAAGATCTTCTAATCCACCTCACCCGCTGGAGCAGGATGCCATTTCAGACAAATGGTTGTCCAATCTCTTCTTAAAAGCCTCCAGTGATGGACCACCCACAACTTCTACAGGCAAGTCATTCAACTGAATAATTGTTCTCACTGTCAGGAAATTTCTCCTTCGTTCTAAGTTGTTTCTCTCCTTGATTAGTTTCCATACATTGCTTCTTCTGTCTTCTGTCTTCTTCTGCTTTGGAGGATAGGTTGACCCTCTCCTCTATGTGACAGCTCCTGCTATCATGTCACCCCTGGTCCTTCTTTTCATTAATCTAGGCATACCCAATCCCAGCAACCGTTCTTTATATGTTTTAGCCTCCAGTCCCCTAAATCATCTTTGTTGCTCTTCTCTGCGCTCTTTCTAGAGTCTCCACATCTTTTTTCTATCTTGGTGACCAAAACTGGATGCAATATTCCAAATGAGGTTTTACCAAGGCATTATAAAGTGGTGCTAACTGTTAGTGGTGCAGTGGTTAAGAGTGCAGCACTCCAGGCTACTTCAGTGACTGACTGCTAGCTGCAGTTCGGCAGTTCAAATCTCACCGGCTCAAGGTTGGACTCAGCCTTCCATCCTTCCGAGCTGGGTAAAATGATTGTTGGGGGCAAGAGGCTGACTCTATAAACTGCTTAGAGAGGACTGTAAAGCACTGTGAAGTCTAAGGGCTATTGCTAGGGCCCTTCCTTCCTTCCTTCCTTCCTTCCTTCCTTCCTTCCTTCCTTCCTTCCTTCCTTCCCTTCCCTTCCCTTCCCTTCCCTTCCCTTCCCTTCCCTTCCCTTCCCTTCCCTTCCCTTCCCTTCCCTTCCCTTCCCTTCCCTTCCCTTCCCTTCCTTCCATGGTTACACAGTGGTTAGAATGCAGTGACTGCTAGCTGAAGTTCAGCAGTTCAAATCTCACCAGTTCAAGGTTGGACTCAACCTTCCCTCCTTCCGAGCTGGGTAAAATGAGGACCCAGATTGTTGGGGGCAAGAGGCTGACTCTGTAAACCGCTCAGAGAGGGCTGTAAAAGCACTGTGAAGCAGTATATAAGTCTAAGTGCCATTGCTAGTACTATATTCCATATTAAACAAATATCAAGCATCAGATTTGGCTCGGTGGAGAAACTCACCCACCCCATCAATTGTAAAAAGAAAACCAGGAAGTACTATTCTAATGGATCCTTTACAATAAGTGGCACTTCATTTTTTCTTTTTTCAAATAGCTCAAGCACTTCATTTCAAGCCACGGCTGGATTATTAAAAGGCAGTTTGAGGAGAAGGATTTGTTTATGTTCACCCTTGCCGTGTGCCGTAACCCCGCGACCCACTGCTACGATTCTATATTTATAGCAATCGTCTCTATTAATATTCATGGCTGTCCGTTTTCTTGAAGCGTTTCACGATTCAGCACACCCATCCAACACGTGTAGGTTTGCATCTCATCTATATTTTAGCATGAACAAATAGCATCGCATCTGAATTTTAAGCCTCGATCCAAACATTAAAAAAGGGCGGGTGGGTGGGTGAATGGGAAAGAAGCGGTTTTGGATGGAAGCTCAAACGTCGTTCCAGATCGTTGGCATGGAATTCAAAGTCGCTCATAAGGCCAACCTTTTTTTTTTTTTAAAATAGTTTATTTCGTTTAAGCCTTGAGAGATGGAAGCCCTCTTTTCAGCGGAGAGCAGTTTGAAAAATTATTTGTTTATCCAAAGAAGGAATCCAGAAGAGATTTTTGCCCAGGGGAAAGCAGAAGTGGCTATAGATAATTCAGTTCGTAATGCATCCAAAGCGTTCCGAGAAGAAATAAAAGGAACAAAGAAAAAAGGATGATGATGATGACGATGGATGATGATGATATGATGATGATGATGATGATGATGATGAACTAAGAATGTTTCCTAGGAACAATTTAATCAGCATTGGAAGGAGCTGTGGTGGCGCAGTATTTAGAATGCAATATTGCAGGCAACGGTGAAATTCAATGTTTTTTTACTACCAGTTCTGTGGGCGTGGCTTGATGGACGTGGCAAGGGAAGGATACTGTAAAATCCCCATTCCCTCCTCACTCCTGGGGGAAGGATACTGCAAAATCTCCATTCCCACCCCACTCTGGGGTCAGCCAGAGGTGGTATTTGCCGGTTCTCAGAACTACTCAAAATTTCCGCTACCAGTTCTCCGGAATCTGTCAGAACCTGCTGAAAAACACCCCTGATTGCAGGCGACTTCTGCTGACCGCCAGCCTGCCAGCAGTTTGGCAATTCGATCCTGACCGACTCAAGGTTGACTCAGCCTTCCATTTTATTTATTTATTTATTTTATTTGGCTTATATGTCGCCCTATCTCCCCATGGACTCAGGGTGGGTCACAATAATAAAATACGCAAGCCACAATACAAAGTTAAAATCTAAAACCTAATAAAATTTAAAACCCTTAAAACCCCATCAGTCCAGGTCGGGGAACTTGAATAACCAAGTTTTTAATTTGTGGCGGAAGGTGCGAAGGTCAGGAGTCAACCGGAGCTCCAAGGGGAGTTTATTCCAGAGGGTGGGTGCACCCATTCTTCCAAGGTGGGTAAAATGAGGACCCATATTATTGGGGGCAATAGGCTGACTCTGTAAACCATTTAGAGATGGCGGTGAAGCACTGTGAAGTTGCATATAAGGTTAGATTCTAGCTTAGATCTCTCCTTGATTAGAGTTCATCCATTGTTCATCCTGCCCTCTGGTGCTTTGGAGAATAGATTGATCCACCCTCGTCCTTGTGTCAGCCCCTTAGATATTGCAACACTGCTCTCATTTCTCCCTCCCCCCCTTAATTTCCTAGGAAGCCCCCAAATGTCAACACTAATTGATTCCCTAAATGACGTCAGAATTAAGATGCCATTTTAAGCCCAGCCATTTGATAACAACTGAATGCTAATTAAATCACTGTGGTGGGATGGCAATTACTATTTTTCAGAAGCTCAGAGAAAGCAGGCAAAAGATGAGAAGAGCGGATGAAACTCAAGACGGATAAAATCATTTCATGTGCTCGCGCTTCCTTCATTTCTTACCCGTCAATTAGTATTTCAACTCTCAGGGTTGGGGCTGCAAAAAAAAAAAAAAAAATCTAAATCTTTTTGTTTAGATGTTAAACCTTTCCCCGATTCAAGTCCGCCAACCATTATTTAGGAAGACGTCTCAGCAGTGATGGGATTCAACCCACTTAACAACTGGTTCACCAAAATGTGAGCGTGAGCGCGTACGTGCATGGCTTCCATGCATGTACAGCCTCTGCCAAGTGACGAGGGTCAACTGAGCACCTTTCGCGGCCTGCTCCACTCCATCTCTGATCTTCGGGGCAGCAACTGCTTCTCTCCGCTGCTGCTCTTGCTGGGAGAGAGAGCATCTCTTGTGCAATTTAGCAGCTGTGAGCCCCCGCTTTCCTCTAAGTCCCATCCGGAAAGCACGCAGCACAGGGAAACAGCAGCCATGCTGAATGCTGCTTCTCTGTACTGCACTTTTTCCGGATGGGATTTAGAGGAAAGTGGCAGCTCACAGCAGCTAAATTGCACAAGAGACTCTCTCTCCCCAGCAAGAACAGCAGTGGAGAAAAGCAGCTACTGATCAGGAGATTACATGGAGCATCTCTGCGAGTGAGCGAGCTTCGGCAAGGGACAGCTGCAAGATCTCTGTTGCAGCGCTTTAGGTAAGAAGAACCCGGACGTAGTTTGAGGCCAGAGTGGGGGGGCGGCGAGCAGGTGGCGGCTCCGGGGCAAGGTTGGAGCCAGGGAATTCTGTGTCCCTAGGCCCCGACCCGAGGCAAATGGTGATCAGGCGGCATGCATACCTTTGATGAGCAGAGCAGGTGAGGCGTGGAGGCGAGGCACGGAGATTAGCTGGATCACATAGCAAAGGGAAGATAATATATATGCTAGCCAATGGTCGATTTTACCAGCTGTCTGAACTGCATGAAATCATAACAACCGGTTCTCCCGAACCGGTCAGAACCAGCTGAATCCCACCCCTGCTTCTCACCTCAAAATAAAAGCAATCTCAGAAATAGGGTGTATTTGTCTTTCTAAGTCTATTTTGTTTGTTTGTTTCCGACTTGCAGATATTCCAAGCCCCCAGCTTCTTGGACTGCAAAACAAGACATTAATTTGTTTACAAATAAGATAAATCATATCAAGGAAAGCAAGGAAATCGGAGCCTGTTCTGCTGGAGGATAATTAACGGGGATTTCATTCAGACAAGCTTTGGAGAAACAATGAAATCTGCACAGCCTGGATTAAAAGCAATTACGAGGCAAATGGGTTTTGCTGGTGATCGAGCTAATTAATCCACACCCTTAACTCAAATTGGTTGACTTTTTAATTACCAGATAATCTCACCCATAAGGCAAGTGTTTCTTATTCAGTCTCATCTTTGACAGGCTTGTCTGTTTAGAGCAAAAATAAGAGATCGGATGCCCTCCAGATGTTTAGACGACAGCTCCCATAGGCCTTTGATCATCAGCTTTGATTTGAACTGCAGGCCAAAATATCTAGAAGGCTGCTTAGGTCTTATAAGGGGATTCGGTTGTAATTCTGTGTCATGGATAAGCCACTGAAAAATAAATGTTGTGCAGGAAATCTCCCAGCTTGAAGAGAAAGTCCGTGCTACTCACAATACATGGAGTGAGAGCATGAGAAGAGACCTCGGAGGTCTTCTAGTTTATCTATATTAATTCAGGACTCTTCAGACCATCCCACTCAAATGTTACCCAACCCTGGCTTGAAAGTCTCCGGGCTTAAAGAGAAAGTTAGTCCTTGGTACTTACAATCATGGAATCGGAGCATTAGAAAAGATCTTGGAAGTCTTCTAGACTGGAGAACTGGTAGCGGAAAATTTGAGTAGTTTGGAGAACCGGCAAAAAGCACCTCTGGATGGCCCCACCCCCATCTATTCTCTGCCTCCCAAGTCCCAGTTGATCGGGAGGAAATGGAGATTTTACAGTATCCTTCCCCTGCCACGCCCACCAAGCCACACCCATCAAGCCATGTCACACCCATCAAGCCACGCCCACAGAACCGTTAGTAAAAAAAATTGAAACCCACCACTGAATAGCATGTAACCAAATTCTCATTTTTTCTCTTTCCAAGATTCAGTACCGAAAGGTTCAGTATTTAAGATGTACACCTTAAATTACGAATCTCTCAAAATTGATACCCTTCCTGAGAGCGGAGATGTGTCACCACCATCTCCACGACCAGCAGAGATCATAAATCAATGTAATGTTTTTCCTCCTCCAGCAGACAGCCAAGATCATAAGCCAATACGTACATCGGACAGAGTGGGTTTTTTTGTTTTTTTTTTTGCAACACAACAATGGCATAAATTGATCTGATTCAGCCAAAATCCCCAGTAGTGTCAAAACCAAGCCAGGATTAATAGCCAAAGATTTGGGGACAGCAACAAACTTAGCTAGAGGAATTTATCTCTGTTGAAGTTCTTCCATTTCGAAGACAAATGCTCAGCTTTCAAAATTGGATGGTCTCACTTCTCTACAGCCAACTTAAAGCTTTTAATATTTCCCCCGTGTGATGTTTTGTTGAATTGCCAGTACAGTTGGCTGGATGCATCTACCCGTTGCCACGGCCAATAAAATTTAAAAAAAAAAATACACAGCAGGGTTAATAATTCATTGCTCTGTTCCTTCAAAAATAAATAAATAAATAAAAATCTCACTTTGCCAAGATGCAATCTGGAATGGAGTGGTACCCTATGGGAGCAAGAGATGGAAGAAGCTGCCCAAGGAAGATCCTCAATTGCAAAACAGACTCTTATTTATTTATTTATTTATTTATTAGTTCAATTTGTATGCCGCCCTTCTCCGGAGACTCAGGGCGGCTTACAATGCGTTAAGCAATAGCCTTCATACTTTTGTATATACCTGTTTAGTAGGGCTTTCAACCCCCACTAAGCGGTGTTCTTTTTTATACAAAGTCAGCTTATTGCCCCCACAATCCAGGTCCTCATTTTACCTACCTTGAAAGGATGGAAGGCTGAGTCAACCTTGAGCCTGGTGAGATTTGAACTTGCAGTAACTGCAGGCAGCTGGCAACTAAGTGCTACTTTAACAGCACTTAGTCCACTGTGCCACCAGGCTCTCATATCTTGATGGATCAGGATTTGCTGTGCTCAGTCGTTCAGTCCCTGGTCATCTCAAGGTTGGGCTACTGTAATGCGCTCTAAATGGGGCAACCCTAGAAGAGCATCCAGAATCTACAGCTAGTGCAGAGTATGGCAGTGTGGGCAAGATTAGCCCCTGTAACACCACTATTCCGTGAGTTGCGCTGGTTACTGGTCTGCTTCTGGATTCAGTTCAAAGTGTTGGTGATCATCTTTAACGTCCTTCATGACACGGATCCCAGCTACTTGAAGGAACATCTTATCCCAATGGTATTGTCTGTTCCACTCATGCCAACAGAGGAAGCATGGCTGGCAGGGTCCAGGAGGAAGGTCTTCTCTGCTGTTGCTCCTGCCCTCTGGAACATCTGGCCTTCCAATGTGAACTTGGCTCCAACTTTCCCAGCCTTTCATAAGGATCTCAAGGGCTGGCTCTACAGGTTGGCCTGAGGTCCCAATGGGGGAACAGCAGAGTGAAGGTGGTTGATCGTGCAACAGAAGTTCCCACCTCCCTCTTATTCTATGCCCGCCCACGCCACATGTCCTTAGATTTTAATGTTTGGTTTTAATTTATGTACAGTATGTGCATGTATAGATTCTTTTTTTTTTTTTGTGACTGTAAGCCACCCAGAGTTACCCTTTCATAAAATGGGCAGGCAGTAAATCTTTAGATAGATAGATAGATAGATAGATAGATAGATAGATAGATAGATAGATAGATAGATAGATGATAGGTAGGTAGGTAGGTAGGTAGGTAGGTAGGTAGGTAGGTAGGTAGGCAGGCAGGCAGGCAGGCAGGCAGGCAGGCAGGCAGGCAGATGATAGACAGACAGACCAACTGGAGAGGTGGGGGGGGAGAGAGAAAGAGATACCATAGATAGATGATAGATAGATAGATAGATAGATAGATAGATAGATAGATAGATAGATAGATAGATAGATAGACAGACAGACAGACAGACAGACAGACAGACAGACAGACAGACACCCTCCCTGTTTCCCCAAAAACAAAACCCAACCAGAAAATAAATCCTGGCATGATTTTTCAGGATGCTCGTAATATAAGCCCTACCCCAAAAAATAAGCCCCAGCTAAGATTGTCAGCCAGATGGGTGCATTTAGTACCGTACTTCCCACAAAACAAGACCTAACCAGAAAATAAGCCCCAATGCATCTTCTGGAACAAAAATTATTTTCAGGGAAACACAGTGGATGGATGGATCAATGGATGGATGGATGGATGGATGGATCAATGGATAGATGGATGGATGGATGGATGGATGGATGGATGGATGGATGGCAGTGGTGAAATGCAGCCAGATCTAACCGGATTGCATGATCCGGTAGCGCCAGCAGTGAGACGCTCTGCCCACCTGCCCGGACATCCTAACGTCCCCATGCTTTGATCCTCTGCGCATGTGCCAAAGGCTCTGTGCATGTGTGGAGGAGGCATGCACAAGCATAGCATGCACATCATGCGCTTACATTTGTGAGCCCGTAGGGAAAGGTAAGTGAATTTCACCCTGGATGGATGGACAGATAGACGGACAGATAGATATACATGAAGATAGATAGATAGATAGATAGATAGATAGATAGATAGATAGATAGATAGATAGATAGATAGATAGATAGATAGATAGATGATAGATGATATAGATAGATGATAGAGAGAGAGAGAGAGAGAGAGAAAGAAAGGAGGAAGGAAAGAATGAAAGAGGAAGGAAAGAGGGAAGGTAGGAAGAGAGAGAAAGAGAGAGAGAGAGAGAGGGAGAAAGAAAGAAAGAAAGAGAAAGGACTTCCTGTATTCCCTGTACTTTTAGCAAGCCATCGAATTCAGGTTTCGCAGTTATTTCAGCTTTCAGCGCAATGTCTGCCGTCAACCCCCCACTCCAAACTGACTGCTAGGGTCGCCCCGTATATGTTTATTTTCAACTCCGGATGAATCATTTATTAATGCTCTGCCAACCAACTCGCAATTTTAGTATCACCCAGAGAGTCCAACTCGATCCCTGTAACTAAATGAAGAAAGGATAGAATCCGAAATGGCAGGCTTAACTAAAATTAGCACCCTAATTATATTTTATCTCGGCATACATCCAATCAAAATCAATAGCGAGTGGCACATTTACGGCTAGGACATTTAATGCGAGGTAGTAATCTCTCCCTTTTGCAAATAATAATATTTATTTATTTATTACCTCCAGGAGTTATTAACGAGGGAACCGCGAGACACCCCCCTCCCCCATTCTGAACAGTTTTCACTGTTTTGATGCTCATGCAATAAGAGAACATAAACCAAGTCTCGTTATAGTGGAAGTTCTATAGTGACTGGTAGACCAGCCAAAGATGAGATATAGATTGTGTTCAGTGGTGGTATTCAGCCGGTTCTATCTGGTTCAGGCAAACAGGTAGCGGCGGCTGCGGGAGGCTCTGCCCAGCCGTGCGGATGTCATCACGTCCCACTTTTGACCCTTTGCGCATGCGCAAAAGACTCACGTCCACGCGCTCACATTTGTGAACCGGTAGCTAAGGTAAGTGAATTCCACTTCTTATTGTGTTCCTGTTGTGACCCAAGTAAGTAGTAGGAAGATTAGTGAAAAAACACACAAATTTTATTTGAACAGCTGAGAATGACTTCATTCCCAGCGTTGTTCAACTAAATTAAAGCAAATTCCATCCAACACAAATTCCTCAGTCCTATCGCAAACCTTGGTCCAATGAGGCAAACTGCCAAAGGCCTTTCTTGGCAAACGTTCAGAAGTCACTGATACAAAAATAAATACAAGACATAGACGAAGAAGACGACGAAGCTACCAATATTGTTTTCTGGTAAAGCCCAAACGCCACTGCTGGTCTGTTTTAAGCCTTATGGGAGGGGCCAATCATCTCTTGGCCCTACTCCCGAGTTGTCCTCTTTGCTTGAGCTGTTCTTGCCTTCTGGTAGCTCTTCTCATGCTTGCATTAGGAACAGGCTTCTCCTGTTCCTTTGCCTCTCTATTGTCAGCCTCACTCCCCAATGGCCCTGGCATCACTGCCTCTGACGCAAAGCCCTCATCCGGGCCTTCCCCAGCTTCCAAGACTGGCCCATGTTCTTCCTCAGCCTCATTGCTGTCCGACTCCGCTGCCAGCTCCACAGGCTGAGGGCGGACCACAGCAGTTCCACCTGGCAGCCAGACAGCACAACTTTACACATGCAATTGTCAAATGGACTCTTGTGGGGAGGAATCTCTAGGAGGGTCCGAAAAACGTGACCTGTGTAAAAAGGGGCGGGGCTCAGATAGTGCACCCATGGCCACCATCTTGATTTTTTTATGTCCTTCCCTTGTGGACACCTCTGGGATGACCTTGTGGACACCTTCCGGCATGCGCACGCCAGAAACCAGGAGACCATCTTCCCAGTGCGCGCATGCACACTGGGCGGCTGATCTTCCAATTTCTGGCGCTACCACACATGTGAAGACCAGCTGGCTGGTGCACCAGAACCCGGAAGAGCAACAGATGACAGCTCGCATGTCACTTCCGCCACGTGTGCCATAGGTTCACCACCATGGTTCCAGTGGGTGAACAAGCTAGCTTTAGAGAAGGCAGATAACTTTTGATTATTGTTTAACTTTCTGGGGTTTGTAGAAGAGTAATCTTCTACTGGGGAGGGAGATCAAAGGTGGGTTTCAGCAGGTTCTGAGCAGTTCTGGAGAACTGGTAGTGGAAATTTTGAGTAGTTATTACCAATACAGCTCATCAGCGATTTGCAAGCTGGACAGAAACCAGAAGGCTTCATTAGCAAACAGAACTGATAAGATTCCTAAAGATCAATTTATAATGGCTGATTGCATTTTTGACCTTTTAGAGTTGCTCCGGTTTGAGGACCATCATCAAGAGCAGATCGTTAAAATCGGTCCTGAGAGTCGAACCAATGACCGGATCCGTTTTCCCGATCTGAAAGAAAAGGCAGGAAGACTGATAGATTTAACGATTTTTCATCCCACGCGAGCTTCATCCGCTGCCCTCAACTTTTTACGTCTTTTGCTGTAATCCTCTGGTGAGGCAGCCTGTGCCATCAAACCACAGTGATTTAATTTGTATTCCGTTGTAAATTGGCCATGTGTAAAATGGCAGCGTAATTCTGACATAATTGAATGAGTCAATTAGTACTGACATCTGGGAATCTGGGTTTGGGAAATTCAGGAGGAAAGAGAGTGGAAACAAATACAAGTCGTCCTGGACTTACAATGGTTCATTTAGTGACCAGTCGAAGTTACAACGGCGCTGAAAAAAGGGACTTGCGGCTGCTTTTCACACTTTTGACTTCCGCAGCATCCCAATGGTGACATGATTAAAATTCAGGCGCTTGGTCACTGACTCATATTTATGACGGTCGCAGTGATCTGAGGGCGACCTTCTGACAGGCAAAATCAATGAGGAAGCCAGATTCACATAACAACAGTGTTACTCATTTAACAACCCAGTGATTCACGTGGCAACAAAAGTTGTAGAATGGGGCAAAACCCACTTAACAAATTTCTCACTTAGTGTCAGAAATCTGGGGCTCGATTGTGGTTGTGAGTGGAGGATTGATTACCTGTACTTTATCTTATTACAATTTTCATTTTCGAAAGCCGTACATCCGAATGCCTGTTTAAAAAAAATGCTTCATGTTCATCAATGATGATGAAATCTGGCCAAGAAGCTGGAATTTGCTGAAAACCGGACATTGCAGAGGTGGGTTTCAGCAGGTTCTGACCAGTTCTGGAGAACCGGTAGCAGAAATTTTGAGTAGTTTGGAGAACCGGTAGTAAAAATTCTGACTGGCCCCACCCCCATCTATTTTCTGCCTCCCGCGTCCCAGCTGATTGGGAAGACATGGGGATTTTGCAGTAACTTTCCCCTGGAGTGGGGTGGGAATGGAGATTTTACAGTATCCTTCCCCTGTCACACCCACCAAGCCACGCCCACAGAACCAGTAGTAAAAAAAATTTGAAACCCACCACTGGGACATTGCCTTTAAAATTTCCATCTCTTGGTGAAAAAACAGCTCTTTTCTTTTCTTTTCTTTTCTTTTCTTTTCTTTTCTTTTCTTTTCTTTTCTTTTCTTTTCTTTTCTTTTGGCTTCACAGGGGAAGACACTGCCAAATTGAAAGAAGATTTACAAATTCAGAGAATGTCCTAGATGTTACTCAGTGTCTACATATCTGACCCACGGAAAGCTCTCCGTTCCATAATTCATCTTTCAGCCTCCAGGAAAATCATCCAAGACTGGAATTTTGCATCTTGGGGACAGACCCTCAGAGAACTATCAATTTATTTATTTATTTATTTCATCTGCAGAAAGCGGACATGGTATTAAATCTAGTCTCGGTGGCATGGCATCGGGATAGATTGTGGATTTTTTTTTAAATTTTTACACGAACAGAATAACAGACCTTGAAGGTCTTCTAGTCCATATTTGTTGTTGTTAGTTCCGAACTCATGTCCGACCCATCGTGACCCCATGGGCAACATTCCTCCAGGTCTTCCTGTCCTCTACCATCCTCTAGAGGCCATTTAAGCTCACGCTGACTGCTTCAGTGACTCCATCCAACCACCTCGTTCTCTGCCGTTCCCTTCTTCTTTTGCCCTCCATCGTTCCCAGCATTAGGCTCTTCTCCAGGGAGTCCTTCCTTCTCATCAGGTGGCCATTAGCTATTTGAGTTTCCTCTTCAGGATCTGGCCTTCTCAAGAGCAGTCAGGGTTGATCTCCTCTAGGACTGACCGATTGAATCGCCTTGCAGTCCAAGGGACTCGCAGGAGTCTTCTCCAGCACCAGAGTTCAAAGGCCTCCATTCTTTGGCGCTCAGCCTTCCTTATGCTCCAACTTTCACAGCCATCCATTGCAACTGGGAAAACCATCGCCTTGACTATACGCACTTTTGTTGGCAGGGTGATGTCTCTGCTTTTTAATATGTTGTTTAAGTTTGCCATAGCTTTCCTTCCCAGAATCAAGCCTCTTTTAATTTCTTGGCTGCAATCTCCATCTGCGGTGATCTTGGAAATGTTAAAAAATGTTTTTTTTAAAAAAAATCCAAACTCCAGTGGTTCCAAGCACCAGTCCATCTCTTTCACAATCTCTCCGCAAAGCCAGTGCTTCAAAAATTTGTTTCACTATCCCAAAACTCATATCAGAAAGCCTCTTATCAGAATGATCGTTGCAGCATCGCCATGGTCATGTGATCAAAATCCAGGTGCTTAGCAACTGGCATGTATCTATGACCGTTTTTTTAAAAAAAATTGATTTATATGCCGCCCTTCTCCGGAGACTCAGGGCGGCTTACAATGCGTTAAGCAATAGCCTTCATACTTTTGTATATTTTATACAAAGTCAGTTTATTGCCCCCACAAACAGGGTCCTCAATTTACCCACCTTAGAAAGGATGGAAGGCTGAGTCAACCTTGATCCTGGGGAGATTCAAACTTACAGTAATTGCAGACATCTGGTGTTAATCACAATGCTTTTAGTCTGCTGAGCTATCCAGGCTCCTATCCTGAAGTAAATCCACACACCAGGAGCATCCTGAGGTAAATCCATACAGCAGGAACATCCTTTTTTTTAAAATTAGATTTATATGCCGCCCTTCTCCGAAGACTCAGGGCGGCTTACAATGCGTTAAGCAATAGCCTTCATACTTTCGTATATTTATACAAAGTCAGCTTATTGCCCCCACAAACTGGGTCTTCATTTCACCTACCTTAGAAAGGATGGAAGGCTGAGTCAACCTTGAGCCTGGTGAGATTCGAACGTACAGTAATTGCAGACAGCCAGTGTTTAATTACAATGCTTTAGTCTGCTGAGCTATCCAGGCTCAGGTTCCGGTCTCCGTGGTCATGTGACAATTTTTTGCCACTTTCTGCCAAGGAAAATCAATGGGGAAGCTGCAGTACTCAATAACCAGTGATTCTTTGCCTACTATAGAAGAATGGACATTCAAAGTAACAAATTTAGCGGAAATGGCGAAAATATCAGCGCATTTGAAGGACTATACACAAGAAAGATATATATTGGAATGGAGAAGATGGATTGAATATATTCAAAATAAGTATCAGACAAGAAAATATCAAATAGCTTATGAATGAATGTTAAATTCTAGAAATATTATGCTATCTATAGTGGAGTTAAGGTTTCAGGGGGTGATTTGTACACTAAGGATAGATAGGTTATTTTAGCTTATGATTGTTAATTGCAATATCCTGTATTTTGCTCTGGGAAGTCTGGGAGGGAGAAGGGGAATGGGGGGAGGGTTGTGGGGGTGAGGAGGGAGGGAAAGAGGGTGGGGGAAATACTGGGGGGGAATCTTTTTTGTAAAACTTTTCAATAAAAAGTAGTTAAGTGATTCACTTAACTACTGAGGCAAGAGAGGTCCGTAAAATGGGGGCAAAACTCCCTAAATAACCTGCCTCTCTTAGCAGTGGAAATGTTGGGCTCAATTGTGGCCATAAGTCGAGGACCATCTGCTTCTTTATGACTTTATGGTTTACTGGTTCTTCAAGTTTGATTTTTAATCGTTCTGATTTGATTGTACGCCACCCAGAGTCACATTTATAAGATGGGCGGCTATATAAATTTGATAAATAAACAAGCCGAGCTTTCTGCCGTGGTGAGGAAAGGAAGAGCTACAGCTCTGGCCAAGACTGTAAAATAAGCTTAGCATCATTTGGGGAGGGGGAGGGGAGATGTCTGTAGCAGAGATCAAGAACGGCTTTTGATCCCCAGAGGTTTTACAAGAGCAGCAACAAATAGGATTTCTTTCCTTTCCTCCATTAAGCTAGTAGAATCCCTGGACTGCTGCAGTCAATAATAAATTTGTCCATTCACAGATTGGTTATCCTGGTGTTTGGAGCTGAGCCAGGCGAGAGATCATCTGCTTACACACACACTGTTGTGGTCCACCCACAGCCTGTGGAGCTGGCAGTGGAGTCGGACAGCGATGAGGCTGAGGAAGAACATGAGCCAGTCCTGGAGGCTGGGGAAGGCCAGGATAAGGGCTCTGCATCAGAGGCAGAGATGGGGCAAGGGCCATCGGGGAGTGATGTGCGGACTCCGGAGCCTCCAGAGGTTGAAGTAGAGAGGCAGCGGAAAAGGAGGATCCTGTTCCTAGTGCATGTATGAGAAGAGCTGCCAGAAGGCAGGAGCAGATAAAGCAGAGAGGACAACTTAGAAGTAAGGCCAAGAGATGATTGGCTCCTGTCGTAAGGCTTAAAAGACCAGCAATGGTTCTTGGCCTCTTTGCCGGAAAACAACATTGAGAGATTTGCTTCTTTTTTCACTGTATTCATTTCTTGTTAGCGTCTTCTGCTTCTGAACTTTTGCCAAAAAAAGCCTTTGGCAGTTTGCCTAATTATCCCAAGGTCGGTGATAAACTGAGGAATGGTGTTTTGAAGAATTTGCTTTCATTTAGTTTGGTCTACGCTGAGAATGAGTTAATTCTCAGCTGTTGTAATGAAGTCTGTTTGTTTTCGAACTGTTTGTATTTAATACTAACTACTTGGGCCTGGGTCACAACACACACACACACACATCCCCCAAATCCAGTCTTTTTTATGGCATAGGATGTCATGAACTCAGGGGGAACCTCATTCCAGAGGGCAGATGCTGCAACAAAGAAGGAACATTTCCTAGGTCCCAAAAGGTCCCAGTGTTTGACCAAGGGGTATAGGAGAGGGACTGTCTGAGCCAGGGGGAGGAGTCAAGAAGGAATCGGTTTAGAGTCTCTACATAGTCACAAGCTGGAATGGAGAGGAGTGGAATGGAATCAGTGGTGGTATTCAGCCGGTTCAGACTGGTCCAGATGAACTGGTAGCGGCGATCACGGGTGGGCCTGCCCACCTGCCCTGGCACTATGCCGGCCTATTTAGCCACATTTTTGAGGCTGTGTGCATGTTCGGAAGGCGCATGCACGAGCAAAGCTCATGCGTGGAAGGCTGAGCGCATGCGCAGAAGGCACACACATGAAGCGAGCATGCACACAAGGTGGGGGTGTGTGAACTGGTGGTAAAGCTAAGTGAAACCCGGAATGGAATGGAATGGAATGGAATGGAATGGAATGGAATGGAATGGAATGGAATGGAATGGAATGGAGGAGAGGAGAGGAGAGGAGAGGAGAGGAGAGGAGAGGAGAGGAGAGGAGAGGAGAGGAGAGGAGAGGAGAGGAGGGATAGGGATAGGGATAGGGATAGGGATAGGGATAGGGATAGGGATAGGGATAGGGATAGGGATAGGGATAGGGATAGGGATAGGGATAGGGATAGGGATAGAATAGAATAGAATAGAATAGAATAGAATAGAATAGAATAGAATAGAATAGAATAGAATAGAATAGAATAGAATAGAATAGAATAGAATAGAATAGAATCTTTATTGGCCAAGTGTGATTAGACACACAAGGAATTTGTCTCCGGTGCATAAGCTCTCAGAGCACATGCAAAACAACAAAGTAATAGTAATCATAATAACAGAGAATAATAATGATAATAATGATAACAAGAGGACAAAATCCAGCCTCTATTGATTGCCGTTGAATCTTAGCCAGTCTCATCCAAGCGCAAACCGTCAGTCTGAGAAGATTCCTGTGTATAGCTTGAGGAATAAACAGTTAATTGGACTCTTCAAGCGTGCATCTGGTTGTCTGCAGTTGATAAGGTGGGACCTGGCGCAGGTCCACAATGATGACTCTTACTGGCTGGAAAGCACCTGCAGAAGAGGAGGTCCTTCAGATAACAAGGTCTCTGTAGGAGATGACCAGGCTGAGCCTGAGGGAGGAGTCAAGCAGGTCATTAGTCTTGAGTCCCTTTGTGCCCACACGATCTAATTCCAGCTCTCCTTGAATTCCATTGACTTTTATCTACCACCAATTTGCTTTGACTATTAGTAGTTCAGATTCTTGTAGAGAGCTTAAGCTAGCAATAAATCTTTACATTCATTTGAACCGTCTGGATTTCCTATTTTCCATGCTTGACAGTCTCAGGCCATAGTTTTGCCTTACAGGCTATCAAAAGAAACATTTTGAGAAGAAACGTGCATCTTTGCTCCATTTATTTGACCGCAAGAGCTTTTTATCTTGGCTTGGAAACAATTCCAAACCTCTCCCAAGTCACCGTCTTCCAAAGATGGACCTTGTAAATATTTTGGGTAGCCTTGGAGAACAAGAAGAAACCCCAGATCGAAGGGTTTCAGGCAACTGCTGACTGAGAGACCTAATTCTTTTCTTTTCTAATCCAGACATTAATTTTACGGTAATGGACAACGAGAAGAAGGATCGGAGATGCCTCTGCTTTGTGATATTGCCTTCATCAAGCAGACGGAGGGTTGCCATATTTTTCCCCCCTTTTTATCACTGAAAGGTTGCTGAAGGTAGAGAGTATACGTGCCTCGTCCTTAACATAAATTCCTCTCCGTATCACTCATGAATTACAGACAGTTTAATGTCAATTCGTCGTGGCCTTTAGCGGTAACAAATTCATCTTGTCTTCGTAATTGGGAAAGCTGTAAATAATAATCATCGTCATAAAAAAAAAGAAAGAATGAACTGGGAGAATGAAAAGTACACAGTTAAGGAGGAAGGCGCCAACAACACGCCAGATTATTTGTGCTGTCGTCTACTAGAATGTGCTGTGTATGCTGTGACTCACGGTCAACAGCTTTCTTTTGTAGGAATTCATTAAAAACACTCATTACAAAATAAAAGAGTTGTAAGGGATCTTGAAGGTCATCTAATCCAACCCACTGCTTGTTGTAGCCCATCAACGGCCTGTGGTAGCTGATTCCGACAGCAAGGAGGCTGGTGTGGTGCTGCCCCAGCAGCCTGTGCAGCTATCACTCGAGTCAGACAATGAGGAGGCTGGAGAAGATGTGGTGCCAGAGGCGGGGATTCAGCCAGGGCCTTCAGAACCTCCAGAAGCTCCCATAAGTGAAGAGGAAGAAGAGGAGGAGCCTCTTCTCGATGTACGGCCACGCAGAGCTGCCAAAAGGTAGGAGTGGCTCCTCAGGAGGAGGTCTCCTCGAGAATAAGGCTTGGGGTTAATTGGCCACTCCCTTAGCCTATTTAAAGAAGGATGACGACCGAGGCAATTTGCAGGGAACAACTTCGTTCACTCTCCTTCGCGTCTTGATCTTAGTTCTCTTATCAGCTTCCTGCAAATTGCTTCTGGGCTTTCTGCCAATCCTAGTAAGATTACAGTTAGTTATTCTTTGGATTCTTGTAGGCTATTAAGGAAGTTAATTAACAGACTTTATTTGAAAAAGACTGATTTCATTTAGTAAACTAAGGTTTGTACAGACATTGTGTGTGCTGCGTTCTTTGGGGTCCATAGCTGGGGCAGAACACTGGTCAGGCAGGAAACCCTATACCAGTGGTAGCTAATCTTTTTTGCATGGAGTGAGTGTGTGCTGGAGAACCAAAATTTGGAAGAGAGCAGCTGGCCAGTGTGCATGCGCGGTGGCCAGCTGGTCCGGTGCATATGCACACATGGCCAGCCGCTCCCTTCCATGCACGCATATGTATGCCAGCCGGCTGGTCTTTGCACATGCACATGACCGAACCCAGAAGAGAGCAGCTGGCCAGCCATAAATATGAACCAGTGGCCAAGCAAGTCTGAGTTTTGCAGCATAACTGTGAAAAACGGTCCTAAGCAGTGCTGGATTGCTACCAGTTCGGCCCAGATGTGGCGAACTGGTAGCGGCAGCAGCGAGAGGCTCCGCCCATCTACCCAGATGTCTCTACTCATGCGCAGAAGTGTCACATGCGCGCCCATGAGCCAACCAGTAGTGACGGGATTTGGACCCACTACTGGTCCTAAGTCCCTTTTTTCAGTGCCATTGCAACTTTGGATGATCAGTAAATGAGCTGTTGTAAATCAAGGACTACCTGTACAAACTTGGAAGCATTAAAGTGTGGAAGCGTGGGCTGCACCGACTGGCTTAAATTTAAAAATGGCCCCTTCTGAGAGATATGGCTGGAAGTGGACAAACCACAAGCCAAAGAGGGCCCAAGCAAGGGAGCTGCGTTACGAAGTAGTTCTCGCAAGAACAATTTTCCAAATTTATTTCAGGGTTGGCATTTCGTGCATAGCCCATTCTGCTCCCTTATTAACTCACTATAAATAAAACATATTTAAAAAAAGAAAAGAGAAAAAACATCCCTCTGTTTTGACAGTGCGTGGCTGGCCATCTATCAAAATTTGCTGGTGGAGTTATTAAAATCCATTGCGGAAGCAAATACACGTAGAACCTGCCTGGTGGATCGCCAAGACCGCCCACCTCACAGGAACATCGGCTATACTTAGCGGCCTTAAGCCGCTTCTTTTTCTATCTCTCTTTCTCTTCCTACGTTTGCGGGTTTTATTTTCAGGCACAGCAAAAACTTATCTTGGGTTAACCACTCCATGGTAATTCCAGAAAAAAGGGAGTCTGTATTGGTCAGAAGTAGAACTCTTGTGTTTCTTTGGGGGCGCAGTGGCTCAGTGGTTAAAGACGCCTGAGCTTGTCACCTTTCCAGTGTTCGAGACCCAAACACCGCATGAAGGGGTGAGCTCCCGTTCCTTGCTCTGGCTCCTGACCACCTAGCTCTTCAAAAGCATGGAAATGCGAGTAGATGAATAGGTAGATTAGATGGAAGGCTGAGTCAGCCTTGAGCCTGGTGAGATTCAAACTTGCAGTAATTGCAGACAGCTGGTGTTAATCACAATGCTTTAGTCTGCTGAGCTACCAGGCCCTTTCAACTATTGTCCCAAATCCTTACTTACCAGCCAATCGTCTTAAGCTTCATTCGATGGACATTCCTAAATTCCTCTTATTTATCTGGATTTTAGCTATTGGTCAGGTCAGAAATAGGGAAATGGCACAAAAGGATGAATCTATGACATGTGATACTTGGAACCTGATCAAAACGCACCGCCAAGAATGTCACAAATCTATTTTTGTTCGGCCCACTGTTAATACCTTCCACCAAGTCCCCCCCCCCTTTTTTTTTGTTTCCCTTCCAACTTTCTCTCCGCTTTGGCTCCAACTTTGAAAGGGGGAGGAGGTGGGAGTTGCGTTCCAACCATCCATCAACGCTCCTGAAAGAAACATCTACTAACCATCAGAAGGTATCGATCAAGCATCAATAAGTCATCAGAGCCATCGGCGAGCCATCAAATTAGGGAGGAAAGCGCTTTGACACAATGCTAAATCCATTTACGATATGATCAAGATGTGCCTGAGGGGAGGGAAAAAAATTATTGTTAATGGTTGCGGAAAATGTCAAACCACATTTTTGACTTAAGCAAAACAGGCTCCCTGAGTAAAGAAATGTTGATTATTTATGGCTCTTGGAAGGTTGTTAGGCTAATTCTGTTTAAATGACAACCCACTGTCAGACCCCATTAAAATTGTTTACTGATATTTCTATTATAAGGTGGCAGATATACGGGGTTCTTACTTGTAGTTGACGGTTGTTGTTGTTGTTGTTTTTAGTTTTAGGGGTTGCTAGTGTGTTACACTGACAACAAAAGTGCATTTAGTCAAGACAATGGTTTTCCCAGTTGCAATGGATGGCTGTGAAAGTTGGACCATAGGAAAGGCTGAGCGCCAAAGAATGGAGGCCTTTGAACTCTGGTGCTGGAGAAGACTCCTGTGAGTCCCTTGGACTGCAAGGTGATCCAACTGGTCAGTCCTAGAGGAGATCAACCCTGACTGCTCTTTAGAAGGCCAGAGCCTGAAGAGGAAACTCAAACACTTTGGCCACCTAATGAGAAGGAAGGACTCCCTGGAGAAGAGCCTAATGCTGGGAACGATGGAGGGCAAAAGAAGAAGGGGATGGCAGAGAACGAGGTGGCTGGATGGAGTCACTGAAGCAGTCAGCGTGAGCTTATATGGGCTACAGAGGATGGTAGAGGACAGGAAGGCCTGGAGAATGTTGCCCATGGGGTCGCAATGGGTCAGACATGATTTCACAATTAACAACAACAATAACAACAGCAGCAAAGTGTGTTACAGCTATTGGAAGACGGTGGCCTCTTTAATAATATTAGATTACTTTTAAGAACATTAAATTGATAACATTCAGCAATGCAAGTGTGTGTGTTTTTTTAAAATTGGGTGGCTGATTTAGAGCGGTTCTGCCCAAGAAAGAAAGAAATCTATTAAAAAAGGCCACAAAAGCATACAAGTGATCCTCAACTTATGACCATAATTGAGGCTGTAACAGTCACAGAGCACACCATCACACAACCGGTCCTGTTTTATAACTTTATTTTTTTGCAGCGGTCGTTAAGCTCCTGCAATAGTCACTAAGCGAATCCATTGTTCGCTATGGTGGCATTTTTGCTAGAAACTGGAAATAAATGCTAGTTTTTGGCGAAAATGGGGGGCATAAATGTAGGCAAAATGCCAAGCACCCAAAATTCCATGACCTATTGGGAGAGGAGGGCTGTCAGAATTTCAGAATGAGGTCGTAAATATTTTTGGGAGGATCCGTCAGAACTTCAAACAGTCACTAAGCAATAGGTTGTAAGTTGAGACCTGCCAATACATTTAGCAATCTAGAGTAGACCCACAGCAAGATAGGCAGCAAATAAACTTAACAAATAAATAATACATATGTAGAAGAATGACGTATTTTAAGAAATATTAAAAAGGCAGAATATTATATTTCCCTGGATGAGAAATGGAGAAACATACTCTTGGAAAGCAGCCTCCACCTTCCTTAATAGCCCACAGCAGATGTCAGCACTTCAGAGATAAAGAGATAGATAGCTCTATTCATAAGCAAAAATTTCCTGCACCAAGGTTTGAACAAAAGTAGGATTAGCCCTCAGCCACAAATAGGAATTGCCCAACAAGCCCCTTCATTGCATCAGCAGGCCAAACTTCAACCAAGCTTGTCTCAGACAAACTGCTAGGATTTGAACATGGCCCCATGGGAGTCTGACAATAGCAAGAATACATGTCCTTGCACAGGAACAGGAAGCTCAAGAGAAGGTATAACGCCCCAGACTCTCAACTGCATGTGGTCAGCTGCTCAGAACTTCTGCTTCATCATTAAACCATCTTTCCAATCAGCCTCCACGGTTTCAGTGTCTTTTTGGAACTTAACCTTTCTTGGAACTGAATATTTCTTCCAACACCTACATACACCATTTTCCCAAAGCCCAACTTCTCTGATCCTTAATCAAAGAAATGGAATTTATTTAACACCTACATCAGGTGCTTGCAGGTCTGTGGACTGATAGGATGTGATTCTCTGAAAGGATCCCACTTTTGGGCACGAAGTCGTAAGTGTGGCTGAATTTAGCTGCTATTTTAATTGCCTGCCACATTCCCAGAGCGGGATAACACCAAGATCTCATCGGAAATCAAAACAAGCACTGATCCGTTGGCCTCCTCTAATAGCCCAGCCAAGAACGGAAGATGGGTTTTACCCTACAGCGATCTTGTCCACTGGAAGGAGGAATAAAAATCGTGCCAACTGTTAAATATGCGGTTCCCCATCTATGCCTCTTCATCAGATAACTTGCGCTTCTGAATGTTATTGGGTTTTTTTTTAGCTCTGTGGTGATTTCCACTGTTTGCTCAGCAGTCTCCTCGCTTCCCACTTCCGTCAAAAGCTGCCGATGCTGGCTGCCACTTTCCAAAATCAGAGTCGGGCTTATTATGATTTTTATCTGCACCCCAACTGAATATTCCGCAGCTCCTGGAGCGCTCAATATAATCTACACTGAATCCCTTCCTTGGGTGTACTGAGATGCATTTACATCCTCTGGTGTTCTAAGAGGTATTCGCAACTCAGGGGAAAAAAAGAAATATTCCATTTGTAACGCCCTCAGACTTCTTGGGGTAGGGTAGGGTAGGGTAGGGTAGGGTAGGGTAGGGTAGGGTAGGGTAGAGTAGAATAGAATAGGGTAGGGTAGGGTAGGGTAGGGTAGGGTAGGGTAGGGTAGGGAAAGGTAGGGAAGAATAGAATGGAATGGAATGGAATGGAATGGAATGGAATGGAATGGAATGGAATGGAATGGATGGAAGGGTAGGGTAGGGTAGGGTAGGGCAGGGCAGGGCAGGGCAGGGTAGGGTAGGGTAGAGTAGAGTAGGGTAGAATAGAACAGAACAGAACAGAACAGAACAGAACAGAACAGAACAGAACAGAACAGAATAGAATAGAATAGAATAGTTTTATTGAATTTATATACCGCCCTTCTCCCCGAAGGGACTCAGGGTGAACAGCCAAAAATTAAAACATACAATAAAAAAGTTAAGATACCTAAAAATAAATTAAATTAATTGGCCTCCCAATTTAAAACCCCAAGCTATACAAATTAAAAACTAACCCCTAAAACCTATTCAAGCCAGGCCAGCTTGTTGAAATAAAAACATCTTCAGGGCCTTACGGAAAGTGCGGAGATCCGGGATCAATCGTATCCCGGGAGGTAGCTCATTCCAGAGGGCAGGTGCTCCCACAGAGAAGGCTCTCCCCCTGGGGGAATAGAGTCGAGTCGAGTCGAGTCGAGTCGAGTCGAGTCGAGTCGAGTCGAGTCGAGTCAAGTCAAATAGAATAGAATAGAATAGAATAGAATAGAATAGAATAGAATAGAATAGAATAGAATAGAATAGAATAGAATAGAATAGAATAGAATAGAATAGAATAGAATAGAATAGAATAGAATAGTTGGAAGGGACCTTGGAGGTCTTCTAGTCCAACCCCCTGCTTAGGCAGGAAACCCTACACCACTTCAGACAAATGGTTATCCAACCTCTTCTTTAAAACTTCCAGTGTTGGAGCATTCACATCTTCTGGAGCCAAGTTGTTCCACTGATTAATTGTTCTCACTGTCAGAAAATGTATCTTTAGTTCTAAGTTGCTTCTCTCTTTGATTAGTTTCCACCCATTGCTTCTTGACCTACCCATAGGGGCTTTAAAGAATTGACTCTCTCTTCTTTGGGGCAGCCCCTGAGATATTGAAACACTCTTATCATGTCTCCCCTAGTCCTTCTTTTCATTAAACTAAACATATCCGGTTCCTGCAACCGTTCTTCATGTTTTAGCCTCCAGTCCCCTAATCATCTTTGTTGCTCTTCTCTGCACTCTTTCTAGAGTCTCCACATCTTTTTTTACATGGTGGTGACCAAAACTGAATGCAGCATTCCAAGTGTGGCCTTACCAAGGCATTATAAAATGGTATTAACACTTCAAATATTCTTGATTCTATCCCTCTGATTATGTAGCCCAGAACTGTGTTTAAAAAAACTGTGTTTTTTCAGAAGAGGCTGAAAAAAATCTGGATCCAATTTTTGTTTTAGCTTTGGGGCAATTTAGGGGTGAAGCTTGCTATTGGAGGGGTTTGAAAGTAGAGTTAGGAGTTCAGGCCTGCCTAGATCTAAATGACCACTAAAGGACAGCAAAGAGGTTAGAGATTTCTGCATTGCTTTGCTGCCATCTGGTGGTCATAAAGAGTTTTGCAGGCCAGATTTGGTAACTCTTTCAGAAAAATGGGAGAGACGGCTTAAAAACCCATTTGGTCATTACAAAATCCACAAAATAAGAAAAGATCTCAGGCGATTGACCTTTCCCACTCAGGCAATTTAACCATACTCCCAACCTCATTGCTTTTGGCCCTCCAGATGGGGAAGAAGATGAGAGGGATCTTGGAGTCTTAGTGGACAACCAATTAAATATGAGCTAGAAGTGTGCGGCAGCAGCCAAGAAAGCCAATGCAATCCTAAATTGTATTAACAGAGGGATACAATCAAGATCAAATGAAGTACTAATACCACTCTATAAAGCCTTAGTAAAACCACACCTAGAATACTGCATCCAGTTTTGGTCATTACTCTACAAAAAGGATGTTGGGACTCTAGAAAAAGTGCAGAGAAGGGCAAGCAGGATGATTAGGGGACTGGAGACTAAAACATGATGAACTGGGATTCATATGCAGGAACTGGGCCTGGCTAGTCTAGTGAAGAGAAGGACCAGGGGAGACATGAGAGCAGTCTTCCAATATTTGAGGGGTTGCCACAGAGAGGAAGGGGTCAGGCTATTTTCCAAGGCACCTGAAGGCCAGACAAGGAATAATGGATGGAAACTGATCAAGGAGAGATTCAACCTAGAACTAAGGAGAAATTTTCTGACAGTGAGAACAATCAACCGATGGAAGAGAAGTTGCCTCCGGAAGTTGTGGAAGCTTCATCACTGGAGGTTTTCAAGAAGAGACTGGACTGCCATCTGTCAGAAATTATGTAGGGTGGGGGGTTTGGACTAGATGTTAACAGATTAACAGATTAACTCTGTTAATCTGTTAATTTAAGAAACAGGACATGGATCCTCCAAGATTCACTTTGCATCAGGGGTGAAATCCAGCAGACTCTGACAGGTTCTGGAGAACCGGTAGCGGAAATTTTGAGCAGTTTGGAGAACTGGCAAATACTACCTCTGGCTGGCCCCCGAGTGGGGTGGGAATGGAAATTTTGCAGTATCTTTCCCCTGCCACGCCCACCAAGCCACGCCCACAGAACCGGTAGTAAAAAAAATTGGATTTCACCCCTGCCTTGCATCAATTGCCAACACGGAAAATGGCACCAACTGCAAACACAGAAAATGGCATCAATTACAGACACAGAAGAGGATGTCAATTACAAACACAGAAGAGGGTGTCAATTACAAACACAGAAGAGGGTGTCAATTACAAACACAGAAGAGGGTGTCAATTACAGACACAGAAGAGGGTGTCAATTATAAACACAGAAGAGGGTGTCAATTGCAGACACAGAAGATAGTGTCAATTACAAACACAGAAGAGGGTGTCAATTACAGACACAGAAGAGGGTGTCAATTACAGACACAGAAGAG
The DNA here is from genome assembly GCA_038048745.1 of Coluber constrictor foxii. Classification (NCBI taxonomy): domain Eukaryota; kingdom Metazoa; phylum Chordata; class Lepidosauria; order Squamata; family Colubridae; genus Coluber; species Coluber constrictor. The sequence goes on from CM075973.1 coordinate 7,361,610, forward strand.
GGTGTCAATTACAGACACAGAAGAGGGTGTCAATTACAAACACAGAAGAAGGTGCCAATTGCAAATCACACGTCACAAACTCTGACGAGTAAAACTGAGCTTCCTGGTACTCTAGCATCCTCAAAACAGAAGGGATTAATCTTGGTGCATTTTGTTTTCATTACCGAGTAATTCAGGCGCATCGTTATAAGTGCAGCCCGATGCTATGCGCGCAGAGCCCGAGCAGCACATTTCAACTGAGATATGCTAATGACCCACTTGAGAACCAAATGTTGCTTTTCCTCCCTTATCTTTTTTTTTTCCCCCGGCTCTCATAACTTGAATGAGTCTGTGTACAAAATATTTGCAAACAGGAGGGTGAGAACTGGGAAACACACAGCAGTGGCATTCAATGCATTGTTTGTTCCTAGTTGCTGTAGTTTTTGCTTGCTTGCTTGCTTGCTTACTTGATAAAACGTGAATCGAGTATCGGGGCTGCTAAATTAGCCATTTTGCAAAAAACTGATAAAGGCAAGATAGGGACTAGCGTCTCCCTGCTAATTCTGCATTTCAAAGATAAACAAGACAATGCAAATATTACCAATTAGACCGCGTTCAAAAGTAAACACTCCTGAGTATTGAGGAATATGGAAATGAGCTCAGAACTGGAAGGAGGCGGGATGGTTTAATCCTGTGGGATTAAAACAAAATGTATCATGCCATATTTGTCGTACTTAGAAACCGAGAAAGATTTAGACTGGGGATCATTGAGACAAGAAAATATCCCATATGCTCTAGGACCATAATGGCAAACCTATGGCACACGTGCCACAGGTGGCACACGGAGCCGTATCTGTGGGCACCTGAGCCCTAGCTCAACTCCAGCATGCATGCCCACGCACCGGCTAGCTGATTTTTCAGCTGGCCCCGCCGACACCACCACCTCTCCTCCCAGGAGTCTCCACGCAGCCCGTTTTGGATGCCAGGTAAATACAGGGCTCACGCAGAGACTCCGGGAGGGTGTTTTTTTGGCCTCCAGTGTGCCTCCGGAGGGGTGGGGGAGGCTGTTTTCACTCTCCCCAGGCTTTCCCCAGGTGAAAAATGGGCCTACCGGAAGTTTGGAAACAGGCTGTTTCCAGCCTCCAGAGGCTTCGTGCGTGCATGCACAGGGGAATCTCATGCGCCTAAGGAGGGGTGCAGGGTGCACGGGGGCATTAAATTATGGGTGTGGGCACACATATGTGCGATCCCCCCGCCGTGCTTCCACTTTTGGCACGCGACGGCAAAAAGGTTTAGCCATCACTGCCCTGTACCATTTCTGGTGAGTGGTTGTCCAATCTCTTCTTAAAAACCTCCAGTGTTGAAGCACCCAAACTGTCCCACTGGTTAATTGTTCTCGCTGCTAGGAAGTTTCTTCTTAATCCCAAATTGCTTCTCTCCTTGGTTAGTTCCCACCCATTGTTTCTTGTCCTGCCCTCAGGTGCTTTGGAAAATAAGTTAACCGCCCCCCTCTTCTGAACTTGTCGATCAGAAAGGTCGACAGTCGGGCGGTTCGAATCCCTAGCGCCGCTTAATGGAGTGAGCTCCCGTTCCTTGTCCCAGCTTCTGCCAACCTAGCAGTTTGAAAGCAGGTAAAAAAGGCAAGTAGAAAAATAGGGACCACCTTTGGTGGGAAGGGAACAGCGTTCCATGCGCCTTTGGCATTGAGTCATTTGATTTGATTTTGATTTTATTGAATTTATATACCGCCCTACTCCCGAAGGACTCAGGGCGGTGTACAGCCATAAAGTAAAAAATATAAATACAAAATTTAAAATAGACTAAAACGAAATTAAATAATTTGGCTGAAAAATTTAAAATCCCAATAATTTAAAACAAATTAAAATTCCCATTTAAAAGGGGGAAAAGACTTAGGTCAAGCCGGCTAGATGGAATAAGTGAGTCTTGAGCACGCGACGGAAGGTGCGCAGGTCCGGGATCCTCCGTATCTCCGGGGGGAGTTCGTTCCAGATGGTAGGTGCTCCCACAGAGAAGGCTCTCCCCCTGGGGGCCGCCAGCCGACATTGTTTGGCCGACGGCACCCGGAGGAGCCCCTCTCTATGGGAGCGTACTGGCCGGTGGGAGGCTATTGGTGGTAGTAGGCGGTCCCGTAAATAACCAGGTCCTAAGCCATGGAGCGCTTTAAAGGTGATGACCAAAACCTTGAAGCGCACTCGGAAGACCACCGGTAGCCAGTGCAGCTCGCGCAGGAGAGGTGTTACATGGGAGCGCCATGTTGCTCCCATAACCACCTGCGCGGCCGCACTCTGCGCCAATTGGAGCCTCCGAGTGCTCCTCAAGGGGAGCCCCATGTAGAGAGCTTTACAATAGTGCAGAGTCATGCCGGCCACATGACCACAGAGACATCTTCGGACAGCGCTGACTCTTCGGCTTTGAAACGGAGATGAACACCCTAGAGTCAGGAACGACTAGCACGTATGTTCGAGGGGAACCTTCACCTTTACAAATACTGGAAAACTGCTATCAGGTCACCCCTAGTCCTTCTTTCCTCTAGACTGGCCATACCCATTTCCTACAACCGTTCTTCATGTGTTTTGTTTTGCTTTTGTCTCCAAACTCTCACATCTTAATTGCTCTTTTTTGCACTTTTCCCAAAACCACAACATCTTTTTTGTAATGTCATTTTTTTAAAAAAAGCCACATTCAATATTTCTGTTCCCAAAGACGTACGTGTAGATGGAATCTATCAGGAGATCTGAGAGCTATTTTTCCCTGCTATTTACCTCTACTTGCAAAAAATAATTCAGGATCGAAGCGAAGACTAAGAATAAATTAAAACCGCGCTCGGGATGGTTCTATGCAGGACCGAATAGCTAATAGGGAAGATAAGACGGTGGATTTGGTGTGTGTGTTTGTGCGTGGACTGCAGTGGCTTTTCTGCTACGAATGATTTTAGCCAGCTTCATTGTATTAGAAAGTGATTTCAACGATGGTCTTTGCATGAACATGGAGCAGTCTATGCTAACGACAGTGATTCATAGCCAAAAGTGGAGCTCAAGATAATGCCGGCTTTTGAGCCCTTCCTGATATTAAATTATATTTTCAAATGACACCGGCTCCCTTTGCAAAGCCGGGAGAAGGATGAATGAAGTCCCTTGCCAATTGTTTTATCTTGCAATGCAGTTTTGATAATGACATGATGACCTTGTACAGTAGGAGCCGAAGCAGAGGCAGAAAGCGACCAATTTATAAGTGCAAAAAAAAAACAAAACATGCAATATACAAATCCAGAGGAGAGATAAAGAGATTGCCAGACGAGCAGTGACTGTCCTCTTTTGTGTGTGTGCGTGTGTGTGTGTGTGTGTGTGGGCAGGGGGGTTATGTGGATGTGTATGGGTGCCAGGAATATTATCACAAGACAGTCTGGCTACTACATCATGCGCTGATGCTTGCATTCAAATCGCGTGCCGGCTTAAGCCACTCCAGCGGCAGGGTGGAGGGGAAAATGAATTTTTGAGCGAGGAGCAATTGTGTTGTAAATTCATGGGAAATAGAAAAAGAGAATGTTCTTTGCAGCTGTGAAATCTGCCCGGCAAGCTAAAGCGGCATTCCCACAACATGCTATGCTAAAGTCAAAATTCCTGGTGGCTCAGCAGACTAAAAGCATTGTGATTAACACCAGCTGTCTGCAATGACTGTAAGTTCGAATCTCACCAGGCTCAAGGCCTTCCATCCTTTCTAAGGTAGGTGAAATGAGGACCCAGTTTGTTGGGGGCAATAAGCTGACTTTGTATAAATATACAAAAGTATGAAGGCTATTGCTTAACGCAGTGTAAGCCGCCCTGAGGCTCCAGAGAAGGGCAACATATAAATCAAATTTTTAAAAAATAATAATTTGGGGACTCCATTCCATCCAGCTGCCTAATTGGGGAGCACATGTAAGGAAGCAGGATTCTCATGAACTTTTTAAAACGAGATTATGATGATTTAATTTAACTCAAATATATTTTCAAACTAGATTATAGCGATCGATCAGGGCTGTCAAAGTCGATTTCATTGAGGGCCGCATCAGGGTTATGTGTGACCTTAGGGGAGTGGGCGTGGCCAGGGGGTGTGGCCAGCTCGACGTCACTCAGCGAGGCTCCGTTTTTCACCACGACGGCCTCCTGTTGCCCTCTGCCAGTGAAAATGGAGCCCAGGGAGGCCGTGTGTGGCTGTGTGTTGCCTCCCCGGGCTCTGTTTTTGCTGGCAGAGAACAACCGGAGGCCATCGTGGCCAAAAACAGAGCCTGGGTAGGCTGTTCATGGCTTCCCCAAACTCCGTTTTCATTGGCAGAGGGTTGCAGGCAGTGGTAGGATACCAAATCCTTTCTTATCGGTTCTATGAGAGAGCCCTTTGCACTCACAGCACTCAAAGACCGTCCTCGGAGTCAGCTGCGCTGATGAGCTGCGCTGTTGTTTAGTTCAGCGGAGGCGCGACCATCCACTCTGCCGCGCCAATCAGCTGAGCTAAAAACCAAGGGACTATAGGACAGGGAACGGCGAGGGCAGGAGGGCGGGGCCAGCCAGAGGTGGTATTTGCCGGTTCTCTGAACTACTCAAAATTTTCACTACCGATTCACCCGAATCTGTCTAAACCAACTGAATACTACCTCTGATTGCAGGAGTCCATCACGGACAAAAATGGAGTCCGGGAGGGCTGCACGTGGCCCTCCCGAGCTCCATTTTTGTTGGCAGAGGCTCTGCAGGCTGGTCCTTTGCTGCTTCCAGGATGGACCCACGGGCCAGATCTAAGCACTTTGCAGGCCGGATCCAGCCCATAGGCCTTGAGTTTGACACCCCTGCTATAGATGGATTCCTGGGTATGAGGATTGTACAACTGATGCTCAATATAATATTAATATGAGTTTTTAATGCCAGGGAGAAGGGACAGCACACAGAATCTTGAGAAGCAAGTTAGGAGCCTCACAGTCTTCATTTATTAGATATTGCAACCGTCATAAGTACATGCCAGTTGCCAAGCATCTAAATTTTGGTGACGTGATTATGGAGATGCTGCAACGGTTGTGTGAAAGCTGCTCAGAAGCCAATATTTTTCAGCGCCATTGTAATTTTGAACAATCATTCAATACTTCAGTAGGGATCTCACGCTTCCTCTGCTAAAGTGTTGTCGGCGGTTGCTATTTTTTATTTGATTTGGTTTAGATAATATATAGGGCACTCACTCACTTTCATTGACTCTGGACGGCTTTTTTTTTAAAAAAAAAAAGATTTAGTGAGGGTTACCTTGGATTCTGGAAGGATCCCACCAAAATCTTAATTATTGCATTCGATTGATAGACCTTAGAGCCTTGATAGTTAATCTTTTTGGTGCAGAGTGCCCAAAGCACACATGTGCACTTGCAAATAGATGTATGCATGCCCAAACTCCCAAAATGCAATGTGACTGCCTCCGCGCATGTGGCCCCCCCACGCCCCATTTTGGTTTCCAGGTTGGCGCATGAAGCTTTCTAGGCCCAAAACAGGGCGCGGGGGTCCTTGCATGGCACCCCCATGCCCCGTTTTGGCTTCCAGGTTGGTGTGGGCAGCGGAAATGGAATAGAAAGGTAGGATGCGCTGGGGGGAACTCAGAAATGGGAGAAGGTCCTGCCCTCGTGCATGCGTGACAGAGACCAGAAGACCAGCTGGTGGGCGGGAGGTGTGCGTGCATGTGTGGTGAAGCTGGGCTGGGGCGACACCTAGCATGCCCGCAGAGAGGGCTCTGCATGCCACTCGTGGCACATGTTCCATAGGTTCACCATCACAGGCTTGCAATATTCTGCCAATCCAGGTAACCGTTGAGATACTTTCTGGTTCAGTGTCACCGCGCAAATCTAGAATATTGATTAGGTGAAGCTCGAATAGAACTGCAACCAACTGGTATAGCATTATAGGTAGTCCTTGAGTTACAACCGTTAGTTTAATGAGTGTTGGAAGTTTTGACGGCACTGCAAAAAAGTGACTTAATGAGTCCTTGCCCTTACGACTTTCAATCTCTCCAGATTGCCTGATCAAAATTCGGTCACTTAGCAACCAGTAAGTATTTATGATGCTTGCTGTATTCCAGGGTCACGCTGTCACCATTTGCTTCCTTCCAACAAGCAAAGTCAACAGAGGAAGTTGGGTTTGTTAAACCAAGATTCACGAACAACCACCGCAAAATGGGTCCAACTCACATAAATGACCCACTAACTTCCATTAGCGATGGAAGTTCCCGTCCCAATTGTGGTCGTTAGCTCCAGGACTACTTTTACACAACTAAGCTAACCAAGTTTTAACATTTTATGCTAGGCTTCAACTTCTAGCAATGCAATCTGGGGATTTAGGAGTGTTGGGATCTCGAGTTTTGCCAGTCTTCCCCCATTCCTCCTCCCAAATATTCTGAGAAATTAAAACGGCAATTATCACCGCTGTCGTTATCAAACCTCCAGCGCAAGTACAAACCAAAGAGGCCTCCTTTTTCAAACCCATCTTCCCTCTTATTTCTAATCCTTTTATCCCTAATATTTTGCATATTGCTTCCTTCCCAGGAGCAAAACCCTGATTTGTTTGTTTGGAACGAGCGCTTGGCATTAAGAGGCGATACGATTACCGCTGCCTAAAATCCACACGAGGCTGCGAACTAAAATGGATCTGTGAATTCATTTGTTTTCATTAAAGCCAGACAGCAGGAAAGTGATGTCACAGGAGAAAGATTAATTTGCAAACTGAATAAATGGGAAAACGGAGGGTGGGAGGGATGAGCAGGGGAGATGAATGCTCTGATTTTGCAAAGGAGATAAGTTAACTCGCTCAGATGGACCTAATAGGGCTGAAAAGATGCCTTTTCTAGCCCTTCTGCTCAGACTGGACCTATCAACGGTCTGACTAGCGAACCCAAGAAAAGCAGACACTCTCAGGAACGTTGAAATCCCACAAGCAAAACTTTATTGGAGACACCATTTGGGTACTGAAGAATCAAAACCAACTCTGATTTTTCCCACGCAATGCCTGCATAGTTAAACAGTAACTTCTCTTTCTCCCCATCCTTGGTTGGTCCACCTTGTCCAATTATGAATCGTCTTTTTGTTTTGAGAACTGTTCTCTTTTCTGTCAGACACCTGCATCAACGGCCTTGATGGGTTTTCGGCTCTCACGGTCCGTCTCTGCCGCGTCTGCATTCTTTCTCCCTCTCCTTTCCCCCCAGTTCTTTGGCAAGTTGAATAACGGTATGACCTAAATGTTTCCAACGCAGTTCAACCTTGATAGGACCACTGAAATAATTCAAATCCAGAAACCATCCTTCAAGACTGGAGTCTGGGTTCACTCAGTGACAGATAGTCCTTGACTTACCACCGTTCATTGAGTAACCAAAATTACAATGGCACTGAAAAAACTGACTTGTGGATGTTTTTTGCATAATCATTGCAGCATCTCCATAGTCAAAATTCAGACGCTTGACAACTGACTCATATTTATGACGGTTGCAGTGTCCCAGGACTACGCGATTTCCCCTTTTGCAACAAGCAAAGTCGATGGGGAAATCAGGCTCACTTAACAACTGTGTTACTAACTCAACACCTGCAAGTGATTCACTTAACAGCTGTGGCACAAAAAGTGGTAAAATGGGGCAAAACTCATTTAATGTGTCAATTAGCAACAAAAAAAGGGGGGGCGTGATGGATCAGTGGCTAAGACGCTGAGCTTGTCGATCAAAAGGTCGGCAGTTCAGCGGTTCGAATCCCTAGTGCCACATAACGGAGTGAGTTCCTGTGACTTGTCCCAGCTTCTGCCAACCTAGCAGTTCGAAAGCACGCAAAAAATGCAAGTAGAAAAATAGGGACCCCCTTTGGTGGGAAGGGAACAGCGTTCCGTGCGTCTTTGGCGTTGAGTCATGCCGGCCATATGACCACAGAGATGTCTATGGACAGCGCTGGCTCTTCGGCTTTGAAACGGAGATGAGCACCGCCCCCTAGAATCAGGAATGACTAGCACATATGTGCAAGGGGAACCTTTACCTTTACCAACAAAAAAAATTGGGCTCAACTGTGCTCATAATTCGAGGACTACCTGTATTCTCCAATCCTTTTCCTTAAACATCTTGTGTCAGCCCTACACGCCTCTAGTCCAGAAAGGAGAACAAATTTCTTAACTCTTGGTTTGATCAATTGTGTAGGAAAACTCTTTTTGAGTACGACCAACCATTATGTTGGACTAGGATCAGGTGACATGTTTCTTTCACGCTTCCCAAATCCAACCAAACATAAAAGGAGAAAAGAGTTCATTTGTTATCAGAAACTCCCCAGATTAAAAAAAAAAAAACAAACACCAGCCTAGATCCAAAATGTCACTTCTCTGCATTTGAATATGCCCACACATTCTCTCCTTGGCAGCAATTTTGAGCCCGTCGGTGTCACGTCATCCAAAAAATTGCTGCAGCCAACCCGAACGGCCCCGAAGAATAAAACGCGTAACGGATTCGAAAACAAAGGCCGTGTCTTGCGAAACCTTCAAGAGAAGCTGTCACGTTTCGGTTCATTTGAAGTTTGCAAAAATCGGTTTCAAGCTTGTAAGGATCATTCTGCCCACTGTATGTAGTTGCGACAAAAGACCAAGACGTCTGCGTCCAGTTTGCCGAGCCCATCATTTTGAACCTGTGATCTCAACCTGTGTCGTCCAAGTTTTCAGACAGCCACCGGATGAGAGAATCATGCAAAAAAAATATTTTTTTCAAAAAAATATTGGCATTTTTGTTTTGACAAGATTCAGGGGCCAGATCAGCCTCCCAAGAGATGGCACAATAATTTTTTTTTTTTTAAGTTAGATTTATATGCCGCCCTTCTCCGGAGACTCAGGGCAGCTTACAATGCTTTAAGCAATAGCCTTCATACTTTTGTATATTTTATACAAAGTCAGCTTATTGCCCCCACAAACTGGGTCCTCAATTGACCTACCTTAGAAAGGATGGAAGGCTGAGTCAACCTTGAGCCTGGTGAGATTCGAACTTACAGTAATTGCAGGCAGCTGAATGTTCTTCTTCCTTCCTTCCTTCTTTCCTTCCTTCTTTTTTTAATTTGATTTATATGCCGCCCTTCTCCGGAGACTCAGGGCAGCTTACAATGCGTCAAGCAATAGCTTTCATACTTTCGTATATTTATACAAAGTCAGCTTATTGCCCCCACAAACTGGGTCCTCATTTTACCTACCTTAGAAAGGACGGAAGGCTGAGTCAACCTTGAGCCTGGTGAGATTCGAACTTACAGTAATTGCAGGCAGCTGAATGTTCTTCTTCCTTCCTTCCTTCTTTCCTTCCTTCTTTTTTTAATTTGATTTATATGCCGCCCTTCTCCGGAGACTCAGGGCGGTTTACAATGCGTCAAGCAATAGCCTTCATACTTTTGTATATTTATACAAAGTCAGCTTATTGCCCCCACAAACTGGGTCCTCAATTGACCTACCTTAGAAAGGATGGAAGGCTGAGTCAACCTTGAGCCTCAAACTTGCAATAATTGCAGACCGCTGAATGTTAATAACAGGCTATCTAGCCTGTGAGCTATCTGAGGCTATCTGAGGCTCAATTGTCACCCTTGTCACACAAAAAGGCAATTTAATAAACACTTCCGACCTGTTCCAGTGTGGATGTAAAAATCCTCCCCCAGTTCTGCCCACGACCCTCGCCTCGAGTGATTAATTCTAACCATTTAAAAAAAAAAAAACTCTGCAAACAGCATCTTAAAAGGAATAGGACGGATGCATTTCACTAGCAGCAGTAACAAGACTCAGGAGTCTCTCTCTGCTGATAATATTTGCAGAGAGAGAACATCTGAGCTTTTTCCGTAGTTCTTAGATGAAGTTATTTTCCAGAAGGGGAAATATCGAGAGGAAGGGTGAAAATATTTTGTGTAGATTAGGAAAAGGAAAGGCACGAAGTGCAGGCGCTTTACATATGATCTCATTTTTTGTTGTTAAATCAGAGCGTGTTGCAAAGAGATAGTGTAGAAATAAAGGTGTTGTATTTATTATCCTGCCTTTATCATTTTTATAAATAACTCAATTTGAACATGTGTAATACACCCTCCTTCCTATTTTCTTCACAACAGCCCTGTGAGGTGGGTTGGATTGAGAGAGAGGCTGGTTCAGTCACCCGGCCAGCTTTCATGCCTAAGGTGGGACTGGAACTCCCCATGTCCTGGTGATTGACTCAGTCACCTCATCGCCTTTCATAGCTAATTCAGGACTAGAACTGTCAACTCGCAAAGCATCCCTGGCCTGTTCTCGAGTTGCCATAAGGGAGGATGGGAAACTGCCCTGAGTCCGCAAGGAGAAGGGCGGTATATAAGTCTAATTAATAAAACAAAATAAATAAATAAACCGACGAAACGGCACGACAGCCAGACAGATGCGCATTCCTGACTTCTCTCTCTCAAGGATGTATCCCAGGGTTACCTACAACGGCCAGAGGGGAGTGGTCTCTACAACCCGCAAAATTGCCATGTTGGCAAATGTGATTGATGACACACCCTGGGAGGGAGGGGGAAAATAGGGTCATGATTTGGGCGTAAATTACATAGGGTCAGAGCTGGCTTCACTTGGGAACGTGCTGACATGAAGCTCCTAATAAATATCTGGATTTCTTTTGAAACTTGGCTCCAAGCTCATGATTTAATTAAGGCATCCGTCGGAACCCTGATACTCACCTTCTCCTGGTTTGTAACTTGGTGCCTTAACCACTAGATCAAGCTGGGTTCACTACTTTGCTTCATTAAATATTGAGGTCTCTCGACATGCAGTAATTTCTTGACAAAAGGGAACGATGGGAAATTAGCAAATTTCTACTTGTTGCTAGGTGTCAACTCCTCATTGAGCAAAGAAAGATGGATGTGTCCATGTTCATTGTGACCTCTTTTGTGTACCAGGTCTAATTCTGAATCCAACCTAGAAATGTTGGCTTTGCATGGCGCATCTTTTCTGACCCCGCATTGATTAAGATGGATTTGACTACAGTTTCCAGAATTCCTAGCTGTTATCAATAATGAGGATTCTCTGACCTGCAGCCTAGCCCCTCTGGGATGAGCTAGGCCGCTCTACCGCTCTAGCATTGGTGTCCTGGAGGTATGGTTGCCCATCTCTTCACAGATCTTCGAGACAAATAACTACACTCAATTCCCATGGCTGATTCTCATCAAAAGAAGCAACACAGCATTAATGCAAATTTAAACAGATTTTTATAAATAAAAAAAGAACTAGCACAAATAGGCATTTGGAAATAAAACCATAATAGGTGTTTGTTTTTCGTGCCAATTATTTTCCCCCCTCCCTATTGAGATGCAAAATATAGCTTTCTTCCACTTCTATGGATCTGTTCAACCCTGAAGTGATTTGGTTAAGGAGATGTCAATTAAGCCTTCCATTTAATGGTATGGAAGGATGACTCATGCAGGTCGTTTCTTCCCCATTCAATTCACATGAGCCCACTTTTCCGTAAAAGAAGAAACATCTTTGCAATCAAAGCAGGGATATGAACTAAAGCAACTATGTAAAAGCTGGGAGAAGAGCCGCTGATCTGTTAATTCCACTTCCATCGGAACTTATTTTCTACATGTTAAGTCCCACCTTGTGCTTGATACATGATGAACTCTTCATTCATGGCATCGTGCAATTCTGGCTGTTCAAATCTCTCCCCACTCCTGAAATCAGACTGGTTAAAAACAGTGCTCGTGTTAATCCTTAGAAGACTGTAAAATGAGCAAAATGCCAAGCTTTATTCTAGCTTTCTTTCCACGAAGAAATTCTCCATTTCATCCACTCTTATTAATCTAGGCAACCGAGTCTAATGCCACCTAGTGGCTAGTTTCTAATATTACACTATCCACCTAGTCAAAACCTGTACAGTGCAGGTAATTCTCGAGTTACAACCATTCTTTTAGTGACAGTTCAAAGTTCTTCAGTTCAGTTCTTGAATGAGAAACAAAACGTCTTCAAAGAAAAACGAAGGAAGTCTAGTTGACTCTTGAAAAAGCACCTTTGGGACAACCATGACCTGGATGACTGAGAATCTCCACAGATATTAACTCCATGTTTCTATGGGTTCCTTCATTCTTATGTCAGAAGCTAGGTCTAGGCTATCTTTTGGTATCACCCAAACCACCTACAGTACATCTCAACAACCTGGTGCTGGCCAACATTGTAAGATACAGAGCAACCTTCCGGTATTCGAAATCCTCCAGATTTGTTGGACAACCAATACCGGTATTGAGGGAGTCATTGGACATCATGGCTAGTAGAACCAATGGGAGGTGAAGCCAGCACACATGGACTTTACTAAGTAGAAGCTTCTAGGAGTAAATCTACATGGTGTGTGGATTCCAACTTTCAGAATCTTCGATAATAGCCATACTAGTTGGAGAATTACAGGAGAGAGAATCCCCACATCTGGATGGTGGCCAGCTTGCAGAAGTTTGGACTGAAATGGTCATAGTGGGCTAAAATGCTGTAGAACCAGATTCCTGCACCGTAGTATGGAATTTGACCAGAAGATTGCCGTAGTCCCTTCCTGTGCATACATTCCAGGATGCTACTTGAAAAAGATCAGAGCTTGGAAAGAAAAATTATAAATAGAAAATGAAGCAAATCAGGAACAAGTAGCAACATGAATGTCTGAAAATTAAATGTTCTGACCTAGACTTTCCCAGCAGCCGAGTCCTCGTCCTGATAAATCCCTTTTATTTTATTTACAGTGGATTCCTCTCCAGCAAAGTCTTTCCTCTCCCACAGTCTTTCAAGACAGTTCACAATTACCGATCTTTATCAGGCTTGAAGAGTGGCCAGGCCAATATCTTTCAGATGTCGCACTACTTGGCAAGAATGCAGGAATGAACTAATTGTCTCCTGCAAACTCCGCTCCCCTTTCACTCCTCTTTTATTTCCTCTGGGAGGGGCTCTTCATTGTCCACCTGTAGCCTTACTCCCAAGTCGACCCTTATTCTTTAGCTGTTCCCTTCATCTGGCAACTCTGCACATTGCGCACACTGGGAACAGGCTCCAGCTGTTCATCTGCCTCACTGATGTCTGACTCCGAAGGCAGTTGATAACTGGCATATGGCTCTGTCCCCCTCTCTGCCTCCGACGCAGAGCCCTCATCAGAGCCTTCTCCAGACTCCAGGACTGGCCCAGGTTCCTCCCCAACCTCCTCCTCACTGTCCGATCTGCTGCCAGATCTGCTGGCGGGCCACAACATTAAGACTCAAATCAGACCGAGTTGGGAGTGAAAACAAATTTAATTGGTCGTCGTTCTTTCAAACCTGACCATAATTTATGACCCCAACACTGCCTTTTAGGACAGAGGCTTTCTCTTAAAAGGGCTTCTGTGACATTCAAGACACTCCATGTAAAAAAACCATTCCAGTGATAAACCAACTCTGAGTCAAGATGTCCAGTGCAAAGAATTTCTTTGCTGTGACCCAGAGAAGTCTCCCTTTAGCAGCCAGGTGAAAAGAGGAGTAGTAGTAAATAAAACCAACGCATCTGAATCAGACATCCATTCTCACGTCCGTCTCATCTTCTGTTTCTTGGCTTGCCTCTTGATATCCTCGAGGCCTCCTGTATCGGCCCCCGCCTGTCCCAGAGCGCACACCCCTTGGAGACGGCTGGTTAACTGAAGCAGCAAGGGAATCAACTGGGGGAACAGAAAAACAGGTTACGTTTTGGTCCAGGGAAAGTGGAATTCTACGCAAATGACCAACATGATACTATTATGCAGGTCATCGACCCTCATTTACAAAGCAGTGAGGAGCTCCTTCTGTTTTACCAAGTGTGCATTAGAATGTGAAGTCCTTGGTGATCTCTGAGCTCGATTGCTTTCTTGCAGATGTTTCATGGCCCAACTACCGTATTTTTCGGAGTATAAGACGCAGTCTAAATCTGCAGCGATTTATATTTCGCTGTCTTCCTCAACCTGGCTACTTTGGGGTTTTAGTTGACCTGAGTCTGGGGAAGGTTGAGTAACCCGGTTGAAGGCCACTTGTGGGATCCTGGCAGCTCTCTGAGCTTGGTTTTCTTGCAGGGATTTCATTACCAAACTACCATATTTTTGGAGTATAAGACGCACCTTCCCCCCCCCACCCAGAAAAGAGGGTAAAAATCTGGGTGGGTCTTATATTCCAAATGTAGTCCCGCCTGGCTTCTCAAACAGAGGTTTCAGAGGCTGAAAAAGCATCAGAAATGAAGCTTCAGAAAAGAAGCCCCCAAACAGAGCTTCAGAAAAAAAGCCTCCAAACAGAGTTTCAGAGGCTTTTTTTCTGAAGTTCTGTTTCGGAGGCTTTCAGAAGCAGGAAAAAAGAGTTTTTTCTGAAACAGAGTTTCAGAGGCAGAAAAAAAAGCAAGGCACAGAGCTCACAACCAAGGAACCTGTTGCTAAAATTCATCTCTGGGAACAGCTGATTGAGGGTATTCCGGGAGGCCGGTCTACCTGCCAATCAGCTTTTTTCTTATTTTCCTCCCCAAAAACCAAGGAACGTCTTATACTCTGGTGCGTCTTATACTCCGAAAAATACGGTAGATAACATCATCTGTGCAAGAAGAGATAAGAAACAGAGCAAACTCCACTCTCTTCTAGCACTGAGAATATTACCTAGCAGAGTCATGAAAGGTCTGCATTTTGGTGACATCGGGGTGGGTGGGCCGGGGGGGGGGGGGGCTCCTGCCAGTTTTACTACTGGTTCTATAGAACCGGTGCAAATCAGGGGCAACCCACCACTGGTTCAATCCATCTGGCTCCCTAGCTCAGTAATCCCACTACCCTAAATAGACAAATCATCTATTCCTGGGAGGTCACACCACTCAACCAACAGACCCACCATTCAGTAAGGTCTTCACAAGCTCACCCATCTTCTCCATCAAAGTGCTTGCAAAGGTAAAGGTAAAGATTCCCCTTGTATATATGTGCTAGTCGTTCCTGACTCAAGGAGATGGTGCTCATCTCCATTTCAAAGCCGAAGAGCCAGCGCTGTCCGAAGACGTCTCCGTGGTAGTGTGGCCGGCATGACTCAAAGCCAAAGGCACACAAAATGCTGTTACCTTCCCACCAAAGGTGGTCCCTATTTTTTCTACTTGCATTTTTATGTGCTTTCGAACTGCTAGGTTGACAAAAGCTGGGACAAGTAACGGGAGCTCATCCCGTCACGTGGCACTAGGGATTCGAACCCCTGAACTGCCGACCTTTCGTTCGACAAGCTCAGCGTCTTAGCCACTGAGCGACCGCGTACAAAAAGTGTTTGTAGCTTGGTAGGCCATCCTAGCAAAATGATGCTCATTGGATGATCCCCAAGGAAAGGAAGCAACTCAACGCAAAGCACAGCCACAACCACATTGACATAGTCACAAAAAACCCTTCTCTATTACCTTGTCATGATTGTAGCCAGCTAACAAAAGCAGCAGAGTCAACGGAAGAGCGATGTAAGATCCTTGGGCAATATCCTGCTCTGGCAGTTTTCTCTGAAAAGGAAGATAGCTGTAAGTCTTAAAATACTTTTGGTAGTTAAGGCCGCAGAAAAATCCCCACCTTGCCAGTGGTGTTACCCATAGAAATCAACAAAAGACATCATATCCGCCAGGTGCAAAGAATCAGGACCAGCCATTAAGGTGCAATTCTGAAGATCTGTTGCTTAAGTCTATATACAAGAATCTATTCAACTAGAGTTCAATACTAGATTAGCACCAGATGAAGGTCAATGGAATTCAAGAGAGGCTTAGGCTTGGATTATTTGTGGGAATGCAATGATTCTAGGCTGATGACAAGCTTAACTCCACCACCACCCCAGCTCTGCCTCCCTTCTCCTACAATATCGTATCGACTTGCTTTTTTTTTTTAAATTTTGATTTATATGCCGCCCTTCTCCGGAGACTCAGGGCGGCTTACAATGCGTTAAGCAATAGCCTTCATACTTTTGTATATTTATACAAAGTCAGCTTATTGCCCCCACAAACTGGGTCCTCAATTTACCCACCTCAGAAAGGATGGAAGGCTGAGTCGACCTTGAGCCTGGCTAGGATTGAACTCAGAGAAATTACAGGCAGCTGGTGTTAATTGCTGCCTTTAGTAGGAGGCATTAGCCCTCTACGCTGCACAGGCTTTGCCTGGATACGCCATGGTTTGCTGTGAATTGGCTAGGTTCATCTACCACAAATCATGGTTGCTAGCCTACCAGTGTATGCCACAAAAGCGAGCCCACAGTGGCTTTACGCTGGGGCTGATTTCCACTTCCACTTCTCTTTCTCTCTCTCTCTCTCTGTCTCTCTCCGGAAATTTGCAGAACCTTACCGTTGGATTAAAAACCAAAGTGATGTGTTTGTGGTAGCCGATGGTGGTGAAGGAGACTTGAGGTAGGGTGTAGTCATACTGCGATTTGGAGAGGGTGGAATCTAAAAGCACCATGTAATTCTAGCAGGAAAAAAAAAACGAGAGAGGGAATAGAGAAAGGAAAAATAAAAACAAAATAACATCCCCTTATCAAAAAAGAAAGGAAGACAACAGAATCTGAATCACATTCGGATGTTCTTCTAGGTGGGCATTTACTGCACCACCCGAGCTGATTTTGCATCATTTCGACAAGTCGGTCAGTTTGTTTGTTTATATCCTGCCTTGATTAATTTTTACAAATACCTCAGGGCAGAGAACATATCCAACACCCCCCCTCTTCTTCCTATTTTTCCCCACAACAGCAATCCTGTGAGGTGGGTTGGGCTGAAAGAGGGAGGGATTGGCCCACAATCACCCAGTTTTCACACCTAAGGCGGGACTAGAACTCTCAAGTCTCCTGATGATTGGCCAAAATCATCCAGTCAGCTTTCACGCCTAAGGCGGGACTAGAACTCTCGAGTCTCCTGGTGACTGGCCAAAGTCATCCAGTCAGCTTTCACGCTTAAGGCGGGCTAGAACTCTCGAGTCTCCTGGTGACTGGCCAAAGTCATCCAGTCAGCTTTCACGCTTGAGGCGGGCTAGAACTCTCAGTCTCTTGCTGTTTATTCCAAAGTCACCCAGTCGGCTTTCATGCCTAAGGCAGAACTAGAACTCTCAAGTCTCCTGATGATTGGCCAAAGTCATCCAGTCAGCTTTCATGTCTAAGGCGGGACCAGAACTCTCGAGTCTCCTGATGATTGGCCAAAGTCATCCAGTCAGCTTTCACGCCTAAGGTGGGACTAGAACTCTCGAGTCTCCTGTTGATTGGCCAAAGTCATCCAGTCAGCTTTCATGTCTAAGGCGGGACGAGTCTCCTGATGATTGGCCAAAGTCATCCAGTCAGCTTTCATGTCTAAGGCGGGACCAGAACTCTCAAGTCTCCTGTTGATTGGCCAAAGTCATCCAGTCAGCTTTCATGCCTAAGGTGGGACTAGAACTCTCGAGTCTCCTGTTGATTGGCCAAAGTCATCCAGTCAGCTTTCATGCCTAAGGTGGGACTAGAACTCTCGAGTCTCCTGGTGATTGGCCAAAGTCATCCAGTCAGCTTTCACGCCTAAGGCGGGACTAGAACTCTCAGTCTCCTGGTGTTTATTCCAAAGTCACCCAGCCAGCTTTCACAGCTCAGGTTAAATTCAGTCTGTTGCTTTCTAGCCCAGTGCCTTTTAACCACTAGACCAAACTGGCTCTACTTTCTATTGCTTTCCAAAATTCAGGATTGCAATGGACACCAAAGGAAAATTCGGTCTTATCTGCAGCTGAAGGAGAAAACTCCCACCAAGTCCAGATTTTCTGCTATGGGGAGAAACCCACACAGGTCTATACTAAGAACTCATCTTCCTCTGCAGGTGTTTTAAAAGACAAGGGAGTGAAAACGGAAGGAAACAATGCTCCTGCTCCCCTCTGCAAAAGATGGGGCCTGCTCCTCAATAAAAATTCCTTACAGTTTTTTTTCCTTCTTCTTCTTTACGTATGAAGATGATTATTACCTCTCCATCCCGGAGCAGAGGTGGAAAATGAAAGAATAACGATTGGCCGAGTGAGACCGTATGAACCGGATTGTCCAGGTTTTCGCTTTTGTAAAGTTTCACCTGGGGAGAAAACACACACACACACACACACACACACACACACACACACACGGTTATTGTTAAATGAGAGGTAGAGGGTAGCCAAATGCGTTAATACATCGGCTGAAATGAGCATCAGCGCATTCATAAAACACAATATAATTAGCTTTGATAGGAGATATGCAACTATAGGGAGCCCTTGACTTGTGACTACAATTGAGCCCAAGATTTTCGCTGCTAAGGAAGACAGTCAAGTGTGTTTTGTCCCATTTTATGTCACCCTTTCTTGCCACGGTTATTAGCACTAGCAATACCACTTAGACTTAACTACCTCTTCACGGTGCTTTTTACAGACCTCTCTAGACAATTCCACCCGTACTTAACTCACCCATAAAGTAGGGAGGTACTCGGAAGGGGTGATCACATTTCCGCTCAGATCAAATTGGTTGATTTGGCGAAAAGCCACGATGTTCACATTGTCGACGTCATCGCTGCCGACCTACAATTTGGGGGTGGGGGAAGGGGAGAAAGGACTATGGGTCAAGAAGGAGAAGATTCACGAGAACAGGAATGCATGGCCTCATCAGGTTTGCAATCAGTAAGAACATTTCAACTCCTTGGTAGTGTTGTGGCCTGCCAGTGGAGCTGGTGGCAGACTCAGACAGTGAGGAGGTTGGGGAGGAACATGGGCCAGTCCTGGAGTCTGGAGATGGCTCTGATGAGGGCTCTGCATCGGAGGCAGAGAGAGGGCCAGGGCCATCTGACAGTTATCAGCTGCCTTCGGAGTCAGACATCAGTGAGGCAGAAGAACAGCTGGAGCCTGTTCCCAGTGTGCGCATGCGCAGAGTTGCCAGACGAAGGGAACAGCTAAGGAACAAGGGTCGACTCGGGAGTAAGGCCACAGGTGGACGGTGAATAGCCTCTCTCAGAGGGAATAAAAGAGGAGCAAAAGGGGAGGGGAGTTTGCATGAGACAATTAGTTCATTCCTGCATTCTTGGCCAAGTATTGGCATCCCTCCCTCCCTCCCTCCCTCCAATTTATAAAAAGAACAGAATACCTGGATAGCAGAATACTGCGGAAGAGCTCTTTCAATGTGATCGTTGCCTTCGGCTTTCAGTTGAATGTGATACAGGCAGGACGGCTTTTTTATGTATAAAATTAAGAAAAACAACCTGGATTTAACACTCCCACGGCTAAGCGTTGTCATTATGATGTACGCAACGGCTTTCACAACGGCCACTGACTTAACTGAATCACAACTTGTTGAAGAAGACGTTAAATAGCTGGATTCACCTGATGCTAATCCACAAATCCACATTTTCTAATTAAAAGAAGCGAGTTTACCCAGCATATTATGGCTCAGTAAGATGAGTAAATTCAGGCTGTGGAGTTACTACAATCCCACCCCCTACCCACCCACCCCCGTAAAAACTGCCGGTGGCTTAACTCAAACCCAACAGGAGCTTGCACCAATTCTGCTGTTTTTTTAAGAGACTCACCAGCAGACCCCGTAGACGGAATCTCCCCTCTTCATCTGTGATGGTGTCTTCGCCGTAGATGGCACACTCCCCCTGTCCTACCGCTTCCACCGCAATCCCTTGCTCAGGTTCCCCATTCAGAGAAGAAACCGTGCCATAGCAGCTGGAGAAAAGGAGGAAGGTAAGGCTCAAGTCAAAGGGGACGCAGTGGCTCAGCAGCTAAGACATTCAGCGGTTCGAATCCCTAGTGCCGCATAACGGGGTGAGCTCCCGTTACTTGTCCCAGCTTCTGCCAACCTAGCAGTTCGAAAGCACGTAAAAAATGCAAGTAGAAAAATAGGGACCACCTTTGGTGGGAAGGGAACAGGGTTCCGTGCGCCTTTGGTGTTGAGTCATGCCGGCCACATGACCATGGAGACGTCTTCAGATAGCGCTGGTTCTTTGGCTTTGAAATGGAGATGAGCACTGCCCCTTAGAGTCGGGAACAACTAGCACATATGTGCGTGGGGAATCTTTACCTTTATGGCTCAAGTAACACCCTTGAATTAAAACTTGGTGCAGTGGTTAAGGTCCTAATCCTGCCTTACACATGAAAGCCAGCTGACTTTGGGCCAATCACCAGGAGACAGTGAGTTCTAGTCCCGCCTTAGGCATAAAAACCAGGTGACTGTGGGCCAATCACCAATTACCACTGCCTTAAATACAAAGCCAGCTGGGTGACTTTTGGCCAATCGCCAGGAGACTGGGAGTTCTAGTTCTGTCTTAAGCATGAAAGCCAAGTGGGTGACCTCGGCCAGTCACTCACTCTGAACCCAACCCAATCTCCAGGGTTGTTGTTGTTGTGGGAAAAGAAGGCATACTTGAGCTTCGCTTAATTAAGTAAGGAAGATAAAAATATAATCAGTAAAAACTGTCTAATGGAGATGGAAGTCTTCAAGGAGGGAATGGTGGCAAGCTCTCAAAGCAAAGTTAAGAATGGCAGTTCAGAATGTATATACAGGCGGATCTCAGCTCCTTCGCCTTCTCTTTCAACACTGTCCTCTTAGAAGAGAAGACTTGGACCTCTCATCTCTACATTCCCCCTAACCCTTGAAGAGGACTTGTTCACATTCTCTAAGAGCCGCGGTGGCACAGTGGTTAGAGTGCAGTATTGCAGGCTACTTCTGCTGATCACTGGCTGCCAGCAGTTTGGCAGATCGAATCTCACCAGGCTCAAGGTTGACTCTGCCTTCCATCCTTCCGAGTTGGGTAAAATGAGGACTCAAATTGTTGGGGGCATAATGCTGACTCTGTAAAACTGCTTAGAGAGGGCTGTAAAAGCACTGTGAAGCGGTATATAAGTCTAAGTGCTATTGCTATCAGGAGCTCTGGTGGCGCAGTGGTTAGAATGCAGTATTGCAAGTTAACTCTGCCCACAGCCAGCAGTTTGAACCTGATCGGCTCAAGGTTGACTCAGTCTTCCATCCTTCCGAGGAGGGTCAAATGAGGACCCAGATTGTTGGGGGCAAGAAGCTGACTCTGTAAACCGCTTAGAGAGGGCTGTAAAGGCACTGTGAAGTGGTATATAAGACTAAGTGCTATTGCTGTTGCTACATTCCTGCTCTCCGGTTCAGATGATTCCACCAAATTCAGTCCCAATTTTCCAGCCCTGAGCCCTGAACTGTCAGAAGTTCACATTTACTGACCTGTAAGCCGTACGATAACCAACAATGGCGATTTTAAGATTCTGGCCCTCCTGAACTTCAATCATCTGGGATGAGGGTTCGAAGCGAAATTCTTTCATCATTGGCTTGAAGTAGTACTGCCCAGGACTCTGTGAAAGGAAAACCATTTGTTGACTACAATTCCCCTCCTAACACCCCAGAATCAGAGAGGTTTAATTATTCAATGAAAATCCTGATCCCAATTGTGGTTGTAAATCAAGGATTACCTGTACTGTAGTCTCAAGAGTCACTAAGGCTCTACTCCCGTGATGGCGAACCTGTAGCACACAGTGCCCTCTTTGTGGGCATGCGAGCCATCGCCCCAGTTAAGCTCTACCGTGCGTGCACATGTGCCTCCCGCCGGCCAACTGGTCGTTGGATTTCTGCCGCGCATGTGGGGGGGTGGGGTGCATATGGGCAGGGCGCGTACACAAGGGGTGGGGTGCATATTCGGGGACCACGTGTGCATTGCATTTGGGGGGGGGGTTCAGGCATGCACACACGCACGTATTCGTACATTCGCACTTGGTACGGAAAAGGTTAGCCATTACTGCTCTACTCCATCCAAAATGACTTGGAGGCCATCCAGATTGCAAATTGTACCGGGAATCGTGGTGGCGCAGTGGTTAGAATGCAGTATTGCAGGCTAAATCTGCTCACTGCCAGCAGTTCGATCCTGACCGGATGAAGGTTGAGTCAACCTTCCACCCTTCCGAGGTTGCTAAAATGAGGACCCAGATTGTTGGGGGACAAGAGGCCGACTCTGTAAACCGCTTAGAGGGGGCTGTAAAGCACTGTGAAGTGGTATATAAGTCTAAGTGCTATTACCCTTCCTTCCTTCCTTCCTTCCCTCCCTCCCACCCTCCTTCCTTCCTTCCTCCTTCCTTCCTTCCCTCTCTCCCTCCCATCCTCCTTCCTTCCTTCCTTCCTCCCTTCCCTTCCTTCCTCCTCCTTCCTTCCTTCCTCCTTCCTACCTTCCTCCCTCCTCCTTCCTTCCTTCCTCTCCCTTCCCTCCTTCCTCCCTCCTTCTTCCTTCCTTCCTCCTTCCTTCCTTCCCTCCCTTCCTCCCACCCTCCTTCCTTCCTCCTTCTTCCTTCCTCCCTCCCTTCTCTCCTTCCTTCCTCCTTCCTCCTTCCTTCCTTCCTCCTTCCTACCTCCTTCCTTCCTTCCCTCCCTCCCACCCTCCTTCCTTCCTTCCTTCTGTAAACCGCATAGAGAGGGCTGGAAAGTTTAAGTACTATTGCTATTGCTATTTCTCACCATCTTCTAGCCTAAAAGTCTATCTGGCTGGAGGTCATGACCGCTGTGGGGCAACCTTTCGGAAGGAGAAGCAACTGGGTGAATTCCCCCTCCCCCCTTTGGTGACCTGGCCGAAGCTGTAAATATAAAAGCCGTACCAAGTTGGCGAATGTCAGCATGCCGTTGTCCTGAGTCAGGAGGTTGGAGCGAAAGGTACCACCGCTGAGCGAAAGGAGCACTCCTGCAAGGGGATGACCATCTTCAGATTTAATCTGTCCAAACGAAAAACGTAAGCGGCGTGCTATCAAAGCTGGCTCAGTGCAGCCTCAGTGGTCCGGGGGAAAGGATTAAATTTGACTTTTGGAAGGAAGAGGGAAGAGAAGAACATCAGTAGCCACATGTCTTGATGCTGAACAAAGGTTGACCCAACACCAGAGGTGGGTTTCATATAATTTTACCACCGGTTTGCCGCGTGATGAAAATGTGAGCGAGCGTGAGCACACACATGTGGCCTTTGGTCTCAAATAAATTGCATTTCAACAAAAAGTCTTTGATAAAATCTCTCATTTATTAAGCACAACAACCGATACCCGACTCATCGCAGCCAACACTGGCTTCCTGACCCAAAACCCTCCCTTTCCTTTCCCCACTCCTCTGCACTCATTGGCCATCTTCCAAGTCACTCTACCCCTTAATCTACTGCTCCAGCTCAAAGGAATTTCCCCCCTCCCATCCCATCTCCTAGGGGATATCATCTCCAGGGAAAATAAGTAGGTGAAAAGTCAAACGTCCCTTTCCAGATGCCTCTTCTTCTTCTATGTCAGCACATGGTAAATGCAGCTTGAAGTGCTGACAATGTGCTTTGCTCATGCACGTGGCTTGCACGCATGCATGTGGCTTAGAAAACGTGGCTAAATAGGATGGCATAGCGCCGGGGTGGAGGGGGGCGGAGACGGGCTGGATACCAGCACTGCCCAACAGATCTCCTTTCCACTCCGTAGTATGGTGGGCTCTTATTTGAAGATCTTCAAATAGAACCTAACTTCTCCATTTCTGGCAAGGAAAAGCCAAGGAAGAAATGGAGATTCTCGGTCATCCAGATCATGGTTGTCCCAAATCAGAAAGTCCAGCTGCCTCTTGAAAAAGCACCTTTGGGCCAAGGGAGAAATGGCCTTCAGAATATCTGCAAGTCAGGGTTGAACTCTGGTCTCCTTGGAGCTCTCTGATTGTTTTCTTGCAGACAGTGCTAGTAAGGGAGTGGCGCTCGCTCTCAAACCCCACTCCCTTCTAGCACTGACGGTTATTACCTACCGTATTTTTCGGAGGATAAGACGCACCTACCTTTTTTTGGTGAGGAAAAGGAGAAAAAGAAATCTGCCTCTGAGCAATTATGCCTTATTGCAGCAAACAGCCTGCTTTACTTTCATTTTTGTTTTCAGCACAGCTTGATTAGCACAAGGGGAAAAAAAATCTGCCCCAGCAATTTACCTCTTTGCAGCAAGCAGCAGAGCCCTGCGCAAATCAGCTGAGAGTTGGGAGGCTGATCCAATCAACTTGTGCTAATTAGGCTGTGGTGAAGCTGAAAGGAGTTGTTTTTTCTTGCTGTTTGCTTGCAAGGAGGTAAACTGCTGTGAGGCAGAGGCCAAAGGGTGGGGGCCAGTCAGTGGGCGGGCTACATTCGGTGTATAAGATGCACTTAAATTTTCACCCCCTTTTAGGGGGGGAAATGGTGCGTCTTATACTCTGAAAAATACGGTAAATCGCTGCAGATTTAGACTGAAAGAAAACTGTACTACCTCGATTTAAGAAGTTTGAAAAGGAACCTATCCGGCCCCAAACATCTGCTTGATGCTAAAATTTTCCAGAAGATCTGGAGAAGGTTTACCTCAAAAGTGACCCCGGCAAGAGCAAAAGCTTTGAAATCTCCAACGGTCTCCTCCACGGCGCTCAAAATGAACCCTTCTTTCTGAGCAGTCACAGTGTATTCCAGATCGCTGTGAAGCGGTCCCACACTTTGGGAGGGGGGGGGGGTGGAAGGGAAGAAGGAAGACAAAGCAGAGAATCTCAATTGTCAAGGGAGGAACCGGCTATCCCAAAAAACCCATCATGAGGCAGGCAACACAATTTTGCTGAGATTCATCTTCATAACCTGTAAAAGCCAACTCATCAAAAGCAGTGGTCCCCGTCCCCCCCCCAACAAGTGGGTTGTTTCACTTTAAAGGATAATGGTAGGAATGCATGTTTGTTCAGGTTCTCAGAGGAAATAGTAAAGAAAACAGCTTCACACTTGTGTGTTGGCTAAAATCTGCATTCTGAGGGGTCTCTACTGCTTTAATCCTACTTGTCTTGCCTAAGGGTATTCTGCTCTTTCTTTAACTGGGTTGCTATCACTTCTGCTTAATAAAAGGTCTCTTATGAACAACCACGTTTCAAGAGTTTTTACTTTCTTGAATTGGATGGAGAGGCGATCCTTACAACAATGATCTTCCTTCATCTAATTTCTACCTCTTTATCTCTAACCTTTGATAAAACCCATTCCACGTTAAATAACACTCTGTATCTCCTTTATCTTTTATTTTCAATGTCAATCTATCCATCTCTGCACAATCCAATATTTTCCACGGCCCGGTTTCTGGGCATTGCCGCGGACCACTGCCGGTTCACGGACTGGAAGTTGGGGAACCCCTGATCTAAAGGACACATTTGGCAATGGTTGAAGGGGAAGGAATATCAACTATTGCCATCTATGAACATAGAATAATTAAGTGGGAAAGGACATTGGAGGTCTTCTAGTCGAACCCCCTGGACTAGAATTTACCTGTAGGATCCTTTATCATCTGTGAAAACTGTGATCAAGGGGGAAGGCGCTCCTTTTTCAGAAATTACGATCTCAACCCCCTCCAATTCGGGGTGAATCTGCCCTTCCAGGAAGAGACCCGCTTTGCCGTATATCTCTATCAGCTTCCCAGGACAGCTTTCTGAAACAAAGGCAGGGAGTACGATGGTAGTGAAGAAGTTGCAAAAATTTAGGCGCGAACGGGAGTGTTAATAGGAATTGCCAGCAACCCTGCAAGCTTCACCATTAATGAAACACACTGAAAATTAATTGGGGAGGAGAGGGGGGATTTGTTGCAAGGGAACGTCCGTTCAAATTATACCGTGGCTCATCCACAGAGATAAATTCAAATCATTTCACAGGTGAGAAATCTTGATCTGTGTAAAGCACGTTGTCCCTCCATCTTCCCTGAGTCTTCATGCCGCCCGGTTTTGGGTCGACATTCAGGGCTCAGGACCCCGGACAGCACCCCGGAGTTTGAAGGAGCTGGTTGAATTTTTTAAAGGAGATTCGGGTTAATGTCAGGGTTGCAAGTAAGACCCCCCCAATGAAAGACTCTGCAGGCTGCTGGCGGACCACAACACTGGAAAATATCTTTAATGATGCAAATAATCTGCTTTACTTTGGCAAGAATCTGTCTACAGGTGAGGAACAATAAAGGAAGCTGCTTAGATGTAACTCTTTGTCTCTTTTGGGTTTGGGAGAATGACACTCTCCACTTTTAACTAGTGAGCAATCTTTCAGATTTCTAGCAAAAGGAATTTTATTTTTCCTGATTCCCACTTGGGAAATGCCTTGAAAATACTGCGGAATAATTGTCAAGACTTACCACCGCTGACGACCGTTTCGATGGAAGGAGGGTAGAAAAGAAGTTCTTTAGATGATGGTGTCACCGTGATTTTCTCCCCAGATCTACAAATCACACAATAAGAGGGTTGGACTTTAAGACTATTTAGTCCAAAATTTCCAAAAGACTTGTTGTACAACTCCTAGTGGCTCTAAATTCATAGCTAGTGAACGTGTTTATTTATTACATTTTAAATTACAAAGTCCCAAAAATTTAAATGGCAACAGCATCTGGAGCCTCATACCTGTTTTAGTCTAAACTGTCATAAATAAGGCAATTTGAAGAAACCTCCTTTCACAATCAAAAGCTGAGCGACTTTGGGTCAATTACCAGGAGACAGTGAGTTCTAGTCTCAACTTTAGCCATGAAAGGTAGCTCGGTGACTTTGGGCCAATCACCAGGAGACAGTGAGTCCTAGTCCCACCTTGGCCACGAAAGTTAGCTGGGTGACTTTGGGCCAATCACCAGGAGACGGTGAGTTCTAGTCCCAACCTTAGCCATGAAAATTAGCTGGGTGACTTTGGGCCAATCACCAGGAGAGGGTGAGTTCTAGTCCCAACCTTAGCCATGAAAGTTAGCTGGGTGACTTTGGGCCAATCACCAGGAGACGGTGAGTTCTAGTCCCAACCTTAGCCATGAAAATTACCTGGGTGATTTTGGGCCAATCACCAGGAGAGGGTGAGTTCTAGTCCCACCTTGGCCATGAAAGTTAGCTGGGTGACTTTGGACAAATCACCAGGAGACGGTGAGTTCTAGTCCCAACCTTAGCCACGAAAGTTAGCTGGGTGACTTTGGGTCAATTACCAGGAGACGGTGAGTTCTAGTCCCACTTTGGCCATGAAAGTTAGCTGGGTGACTTTGGGCCAATCACCAGGAGACAGTAAGTTCTAGTCCCAACCTTAACCATGAAAATTAGCTGGGTGACTTTGGGCCAATCACCAGGAGACAGTGAGTTCTAGTCCCACCCCTAAACCAATTGAGGAGACCTTGGGCCAATCTCTCTCTCTCTCTCTCTCTCTCTCTCTCTCTCTCTCTCTCAGGGTTGCTGTTGTGGGGACAAAAGGAGAAAGACATTCTGTTGGATATGTTCAATATATTATTTGTAAAAAACCATAAAGGCAGAATGTAAACAAACACACACACACAAAAAAGGGTTTTCATCAACAGACGGTCCGCGTACCTTGCCCAATAGGAAAAGTCGTAGTGGAATGGCCCCAAGAGCTCCTCCACCACTTCCTGCACTGGTGGCTTAGATCCTTCTTCCTCTAGTCCTTTCTTCTCTCTCTCCTGCCGGCGAGCCTCTATTTCAGCCCGTTGCTGCTCCTGACGTAGCTCTTGTTGGGATTTCAATGGCCCAAGCACCAGATCTGGTTCACTGTCAATTGAAGACCTAACCGGGGGGGAAATGTTGCCTTGTGAAAAGCCACTGCAGCTTCTTCAATCCTTGAACTCAACTGTTTCATCTGACGCATCAAGGACTAAACGGAACTGTTGTGGCCCACCAGTGGCCAGCAGAGCTGGTGGCAGACTCAGACAGTGAGGAAGTTGGGGAGGAACATGGGCCAGTCCTGGAGTCTGGGAAGGCTCTGATAAGGGCTCTGTGTCGGAGGCAGAGAGTGGGCCAGGGCCGTCTGACAGTTGTCAGCTGCCTTCGGAGTCAGACATCAGTGGGGCAGAAGAACAGCTGGAGCCTGTTCCTAGTGTGTGCATGCATAGAGCTGCTAGCAGAAGGGAACAGCTAAGGAACGGGGGTCGACTCTTACCGAATGGTAACCATCACATCCATCAGTTTGTCCGTGGTAATTGTCCCAAGCACGTGGTGACGAATTGCAGTCAAGGTCAAGATACTTGGAGCAGACCTGGATCAATAACCCAACCAAAAAAGTGGAATTACAAGAAAAACTTACTCAAGAGTTACCTCACTTCAGACTTTGGATACAAGAAGCCTTGGCCTTATTGGCGGGAAACCTTTGGAAACCTCTGTAAGCCTAAGTGGGTCACAGAAATTTAGAAAGGAAAACATGATTTCACTACAGTTAGGTTTCAAGTCTAAAACTATGGAAAAAGACTGATAAAGCTTATTGAAGTTATAGTAGAGGAAACTATTTCTGAACTTGGGTCACCTTGTCTACCCCAAAGGAACATTTGGAGACGGATGAAGTTATGGGAACTCTCATAAAATGGCTATTACAGGGAGGCTCACCCTTATCCATAAAATGTCAACCTGGGTGGAGCTACGTTGTTCACAAAATGGTGGCCAAGGTGAGCATGGCCCATTTCCCCACAAGGCAAGATGGCCTCCCCCATCTTCTGAAGGTGAAACGTTTTAGAACTGTGATGGTGAACCTGTAGCACGTGTGCCAGAGATGGCACGCAGAGCCCTCTCTGTGGGCACACACACGCCGTTGCCAGCTGCTCTTTTGGCTTCCGGCGTGCCAGCCAACTGGTCTTCCTGGGTGCCGGAGCGCCAGAAAATGGCCTGAAAATGGCCAAAACTGAGGCCATTTTTCAGGATGTTTTCAGGGCCTTTTCCCAGGACATTTTTCGGGACATTTTTCAGGATGTTTTCAGGGCCATTTTCAAGATGTTTTTTGGGCCATTTCCCAGGCCATTTTTCGGGCCGTTTTCCAGGCCATTTTCAGACCGTTTTTTGAAACAGCCTGAAAAATGGCAAAAAAACAGGCTTGTGCGCACCACAGTTTGGGCATTCGCTTCCCGAAAAGGTTCACCATCACTGTTTTAGAGCCCACAAAGAAGCAATTGTCCCACAACTTCACACGCATCAAAGCAACCCTCAAACCGCTTCCTTCGGACGACTCCTGATGGGACACCGTCCCAAATATTTCCCCATCAACCATGCTTACGTGTCATAGGTGTAATATTCGTGTTCAAATCGGTGGCAGGAGCGGGGTGTAACTTCATACACACCTGGAGAGGATGAAGAAAAACATTGCTTCATATTTAAAAATCGTTCCAGCCCGCGAGAAGCTGGCAAAGGAGCTGGACTAGTTTAAAAAAAAAAATCCAGCAGAGGTAGAGGCCGTGGGAAGAAAATTCTTCAGAGACTCTGCCTTAACTGGTATGATATGAAGTCTTTTTTTTTAATAATATTTATTAAATTTCCAAAGATTAAAATACACAGTACGAAAAGAAACACAATACACAAAAAAAGCAAGAACAAACAACCACACACAAAATATATAAACAACCAAAAACAAACATATCAAAATTTCAATACTAATAACAACTTTTCTGCATTGGTATCTCTAGCCTGTTTCACCTTTTTACACAAATTCTACTTCTAAATATCTCTATCTTAAACTTACATCTTTTTCTCGTAACAAAAAACATCCCTTCAGTTTTATGTTTACTCTCCAACCAGGAATACCATTTATTCCATATTATATAGTATTTGGTGTCCTCCCTTTCCTTCATTTCCCTAGATAATCTGTCCGTCTCTGCACATTCGTATATTTTTTTTTATTATGATTTGATCTGGAGGGGTGTCTGATTGTTTCCAATTTTGTGCTATCACAATTCTACTTGCCGTTAGTATGTGTAATATGATATATTGTATACTTTTTTGCATTTTCCCTTCCAGAATACCCAGGAGAAACAATTCCAGCTTTCTTAATATCTTCTGCCCTGTTATTTCATCCAGCCATTTTTTAGCCTTGCCCCAACATTTTCTAATCTTAGGACAAGTCCACCACATGTGATAGAATGTCCCTTGTTTGTGTCCACACCTCCTTTTTTCCCCAGCCTTTTTCAAGGTTTATCTTTTTACCTTAACCATGTCTGAAATCCAGAAAAGTGTGCTGCAAAGAAACTGCTTTCGTTTTCAACTCGTCTCCCAAGGATTCCTACCTGGTTTGGAGAGGCAGAACCTGTTCACACCTTTGGACAGGTTGTAAACACCAACATTTTCCGGTCCGTTTCCATCTTGGTAGAATTCCTAAAGAGCATTAGAATCCCAGTCAAAAGATGGAGAGGCAGCAGAAGAAGCCTGCAGTACTGTATGCTAACCACTGCGCCACCAAGGCTCATGAACGGTTACAAATGTTTAATGGATTGATTTGGTTACCTACCAAAGTAATGGCGTGAGAAAGAGAACATCGCAGCATGTAACCGGTTTGGCGGAATTCGATGCCCGATACATCTTCCTCCACAACTTCTATCTCCAAGGATTTATTCTTCCAACACCAGTCTTCTTGGATGATGCTCACTTTAAATTAAGGGGGGGGGGGGGGGGAAATGAATCATAGAAAGAGAAGCCTCACGAATCAACTTGGTTTCTAAATAACCAACATTGCCTAATCATGCACACCTGAAGATCAGCCATTTGAAAGAGAGTAATGCTGAAAACAACACCTGCCCACAAAAGTGTGTATAGTCAAGGCGATGGTTTTCCCAATTGCAATGTATGGCTGTGAAAGTTGGACCATAAGGAAGGCTGAGCGCCAAAGAATGGAGGCCTTTGAACTCTGGTGCTGGAGAAGATTCCTGCAAGTCCCTTGGACTGCAAGGCGACCAAACCTGTCAGTCCTAGAGGAGATCAACCCTGACTGCTCTTTAGAAGGCCAGATCCTGAAGAGGAAACTCAATTACTTTGGCCACCTAATGAGAAGGAAGGACTCCCTGGAGAAGAGCCTAATGCTGGGAACGACTGAAGACAAAAGAAGGGGCCGACAGAGAATGAGATGGATGGATGGAGTCACTGAAGCAATTGGTGGGAGCTTAAATGGGACTCCAGAGGATGGTAGAGGACAGGAAGGCCTGGAGGAATGTTGCCCATGGGGTCACGATGGGTCAGACACGACTTCGCGACTAACAACAATAATGCTGGAAATGTTGGGTAGATTTTTGAGGCTGTGCATGCTTCAAAACTGAGTCCATGTAGCTCACACAGGTAGTCCTCAAACTTACGACCCACAACTGAGCCCAAAATTTATGTCGGTAAGTGGAAATATTTGTTAAATTGAGCTTTGAACCATTTTAGGACTTTTCTTGCCACATTTCTTAAGTGAATCGCTGCAGTTGTTAAATGAGCAGGATGGTTTTGTTAAGTGACTTCACTTGTCAGAAGGCTGCAATAGCTGGCTCAGGAATTCTGGGAGTTGAAGTCCACAGGTTGTAAAAGGGCCACAGTTGCCCATCTCTGCAATAGGGGATCATGTGACTCTGGGAACACAACCACTACCACCATCGCTATGGGTCATGCATCCAAATGTAAATCAAATGACCACGGGTTGTAAGGGTGTAACGGTCGTAAGGGTGAAAAATGTCACTTCTCAGTGCCATTGTAACAAGTCACTTTTCAGTGCCGTTGTTAACTTCAAACAGTCACTAAACGAAGCGTTGTAAATTGAGCACTACCTGTATAAACAATAGCAATAGCATTTAGACTTATATACCGCTCCGTAGTGCTTTTACAGCCTTCTCTAAGTCAGCCTCTTGCCCCCGTACAATCTGGGTCCTCATTTTACCGACCTCGGAAGGATGGAAGGCTGAGTCAACCTTGAGCCGGTCACAATCGAACTCCTGGCAGTGGGCAGAGTCAGCCTGCAATACTGCATTCTAACCACTGCGCCACCTCCGGCCATGTATGCCCAATATCTCTGCTATTTATTAAAACTGACCAGTTCGTTCTCACAGGGAGGGACTACTCAGGGTACCGTCAGTCAAATTGTGCCGAATGGCGATTCCCAGGGGGAGGGCCTTCTCTGTAAGGGCTCCAACCCTTTGGAATGAACTGCCCCCTGATATACGAAACATCCCTAATCTCCGTGCTTTCCGCTGCGCCCTCAAGACCCTGATGTTCAATCAGGCGGGGCTAAACATGGGAATGATTAAAATATTATCTAATTCTGGGTTTTATTTAATTTGGGCTAAACTATGTTATTTTATTTATTATTTATTTATTAATTAGACTTATATACCGCCCTTCTCCTTACAGACTCAGGGCGGTGAACAGCCGAATAAAAACCAATACATAAAAGTTAAAATATTATAGAAACAAATATAAATATGGCTGAAAATTTAAAACAGATAAATATTAAAAATGAATCAACTCTAAAAAACTCTAAAAGATTTTAAAATTAGAAGGGATCAGGCTAGACCGGGATAATTTTAATTATCAATTTTATGATGTTTATGTATCTTTTATTTTTTCTTGACTGTACACCGCCTTGAGTCCTGCGGGAGAAAGGCGGTAGAGAAATATAATAAATAAATAAATAAATATTAATAAGGCAACTGCTTTAGATCCATCCACAGACATATTTTTCACACTCAAATAGCAACCTGCCAAACGATGCAGCTGCTTTAATAAGCAACAGAGAGAAGCTGTACTGACAAATTCCTTCCACTTGTTATACCAAACTGGTCCTCAGCCAAATTTCAAGATGGAAATAAGCAGAAAAGTAATCCCTGTGCCAAAAAGATATAAGGACATGCAAGATTCTTACTTTTGTATTTGCCCGGGAGGACATTTTCAAAGGTAAAGGCCAAGGAGGTTGACTTGGCTGTAAGTTGGAGGCTTCGTTTTTCTCCTGGCCGAAGGATGGATTGAAGTATCACCATCAATTCCCCGCATGCATCTGTGGGAAAAAGAAACTAGGAATCAGAACAGATGAGCCATAAAACAGGTGGCCAGGTGAATTCAGTCACCTCCTCTGGACTTCTGGCTACCTTGGGATTCCAACTTCTTGGACCATCAGAAGGTGACCATCAAGATAGTGAACTGCCCAATGCAAGAGAAGCCAAGAGTAGAGTAGAGTAGAGTGGAGTGGAGTGGAGTGGAGTGGAGTGGAGTGGAGTGGAGTGGAGTGGAGTGGAGTGGAGTGGAGTGGAGTGGAGTGGAGTGGAGTGGAGTGGAGTGGAGTGGAGTAGAGTAGAGTAGAGTAGAGTAGAGTAAAGGAATAGAAGAGAAGAGAAGAGAAGAGAAGAGAAGAGAAGAGAAGAGAAGAGAAGAGAAGAGAAGAGAAGAGAAGAGAAGAGAAGAGAAGAGAAGAGAAGAGAAGAGAAGAGAATTCTTTATTGGCCAACCGTGATTGGACACAAAGAATTTTTCTTTGGTGCTTAAGCTCTCATTGTACATAAAAACTGTAAGTGATAAATCATGATCATAGTCATCATAAAAATACATTCATCATGAATCGTAAGATACCACACAGTGATAGAATCAACATAAGTCGTACTAGGAAACTTGTCAGAGTGCACACAGTGTTGACTGTGAGACAACCCAGGAGCAAATACAGTAAACAGAGGTTTGTAATTAAATAGTGGTTTTATCTATAAAGAATATAGACATACACATACTTCAGTCAGACCTCAAACGAACAGCAATCAGCAATTACAGCACGGAAGCACACCGGGAGAAAGAGATACACCCCAACAGGGCTGCTTCTTATTACAGGCTCTTAAAGTGATATCAGCCCAAAAACCTTGCTGACTCTTGCCTAGCATTACATCATCGCAGCAGCTGATCAGCTCTTAAATCATTACCCTGACAAAACTAAATAAAATAATATAAATCGTAAAGATACAAGCAACGAAGTTATAAGTCATATGGAAGGACAGGTCACATTCTGTGTTTTTCATGGACCAGGAGAGAAAAATAACTTACCCAAACAAGTGATCTTCCCAGAAACGGAAGCCAAGAACTGAGAGAAGATCACATCCAGCACTGGCTTGGAAGCCACCGTAACAGGAAATACTTTGGGCTTTAAAGCGAGTCCTGCTCTCGCTTCTGCATCGGGAACAATGACCTGCAAGAAAGCAACTCTGGAGTCCAGAACAGATTTTGGAAAAACCAAATACCCAATTACAAAAATAAAACTTCTAGGCCAGTGTTGATGAACCTTTTCAGCACAGAGTGCTGAATGCACACACCAGAAACTGGAAGGCTGTACTTACAGTTTCCAGCACTCCCGCGCAAGTGAAAACCAGCTGGGCAGCGCACTGGAACCCAGAAGAGTAACGGGCGATGGCTCAAATGCCAAGAGAGATGGCATCCATGCCATAGGTTCATCATCACAGTTCTAGGCCTTTCCTATCAGCCAATAGCTCTTTTTGGTGATGTTTGCCACAAAAGCTGCAATCCATTCTACTTTTTTTACCTATTACCTTAGGACCGCAGATGATTTTCCATGTTCTGTTACTGCAATCGAATGCAAATAGCAAAACTCCCACGCACTGCAACATAGCAGATCCTCATGTATGATAAACAAGAATCCTGCCTTAAGAAATTGCATGCAGCCCATTGATTTCTATACTCAGAAAAAGCTGGTAAACAAATCCCGGAAGGAGGCACAGTGAATTCCCCGGAGCCGTCCAAACCTCAATCCTCTTTAGTCCCAGACTCTACTAAGAGATTGCGGGAACTGTAGTCCAAATGATGCAAAATTGCCTATTTACTCTTTTCCCCTCTAGAGCAATCCCAAACCGAATCAGAAAACATTTTGACTGCCAATGGTGCAAAAACAAATGGAATAACAAATTGAAGGAGCCTGGTGGAGCAGTGGACTAAAGCACTGTTAAATAGCACTTAGCTGCCAGCTGCCTGCAATTACTACAGGTTCGAATCTCACCAGGTTCAAGGTTGATTCAGCCTTCCATCCTTCCGAGGTAGGTAAAATGAGGACCCGGACTGTGGGGGGCAATAAGCTGCCTTTGTATAAAAAAGAACACCGCTTGGGGGGGGGGGGGCAAAAGCCGTACTAAGCAGATATATACAAAAGTATGAAGGCTATTGCTTAACGCATTGTAAGCCGCCCGGAATCTCCGGAGAAGGGCGGCATATAAATCGAACCAATAAATAAAATAAATAAATAAATAACAATACAATCTAGATGAAATGAAGAAAGGGACATGGGCCAAAAGATAAAAAGCCTCAGTTTCCCTGCTTGTTGTTTTTTTTTAATTTAAAAAAGTGTATATTGGTGTTAATTGTATTTAGAGTGGTAAAATTGCAACAGAGAAAGCGAGAGCATCAGATAGTTGAGAAAATAGAAGGCAGACAGCAAAAATGTCCATTTGCAAAGTAGAAACAAGCAATTCTTAATCTAAAAAAACCTTTCCTGTTTCTACTATAAAAAACCCAAGGAAACAAGAGCAAATGCGTTTGTAACAGGGGAAAAAAAAAAAGAACAGAAAAGCAATCGTAAGCAAAGAAAACAACAGAGACTGTAAGTAAATACCTGGAGAAGATACAACCCTGGTCTCGCCTTGAAACAAAATCCGCCACGAGCATCTGTTTCGGTAGTCATCAGCACAGTCTTATCTTTATCCTGCGGCCACATGCTCACTTTGTATTTGGTGATCTGCTTGATCGAATCGGGGAAGCGGGTCACGGAGATCTGCCCACAGACGCTGAATCTGTGTTTTGTTTGTTTTATAAAAAAAAAACAAAAGGAGAAACAAATGCGAAGTTCACAGGGTGGCCTGCAAAATGGCCAATTCAGTTTAGGCAGGGAGACTCTTAAGGGACACTCACTCGGTTACTATGATATCAGCCAGCTGTGGGGTGTTGGGAGCGATCTTCACCGTGATGGTATCGAAGAAGAGGTGTTCTTTGAGAGCCTGGATGGTGTACGTGCCGGTGGTGATATTTTCCAGGCGGAAAGAACCATCCGATCGGGTGGTAACTGAAATCAGAAAAAAAAAAGGAACAAGCAGGGAAGCGAGCGTGAGGAAAATAAAGACGATTATCCATCTCCAAAGAAACGGGGACTTAAAACTTTTAGAATCCTTATTGACTTTCTTGGCTGCAGGTTGGGAATTCCAAATGATACCCAATTTCCCCCCAAAATAAGACCCAACCAGAAAATAAATCCTAGCATGGTTTTTCAGGATGCTCGTAAGATAAGCCCTACCCGCCCCCCCCCCCAAAATAAGCCCCAGTTAAGATTGTCAGCCAGATGGGTGCATTTAGTACTGCATTTCCCCAAAAATAAGACCTAACCAGAAAATAAATCCTAATGTGTCTTTTGAAGCAAAAATTAATATAAGACCCGGTTTTATTTTCAGGGAAACACAGTAGTAAGCACCTCTTAAAGCCTTTTCTTCTAAGTCTTTGCAACAACACTGCATTGCCTTTTATGCAACTGTGGCTGCCGTACAAAAACTTTCTGGAGTGTCCAACCTTGGCAACTTGGAGACTTGTGGACTTCAACTCCCAGAATTCCCCAGCCAGTACATGTTTATCAGAAACAGTATAGGCTCTCCTGCTTGAGCAGGGGGCTGGACTAGAAGACCTCCAAGGTCCCTTCCAGCTCTATTCTATTCAAGTCCACAAGTCTTAAAAGTTGCCAAAGTTGAAGATCCCTGATCCAGGTCAATATCGAAACTGGTACCCACCTTTAATCTGGCTATTCAGGATCACAGTGGCATCTGGTACCCCTTCACCCTCGGGGCTGTTCAAAATCCTGCCGGTGACTGAGAAGCCCATGACGTGGAAGACCGGCTGAAAAGGAGGAACAGAATTCGAACCCTGCGTTTCTTTTTTTTTTTTTATTTGATTTATATGCCGCTCTTCTCCGAAGACTCAGGGTGGCTTACAATGCGTTAAGCAATAGCCTTCATACTTTTGTATAT
Organism: Coluber constrictor foxii; assembly: GCA_038048745.1. Lineage (NCBI taxonomy): Eukaryota > Metazoa > Chordata > Lepidosauria > Squamata > Colubridae > Coluber > Coluber constrictor. The sequence goes on from CM075973.1 coordinate 7,398,330, forward strand.
TTATACAAAGTCAGCTTATTGCCCCCACAAACTGGGTCCTCAATTGACCTACCTTAGAAAGGATGGAAGGCTGAGTCAACCTTGAGCCTGGGGAGATTCGAACTTACAGTAATTGCAGACAGCTGGATTTTAATTAGGGTGCTTAGTCTGCAGAGCTATCCAGGCTCCTTTCTGACCTAGGTGTTCTGACCTAGGTATTCCCAAACCACGAAGCAGACTCCTTATCCCGATAAAAATCCTGTGACTGTGAATTTCTCTCATTCACGCTCAGCAAAGTCTTTCAAGGGAGAATTTACAGTCACAGACGTCATCTGGCCTGAAGATATCGGCCAGCTGCCAGGCCGATATCTTCAAAACCTGGTAAGGAGTCACGGAGAGTCATGAACCAATTAAGCGAACTAATTGTCTCCTGCAAACTTCACTCCCCTTTCGTTCCTCTTTTATTCCCTCTGGGAGGGGCCATTCATCACCCACCAGTGGCTTTACTCCCAAGTCGACCCTTGTTCTTTAGCTGTTCCCTTCTCCTGGCAGCTCTGCGCATGCACATATCAGGAACAGGCTCCAGCTGTTCATCTGCCTCACTGATATCAGACTCCAAAGGCAGCTGATAACTGGCATATGGCCCTGGCCCTCTCTCTGCCTCCGATGCAGAGCCCTCATCAGAGCCTTCCCCAGACTCCAGGACTGGCCCAAGTTCCTTCCCAACCTCCGCATTGTCCGAATTTGCTACAAGCTCCACTGACAGGCCACAAAACCCTATTGGACTTTTATCGTCTCTCCCCTTTCCGAAACAGTTCCAAACGCCCATTTTCCCAAAGGAGGGCCTTTGCAATGGAATTTATGAAAGGACGCTAATGCATCTTTCTGGCAGAACCTACCTCAATTTTGAGACTATTGTGCTCCACGACAAAATCCAATTTGGAAGGGGCGACGTCGAACGTAATTCTCTCCCCCCTGTAAAAGGGTATCTGGAAGGAGACAGCAATCCAGAGCTTAAAATGTCTTTTAATGTTCAAATCCAATCTAATTCCTCCCCATCCTATTGGATACATCTGTATATATGGCCAAACCAGAATCCTATGCATAGTTAGTACCTGGGCTAGAAAATCTAGGTTTCAGGGTTGATTGGGTGGTTTGTTTGTTTTGGAGTTTTTTGGTCCATGACTATCTTATATTTCTTCTTTTCTTATATATATATAAAAATGACTGTGTATGTTCCAGCATAACTCTGGAACGCCTCGAGCAATTTCAACCAAACTTGGTACACAGATGACTTACTCTCTGGAAAAAAAATACTGTGGGAGTAAGACATCCCTAACACCCCTCTGGGGGGGAGTGGGTTCTGTTAAGATAGAGCCTTAAAATGACTTCTACTGTACTGCCTGAAAATGGCTTCTACTGTGCAGCAGAGTGGAGTTGCCACGGTAACAGCTTCACAGTACTCCACAAGGAGGCTCCCCCTGGTAAGGGGGAAAATCCAACATTAGAAATTAGGTTTGGTCCAGACATTTTCAACAAGGATTTAATTATTCTTGAGGACAAATGTATGGCCATGGTGATGTATTTAATTTAATTCTCGCCGAATTCTCGCTCAGGGTGAAGTTGCTCTTTCTATCTAATACAGGACTGGGATCAGGGGTGAAATCTACTTACCTTCCTTACCGGTTCGGAAGCGCACTCAGACCTTCTGCACATGCGCAAAACCTTCTGTGCATGCACAGAAGGTAAAAAACACATTATTTCCTGGTTAAAACCAGGAAGTAATGACACCTGGGCGGGTGAGTGGAGGTTTGCTCCACCATTGCTACCGGATCGCCGAACCACCAGCCAAGATCACTACCGGATCGGGCGATCCAGTCTGATCCAGGAGCATTTCACCCAATTGGGATAAATAAATACCCGGGCAATGCAGGTTATAAACTAGTCTGGAATAAAATTAATTTACCGTGCTGTCAACACTCCAGCTTTCTGAGTGAATCAGTCTGGAGAGAACTGATTAGTTCTACACCGAGTAAAATTTACTATCAAGGGGGTGGGGGGTGGAGAGCCTTTCTCACTAATATATTATAATCAGATTCACAGACTGATGGAAACTAAATAATTCAAGCCCTAACCAAGACCTCAGAATGATTAAGGCAAGAGTCTGAGGATATAAGCAGAAATACGGTTCAGGATTTTATATATATATAACCACTGGGACCAATTGCCAGTTTATTATTCAAAATTTATTAGCCTTCCAACTCCAGCGGATTCTGGGCGGCATCCAAAACTAGAGGGGGGGAAAAAAACCCAGCTGAAAACATTCCATCAGTTTTAATAACTATAAACACGGCTAACAGATTTCTTGCTGAGCTCGACGCGGCTACATTAACGCAGAAATGTATTTCCTAGGTGGAAATAATGTGTCTGATGCCTGACATCACCCCCTCCCCCCTCCCCCCCAGCAGATTATTCCGTTTGATTTCATCATTACTATTGATATTGCAAAAATCAATAGTTGGGGGAGAAAAAAAAATCCTCTCCAAATTAAAGTTTCTAAAACATTCCGCTAATTCTGAAAGAGAATTGATCAATGCTTTCCCCGCACAAGGCAGGATTTAGAGCGGACTGCATGCCGGAAGCACAATCGGAAGCCGCTGCGCTGTTGAGAAAAATCTGGTAGCTTACTCACCACGGCATATTTGCCACTCGGCAGAGATTGGAAAGTAAAGGTACCGTCCTCTTTGGAAATGACATTGCAAAGGTAGGCGAGAGAATCATCCCTTGCTGGAAAACCATCCACTGGGGAAGAATTGCAGCCCATAATGTCCTGTGCAAAGAGATATTATTAATCCCTATAGGTTGTCCCTCGAGTTATGGCATTAATCCCAAAGGAGATCTTCGAGTTACGACATTAATCCCTACAGGTAGGACACTAATCTCTACAGGGAGGCCTCAAATTATGACATTAATTGAGATTAGTCCTCAAATTATGACACTAATCCCTACAGGTGGTCCTTGAGTTAGGACATTAATCATTCCAGGTGGTCCTTTAATCCCTCCAGGTGGTCCTTGGGTTATGACATTAATCCCTCCAGATGGTCCTCAAGTTATGACATTAATCCCTACATTTGATCCTTGAGTTAGGACATTAATCCCTACAGTTGATCTTTCAGTTATAACATTAATCCCTACAGTTGGTCCTTGAGTTACGACATTAATCCCTACAGTTGGTCCTTGAGTTACAACATTTATCACTACAGGTGGTCCTTGAATTGCGACATTAATCCCTACAGATGGTTTTCAAGTTATGACATTAATCCCTACAGGCGGTCCTCAAATTATGACATTATTCCCTACAGATAGGTCTCAAGTTACGATATTAATTCCTACAGGTAATCCTCAAGTTATGACATTAAACCTTACTGGTAGGCCTCGAGTTACGACATTAATCCCTACAGACCCAGAATGGTACAATCCTTTCTGCCAGCTGTTGCAGGAGCCAATCATTAATGGGCTCCTGAACAGACTCATCCCGACAAATTTTCTTTCGTGGAACTGCCTTCATCAAGTACTACCAGGAACACAAGGCGGAGAAAGGAATCGATCGATGACGGAGCTGATTAATACTAATAGTTCTGATTCATAACATCTTGACTGACCTCCTTTGCCACCGAAGAGGAGAAAAGGAGAAACATGACGCCTTTCATCGGCTCGCCATCGCTTCGGACAGATCCGGAGACATTATACCCGGCCACGATGAGTGGACTGGAAGCGTGCGCATTGGAGCTGGTGACTCGAACAGTGGTGGTGGCCTGAAATATCAAGGGCAACAGGTGAGAACCCAAAACGATACAAGCAGCGGTGAAATCCCACCTGTTCTATCCAGTCCGCCAAACCGGTAGCGGCGGCGGCAGCGGGAGGCTCCGCCCACCCGCCAGGACGTCATTATGTCCCGTTTTTAACCATCTGCATGTGTGCAGAAGCATGCACATGTAGTTTGCGTGCGCTCCCATGCGGGAGCGCACCCAAACCAGTAGCAAAGATAAGTAGATTTCACTGCTGGATACAAGATATATTGCTGTAGCAACTCCTGGTGGCACAGTGGTTAGAATGCGGTGTTGCAGGCAAACTCTGCCCACTGCCAGGAGTTCGATCCTGACGGGGCTTAAAGTTGACTCAGATTTCCATCCTTCTGAGGTAAAATGAGGACCCAGATTGTTGGGGGCAAGAGGCTCTTTGTAAACCATTTAGAAAGGGCTATAAAAGCACTGTGAAGCGGTATATAAGTCTAAGTGCTATTGCTATTCGCCCGTTCAAAGAAAACATGAACGGCAGGAAGGTCTATGAGTTTGTTTTTTAAAAAAAATCTAATCAAGATATAGATTGCATCTCACTCAAGCACTCATCACTTCTCGTCTGGACTATTGTAACGCTCTCTACATGGGGCTCCCCTGGAGGCTCCAACTGCTGCAAAATGTGGCCGCGCGGGGGATTATGGGAGCGACGGGACGCTCCCACGTGACACCTCTCCTGCGCGAGCTGCATTGGCTTCCAGTGGACTTCCGGGTGCGCTTCAAGGTGTTGGTGTCCACCTTTAAAGCGCTCCATGATTTAGGGCCAGGGTACTTACAGGACCACCTTCTGCCACCAATTGCCTCCCACCGGTCGGTTCGCTCCCACAGAGGGCCTCCTCAGGGTGCCATCAGCCAGACAATGTCGGCTGGCGACTCCCAGGGAGAGAGCCTTCTCTGTGGTGGCACCTACCCTCTGGAACGATCTACCCCCAGAGATACAAACGATCCCAGACCTTCGGACTTTCCGTCGGGCCCTAAAAACTTACTTTTTTCAGTTAGCTGGACTGGCCTGATTTTATGTTGATTTTAAAGTTTGATACTGATTTTAATTGAAATGTTTTAAATTATGGGCCAAAAATTTATTCAATTACTTTTAAAATTATTTTAACTTTTGTGTACAAATGTTTTTACTCTGGCTGTTCACCGCCCTGAGTCCGAAAGGAGAAGGGCGGTATATAAATCTAATAAAAGATAAAGATAAAGAAGATCTCCTTAACCCATCCACTTCAGAGTGTAATGAGCAGCTCCAGGCCAATAAAGATCCAGGAGACTGCCGTGTAAACAACCAGCTACAAACTTCCCCATTGTCAGGGAAGAGATCCACCACTGCACTAGTCCACAGGAAGGCAGCTAGGAACAAAACTGAAAAATCTCCATCTCGATGCCCTGTTTCCCCCCCCCCCAAAATAAGACCCAACCGGAAAATAAGTCCTAGCAGGATTTTTCAGGATGCTCGTAATATAAGCCCTATCCCCCAAAATAAGCCCCAGTTAAGACTCTCAGCCAATGGGTGCATTTAGTACTGTATTTCCCCAAAAATAAGACCTAACCAGAAAATAAGTGCTAATGCGTCTTTTGGAGCAAAAATTAATATAAGATCTGGTCTTATTTTCAGGGAAACACAGTAGTCACAGGGATACACCGGCTCGATACGCAAAGGAGTTTCAACCTCGCGGGAATTCTTGTGACCCTGGTTGCTTTCGTTTCATTAAATCTTGCTAAAGGCAACTTGAGAGACCTGACCTGGGAAAGAATCCGTTTGGGAATTGGCTGAAGAAGCCAACAGTCACGCTTATTACCTCTTTCAGAGTCCAGGTGGGATGAGAAGCGAAGACTTCATATTCTCCAGGAAGCACTTTTAAAAAGGCATACCTGTAAAAAAAAAAAAACCAGGGAACTTTCTACCATGCTTGGTGGCTCTGCCCAGAACTTAAGAAATATTGAAACAAAATAAAAACATGGATAGTAGAAATAACAGATTACAAAATTGAATTAGAACCCGAAGTCTTTTTATTAGGCATGGTCAAAGGCAATATTAAAAATGATACAAAATATTTAATGCTTCACATAATTACTAGCGGCTAGTCTAGCGTTAGCACAACTGTGGAAAATAGATCGTTTGCCAATCGACCAGGAACTAAAACAAAAAATCTACACATGCGCAGAAATGGACAAATTAACTTTAGAGTTAAAGGACAAGGAAGACTCAAAATATTTGACAATATGGAATAGATGGTACCAGTGGACAAATCAGAGGAGGGGGAAAAATGGGTAAAGATGAAATCTAGAAGAAATCAACACAATTAAAAACAGCGCTATCAGATGGATAGAATAGATAATAAGTCACTGTGTGAATGTATATATGTATATATAATAATAGAAATTAGTAGGTGAAGTTGTGTACTGTATATGTTTTTGATTAAGAGAAACTTGTAATTTTTAAATGTTTTTAAGATTTAATAAAGTTTTTTAAAAAATCGAAAGAAATAAAATTCAGTGGATAAAATTTATCTTCTCCTCCTCCAGTTTTGGGAACCAACAGCACAATAAAATCCATGTTCCCAGTTGGCTATTCTCATCCTACCCTAATGTTTTTCCTACACCTTTCTCCATCGAGATCAGGGGTATCAAACTCGCGTCATTGCATGACGTATCACTATCCCTCTTATTTATGCAGCCTAGAACTCTATGGGCTTTTTTGGCAGCTGCTGCACACGGCTGGCTCATATTTAAATGGTGGTCCACTAGGACTCCAAGATGCCTCACAGGAACTACTATTGAGCAAAATATCACATATACGGTACCTGTGCATTTTGTTTTTCTTGCCTAAATGTAGAACCTTACTTTTTTCACTGTTGAATTTCATTTTGTTAGATAGCTCCTTGTTTGATATACCGTATTTTTTGGAGTATAAGATGCACTTTCCCCCACTAAGAGCGTGAAAATTTGGGTGCATCTTATACACCGAATGTAGCCCCGCCCACCCACTGGCCCCCAACCTTTGGTCTCTGCCTCCTTGCAGCAAACAGCCCGTTTCAGTACAGCCTGATTAGCACAAGCAGCTGATTATCAGTTGGAACAGCCTCCCGACCATCAGCTGTTTCAGACTGCAAGGATTGCCTATTGCCATTTTCACTCTCCGCTGTTTGCTGCAAGGAGGAAAACTGCTGGGAGGTAGAGGCAGATTTTTTTTCCCTTGTGCTAATGAGGTTGTGCTGAAAATGAAACAGGCTGTTTGCTGCAAGGAGGCAAATTGCTGAGAGGCAGATTTTTTTTTCCTTGTTTTCCTCCCAAAAAAAGGTAGGTGCGTCTTATAGTCCAGAGCGTCTTATACTCCGAAAAATACAGTAATATTCCGTTTGTTCTTTCTCCTTAATTGCCAGCGTTAATCTGTTCATGTCTGTTCAATTCTTGAGAAATGGGGTTTACTGCAAATGGTCCTGAGATCGCCAATAAAATTCACACTCACTTCCCTCCGGGTTGAGTGGTCGTGCTCTGTAAGGTCACTCCTGTGCTGGGACTTCTGAGCACAACGAGGACGCCGGCAGGACCCAGAGACTCACCTTTGCTAAGAACCTGCACGGAATGGATACAACAACCTTTCAGCTTTCAAAAAAAAAGGCATTAGGTTCAACCATGTTTAAATTAAAAAAACAAAATACGTATCACCCGAGAGGAAGACACCACAAAAACTTGGGAGCCTGTTGAAAGAAATGTCCATCTGGGGGCAGGGAAAGGCAGTGACCTCCGACTCCCTCTGATGCGGTAGAGTAACACAGTACCATCAAACCTCAATTTTTACTTTTCCATAACCGCCGTTTCAGTTGTTCAGCTGCTCTGTCTTTTCTTAAAGTAATAAAGGTTGATAAGGCTGCTTCAGTGCCTGACCCTGACGTCATCTAGCATGTGACTGGGAAGACGAAGTGAGAGGCATGCCTCGGGGCTGACGTCCCAGGAGAGCAGGCACCCAGGAAGGGTTGTTGGTGAAAGTGTGCAGCAGCGCAATCCCCACACGAACGGCAGCTCCAAGTACCATCACAGGTTTGACACAAAGCTTCAATCAAATTTAATTCAGACAACCTAAAAAGTTAGTTATGACCCCTGCATTACCCCCTGGGAGTCTGACAACCAATAGAATACATTTCTTGCAGAGGAACAGGAAGCTCAAGGGCAAGGCCCAAGAGAGGGTATAAATACCTCTCTCTCTCTCTCCAACTCCAGGAGGTCTGCTGCCCAGGACTTCAAACCCATGTGGTCCTGTACATCGATAAGCCATCTTTCCAATGAGCCTCCATGTGTCCTGTGTCTTTCTCCCCACTTGGAACTGAACCCAGATGGATATTTCTTCCAACAATTGGCAACGTAAACACAGGCAAGGGTCAAAAGATAAAATTTTTTAAAAAGGAAGCCCTCACCTTCCCATTTACTGAGAAGCCGGTGAAAACAAAATTGATATCACCTCCTTTGGTGCAAATGTCGTTGACGCCATCAACATGGATGTCCACGCTCGTTGGCTCTGGAAAGGAAGATCAAAACCCTCAAACGTGTGATTCTTTCCTGCTAAAGACTAGCCGAATCCCTAGCAGGAGGAAGGTAAGGCTCAAGTCAAAGGGGATGCAGTGGCTCAGCGGCTAAGACGCTGAGCTTGTCGATCGAAAGGTCGGCAGTTCAGCGGTTCGAATCCCTGGTGCCGCGTAACGGGGTGAGCTCCCGTGACTTGTCCCAGCTTCTGCCAACCTAGCAGCTCGAAAGCACGTAAAAAATGCAAGTAGAAAAAATAGGGACCCCCTTTGGTGGGAACAGTGTTCTGTGCGCCTTTGGCGTTGAGTCATGCCGGCCACATGACCACGGAGGCCTCTTCAGACAGCACTGGCTCTTGGGCTTTGAAACAGAGATGAGCACCGCCCCTTAGAGTCGGGAACGACTAGCATATATATGCGAGGGGAACCTTTACCTTTACCTAAAGACTAATCAGTTCAGGCCTTGGTACTCTCTGTTGTGATCTAGGCTTACTGAGTCATTACAAGACACAATTAGTCCCAAACAAACCTATTTATTGTAACAGCTGAGAATTACGTTCATTCCCAGCTGAGTCCAAATTAGTTGCAAAACAAGTCCTTTGGAAGAAGTCCTTCGGGACAATCACCAACGTTTATTTCCTTTAATACCCTGCCAAAGGCCTTACTTGGCAAAGCCCCATGAAGTTCAGAAACAAACAAAAGATGCCGACTGGAAACAGAGTTAGCAATGTTGCTTTCCTGAAAAAGGCCCAAGTGCCTCTGTTTCTCTTTTAAGCCTTATGGGAGGGGCCAATCATCTCCTGGCCTTACTCTGGAGTCGTCCCTTTTGCTTTAGCTGCTCTTGCCTTCTGGCAGCTCTGCGCATGCGTGCATTAGGAACAGGCTCCTCCTGTTCCTCTGCCTCTCTGCTGTCCGACTCTGGGGGGTCCGGAGTCCATGCATCACTCCCACATGGCCCTAGCCCCATCTCTGCCTCCGATGCAGAGCCCTCGTCCAGGCCTTCCCCAGCCTCCAGGACTGGCCCATGTTCCATCCCAGCCTCCTCAGTGTCTCACTCCACTGCCAGCTCCACGGGCTGCTGACGCCCAAAACACTCTCTGAACTTGGCTGTTTGCTTGCAGGCGTTTCATTACCCAACTAGGTAACATCATCAGTGTGAAAGAGGATGGAGTTTGCTCCCTGTTTATATGCATGAACTATCTGCAAGCAAAGGTCAATAAATGAAACGTCTATAAATATCTATTCATCCATAAACGAAACATCTGCAAGTAGAACACCAAGAATTCCAGAGTTTAACCCTGAGCTGCGCAAAAGATTCAGAAATGGTTAACATGGAAGGAAGTAAAACAAAAAAACCCACAACTGGATCATTTTCAATGAAGGGTGAAGACACAATCACAGCCCTTGAAAAATGAAATAAGAGATTCTAAAATGGTTTAGACTTCAGATATTGGGCAGATCAGAAATCATCTCAGGATGGGCTTCAGTAAACAGCAACCAATGAACATCTATGCTTATTATAACATAAGTCTATAAACAAATAACACAACTGAGATAAGCTTCAAATCAACTGGACCGTTTTCTATAAAAATAGCAACTTACCAAAGCTCCACCCTAGGGGAGGCTCAATTTTAAGGACAAAATCCCCCTAAAAGAAAAAAGAAAAACAGGGGAAAAAAATGTAGTTATACGGTTATAATGTCACGCCACCTTAATTTAAATGATTAGATATCATTACCCACCTTATCATACAGAGGAATCATAAAGTAACCATTATTTGGAGCACAGTCTGTCTGGTACTTCAGAGTGCCATGCTTGGTATACAATTTAATCTGCAGAAGAAACATCGAGAGGGGGAAAAATGTTATTTATTCCAGAAAAGCTGTTGATTTATGATACTTAAGTCCTAAGTATGGTCACAGGGAACCAATAAGCATTCAGGAAACAATATCAATATAAATCCTAAGGATACAAGCAACGAAGTTACAGTCACGCAGTCATAAGTGGGAGGAGATGGGTGATAGGAACGATGAGAAGACTAATAGTAATAGAAATGCAGACTTAGTGAATATTTTGATTGTGTTGAGGGAATTATTTGTTAAGCAGAGTGATGGCATTCAGGGAAAAACTGTCCTTGTGTCTAGTTGTTCTGGTGTGCAGTTCTCTATAGCATCGTTTTGAGGGTAGGAATTGAAACAGTTTATGTCCGGGATGCGAGGGGTCTGTAAAGGTTGGTAGCCATTGTTTTTTCAGCAGTTTGAAACCCATCCCAAAACATCTTAAAAGCTATTCGTCTCCAATTAACCGCAGGCTCTCATTTCAAAGGAGGCTACCGGTTTCTTTTGCCGTAAACAGAAGAGGTCTTGGGTTGTGCCAAGTCCTGCTGCATTTGAACTCTTGTGCAAACCAGCCACTGTGGTTTGGAGAAAGAAAAAAAAAACCCCAGGGTTTAATCCCTTGCATTACAGGTAGTCCTTGAATTACCACCTTTCATTCAGTGAACGTTCGAAGCAGTGGTGAAATCCAAATTTTTTTTACTACCGGTCCTGTGAGCGTGGCTTCTGGCTTGATGGGCATGGTGTGGCTTGGTGGGCGTGGCTGAGGAAGGATACTGCAGAATCTCCATTCCCTCCCCACTCCAGAGGAAGGATACTGCAAAATCCCCATTCCCTCCCCACTCCAGGGGAAGGATATTGCAAAATCTCCATTCCCACGCCGGTCCTGGGGCCAGCCAGAGATGGTATTTGCCAGTTTGCCGAACTACTCAAAATTTCCACCACCGGTTCTCCAGAACCTGTCAGAACCTGCTGGATTTCACCCGATGCAAGGACCCCCCCCCCTCTTTTTTAAGTTTAAAGTTTTACGGGTTTTAAATTTTAATTGCCTATTGGGTTTTTTAAATTTATTGGGCCCAAATTATTTAATTCTTTTATTAATATTTTAAATTTTGTATTGGAGTGCTTTTTATTCTATACACCGCCCTGAGTCCACTAGGAGAAGGGCGGTATATAAATTTAATAAATAAATAAATAAATAAACTCCAGAGCCACACTGCAAGCTTTGTGGTGTTGACATCATTATTGATATTATTTATATTTATATTTATATATATATTACATTTTATATAAGTACATATATATTATATAATATATATATAATTATATATAATTATATGTTTTGAGGTGTCTTAATAGAAAAACACTATATGTATGTGTGTGTGTGTGTGTGTGTGTGTGTGTGTGTGTGTGTGTATTTTCTGAGGTTTTCGCGGGTGTTTGTACATAGGTGTTTGGTTATTTGGGTTTTCTCCCGTGTAAAATTGGAAGTGTCTTGGCAACGTTTCGACGACGTCTCATTTGTCATCTTCAGGCTGGTATTTTCGGCTTCGTGCTTCTAGGAGCACCAGCCGAAAACACCAGCCTGGAGATGATGAATGAGACGTCGTCAAAAAGTCACCAAGACACTTCAGATTTTATGCAGGAGAAAACCCAAATAACCAAAGACCTACATATATATATATATGTATATGTATATGTATATGTATATGTATATGTATATGTATATGTATATGTATATGTATATGTATATGTACATGTATATGTACATGTATATGTACATGTACATGTACATATATAATATACTATAATATATTATTTATATTACAGTCTTGCATACACTTACATTATAAAAAGTAATTTATATTACTTTTATTTTATAATTTATATATATATATATATATATTACATTTTATATAAGTATATATATTATACTTATTATATATAATATATATTATATAATATATATATAATGTATATAATTTATATATATATACATATACATATATATAAAATATATAAGTACTTATATTACTTCTAATTTCACTTTTAATATTAATTTTTTACATTTTTTTTAAAAAAATACCCCTCATCTTTCCTTTGCTCCCTCCGTCCAAGACCCGGCCCCGCCCACTGTCCTACCTAGCAGGGCGGGCGCTCACCTCGATCAGGGAGTAATTGATCTCGACGTCGGACCTGACGAAGCCCCCGCAGCCCACCACGATGTCCTCGGAGCCCCCGGCCCCGGCCCAGAGGGCTCCGCACAGCGCCCACCACCAGCAACCCCACGCCGGCGACGACCCCCGCCGCCGCACCATCGCCGAACCGCCCGTCGTTACACGCGGAGCTGCCGCGGAAGGGCCGGCCAGCGCTGACTCAGGAAGAGGCGAGGCGCATGCGCCCGCCCGAGCTCTATGGTTCCTTCGCGGGGGGGGAACAGAGCGGCGAGACGGAAGTGAGCGCACCGACCAGGAAAGCAGGAGGTTACTTTTTTAGGGCCGTGCTAGGCGGGAGGCGCTTTTCGTCTCGGTTGCTGCGGAGGCTTCAAGAGAAGGAAACTTTTAAAAAAGAAAGAATGAAACATTTACAGAGGGGAAAGCTTTGGGCTTTTGCAATTAATGTATTTCTTTATTTCTTGATTGTATTTCTACAAAGCCTTGGGCTTTTCCAATTTATTTATTTATTTGTTATTTATTGCATTGTTATTTATTTATTTGTTATTTATTTATTTGTTATTTATTTGTTATTTATTATATTTCTACAAAGCGTTAGGCTTTTCCAATTTATTTATTTGTCTGCTTATCTGTTTATTATATTTCTACAAAGCGTTGGGATTTTCCAATTTATTTATTTATTTGTCTGTTTATTTGTTTATTATATTTTTACAAAGCCTTGGGCTTTTCCAATTTATTTATTTATTTGTTATTTATTTATTATATTTCTACAAAGCGTTAGCTTTTCCAATTTATTTATTTGTCTGCTTATCTGTTTATTATATTTCTACAAAGCGTTGGGCTTTTGCAATTTATTTATTTGTCTGTTTATCTGTTTATTGTATTTCTACAAAGCGTTGGGCTTTTGCAATTTATTTATTTGTCTGTTTGTGTATTATATTTCTACAAAGCGTTGGGCTTTTGCAATATATGTATTTATTTATCTGTTTATTTGTTTATTATATTTCTACACCTCCCATCACATCTAAGCGACTCTGGGCGTCTTACCGATTTAGAATACCTTTATTGTCACTTTGAATGTACACTAATCGGCATGCATTAAAATGAAATTTCATTGCATACAAGAAAAAGAATAAAAAGCATCAGTTAAATTGATGCTTTTATTGTTTTTTAATTTATGAGTTAAATGTAATGAACTCTAAATACATTAGAGTCAAAAACAAACAAACGTGAGGTATGAAAAAGTTAAACAGGCAAAAGGAGGACCCCCAGTTTTGCTGGTTGGCAGCTTTGCTCACGTCCTATCTTGAGTTTGCGCCGTTCAAATTTATACTGAATAGGGTGCAATTGCTCCCCTCCGCCTAATATTGTTTGCTTAATCGTAATTTACTGTTGAAACAACTGCCGATGAATGAATTGCAGAGCGTTCAGCTGGGTCAGGGATCGGCAACCTTAAACACTCGAAGAGTCATTTGGACCCATTTCCCACAGAAAAGAAAACACCGGGAGCCACAAAACGTGGATGGGCGTGGCCAACTCAACGTCACTCACTTCCACCAGTCACATAACCACCATCCCTAGCCACACCTACCCAGACGGTCATTAGGGCAGAGAACCAGTTGTTAAAAATCACCGAGAACCACAAAACCCTTTTGACATCTCTCTCTCCCTCCCCATCTATCTCTTTGTATCTCTCTATGTCTGTCTCTCTCCCCCTCTCTCTGTATCTCTCTATCTCCCTCTCTCTTCTCTCTGTATCTCTCTATGTCTCTCTCTATGTCTCTCTCTCTTCCCTTCTCTCTGTATCTCTCTATGTCTCTCTCTCTCCCCCTCTCTGTATCTCTCTATGTCTCTCTCTCTATCTCTCTATCTCTATGTCTCTCTCTCTTCCCTTCTCTGTATCTCTCTATGTCTCTCTCTCTCTATCTCTCTATGTCTCTCTGTCTCTCTTCTCTCTGTATCTATGTCTCTCTCTCTATGTCTCTCTTCCCTTCTCTTTGTATCTCTATGTCTCTCTCTCTTCCCTTCTCTCTCTATCTCTCTATGTCTCTCTCTCTCCCCCTCTCTATCTCTCTATGTCTCTCTATCTCTCTATGTCTCTCTCCTCTCTGTATCTCTCTATGTCTCTCTCTCTATGTCTCTCTCTCTTCCCTTCTCTTTGTATCTCTATGTCTCTCTCTCTTCTCTCTGTATCTCTCTATGTCTCTCCTCTCCCCCTCTCTCTGTATCTCTCTGTCTCTGCCCCAACCTCTTCTCCATCCCCCCGCCATCACTCTTACTTTCTCAGGCCAGGCAAGGAGTGACTGGGAGGGAAGGGCGAGGGGCAGGGCCAGCCAGTAGTGGGATCACCCGACAGGGAGCCACAGCAAAGGGCCCAAAGAGCCTCATGTGGCTCCAGAACCGCAGATTGCTGACACCTGAGCTAGTTATCAGTTGAACATGGCTCGATTCCAGCTAGAATCGATGGGCAGGGCCGATCAATAGCTGAATGTGCAGGAGCAGATAATAATGACACAGAGTTTGTGGGAAAATACACATCAAATGCAGAAGGATTTCTGAACGTGGGGTTGCTAAAAAGACTGCACCGTGCAAGTAATTTGGATTCATACAAGCAGCCCATTTTGTCAATTTGCAGAGTGTGGTAAAATTATAATCAAGGAGGTTGGGTTCACAACGGGGATGTTGTAATCAAATGGGTTGTGTTGGCATTGCAACAAACTGATCCCTAGGATGATGTGAAGCTTCATGATGTCAACACCAGAAAGGTTGCGGTATTGTTCTGGACTCCTTGCATCAGGGGTGAAATCCAGCAGGTTCTGACAGGTTCTGGAGAACCGGTGGCGGAAATTTTGAGTAGTTCGGCGAACTGGCAAATACCATCTCTGGCTGGTCCCAGGAGTGGGGAGGGAATGAGGATTTTGCAATATCCTTCCCCTGGAGTGGGGAGGGTATGGGGATTTTGCAGTATCCTTCCCCTGGAGTGGGGAGGGAATGGGGATTTTGCAGTATCCTTCCCCTGGAGTGGGGAGGGAATGGAGATTTTGCAGTATCTTTCCCCTGCCACACCCACCAAACCACGTCCAAAGAATCGGTAGTAAAAAAAATTGGATTTCACCCCTGCCTTGCATCTATGACAAATATATCCTGTGACCCATATTTGTCATGACATCTACACGGTTGTGTTATTTGACCATCCACACCCCTTTAACTGGGTGAAATTCACAACACAATGGACCACAAAAAAACCCAACCCTATGCACCTTTATTATTTGTATAAAGAGCCGTGAACATACCTCCTTCCTCCTCCTATTTTGCGCATACCAACAACCCTGTGAGGTGGGTTGGGCTGAAAGAGGACGACTGGCCCAAAGTCACCCAGCTGGCTTTCATGCCTAAGGCGGGACTAGAACTCACCAGCACCTGGTGATTGGCCCTAAGTCACCCAGCTGGCTTTTAAATAATAAATAAATAAATATATAACTTTATTGTCATTGTACGTGTATACACAATATACCCATACAACGAAATTCACTTAACACCCAAAGACCAGGTCCAACACACTTAACAATCCCCAAACACATCCCACCCACCACAATTCTCCACCCCTAAACCTTGGATGCCTTTTATGCCTTAGATTAAGGTGACCAACTTTTTTACAATGAGGACATGTGTGTGTGTGTGCCGTGTCGTGTTTCGGTAAGAAGTAAACAAAGCCACTTGCACGTGGCGCACTCTTGCGTGTGGCACTGTCTCTCAAAACAGTTCTCCTGTGCGGAGCGCATGCGTCTCATAATCGCATCTCGCCGCACTGTTTTGAGCCTTGATGAATCGTCATGTCGAATACAAATACATTACATCACACGCAACAGATCGGATCGGATCAGCATCGATCGAATACGGAGATTTACAGATTAGTCTTCAAATATCGAAAAGGAGGACATGTAGGAGGACCCTTTTCGAAAGAGGACAGAACTTACAAAAGAAGGACGGTCCTCCCTAAAGGAGGACGATTGGTCATCTTACTTAGATGGGACTAGAACTCACCATCTCCTGGTTTCTAGTCTAGTTTAGAGCCTTCACCACGAGACCAAACTGGTTCTTAATAGCGACTTACGTGGCTGAGAGAGATTTACTAGCACAAACCTCTTTGAATCTGGGTTTTCCTGCCATAGTTTTGGTACAACCACCATTTCTTATTGATGTTCAGTTCAACAGAAAGAAAAATGGGGAACCTCTTTGTCCTTTTTCAGACCTTCCAGTGTCTCAGCCAGATGCTGACTCTAGCAGATTTACATTCTCAGCACACATGGTTGATTTATCAACTAAAGCAGGTATCTAAGCCCTGGCATCGATCCTAGACTGCTTTTCAATTTAAGGGAATCATTTACTAGTCTGGTTTATTGATTAGTTTACGCCAAGCCAGGCATCTCTAACCTTCAGTGGACTTTACTACTAAATTCCCGAAGCATTCTTTGTTTAAAACAGCCCAACCCCACAAATGCACTTCAGTGTGGTTTATTTAATTTGCATTTCTGGTTTTCAATAATACCACCACCACCCCACTCCCTGTATATTGTAAACCAAGATTTAGAACTGAACCATTGTGGTTTATTTAACAAAACATGATTAGAGAAATCAGGCCTTCTTACAGTGAGGGAATCCGTCTAAGGTGCAGAGAAGAGGATTAGGGGACTGGAGGCTAAAACATATGAAGAACAGTTGGAGGAACTGGGTATGTCTAGTTAAATGGAAAAGAAGGACTAGGGAAGACATGATAGCAGTCTTCCAATATCTCAGGGGCTGCCCCAAAGAAGAGGGAGTCAAGCTATTCTCCAAAGCACCTGAAGGCAGGACAAGAAGCAATGGGTGGAAACTAATCAAGGAGAGAAACAACTTAGAACTAAGGAGAAATTTCCTGACAGTCAGAACAATTAATCAGTGGAACAATTTGTCTCCAGAAGTTGTGAATGCTCCAACACTGAAAGTTTTTAAGAAGAGGCTGGATAACCATTTGTCTGAAGTGGTGTAGGGTTTCCTGCCTAAGCAGGGGGTTGGACTAGAAGACCTCCAAGGTCCCTTCCAACTCTGTTATTCTATGTTCTAAATCCCCACCCCCTGGAAGGGGCAGAACTCCACACGGAACCAAAGAAGATAAATGTCGCAGAATGACAACAGGCAGCAATCAGATCTGCACAAGACAGAAGCCTCATCCACTGATACGATGATCTGGGCGCCTGGGTTATGTCGTTCTCAGCAGAATCCAACAGCTGGATTGGAGGTGAGCAGAAAGCGGTTCTCCTTTCTGATTGTTGATTGATATATATGGGTTTCACTGTGGGTAAATTGAACATGCATAGACACTGGATAAGTCTGGTCCAAGCGAAGGGCAATGAGCATTCTGCCCTGTTCCTTTTCCACATATGAGTTTATGCATGCCCACTCACCGGTGAGAGACTCCGTCCATCTGTTTCTCTTTCTTATTAAAGTTTATTTTTTCTTCTTTCAATTCATATTTCCTAGTTCCTTCCTCAAGTCAGATTTGGAGGTACAGAAGGGACACGGTGGCTCAGTGGCTAAGACGCTGAGCTTGTTGATCGAAAGGTTGGCAGTTCAGTGGTTCGAATCCCTAGTGCCATGTGACGGGGTGAGCTCCCATTACTTGTCCCAGCTTCTGCCAACTTAGCAGTTCAAAAGCACATAAAAAATGCAAGTAGAAAAAATAGGGACCACCTTTGGTGGGAAGGTAACAGCGTTCCGTGCGCTTTTGCTGTTGAATCATGCCGGCCACATGGCCATGGAGATGTCTTTGAACAGCGGTGGCTCTTCGGCTTTGAAACGGAGATGAGCACCGCCTCCTAGAGTCGGGAACGACTAGCACATCTGTGCAAGGAGAACCTTTACCTTTAACAGAACGGAAAACCAATCTGGGGAATGGTGAAACTGTGCCTTTGAGACTAGATGCAAGAGAGCAGGGGAAAAATAATTTAAAAAATCAAGAAACTTTGGACTTCTGGATGTTCTTCAAAAATGCTTTCTGGCTAAAACTGGGAAAGAGGAGGAGTTGGAGGACATTATCAAGAGAGACAGAACTCAGAAGGATTCCAGCAGTGAACAAAAACAGGAAACAGATGGAAACTGCAACCGTTGTAATAAAAAGGGGACCTAATAGTTCCTTAGCCAAGAAAATATAGGAGAAAAGAGCCTAGATGTTTGACCATTTTAATGTATTCCGTAGGTCTTATCTGAAAAAAAAAATGTGCAATTTTCCTGCATTGCTTTCGAACTTTTCTGTTAAGAAATGTCATTCTTTGGGTTTTAAGTCCGTTGGTGTTTTGAAATTGGTTGAACTGGTTGAACTGCTTTATTAATAGCCTTTCTGGGAGGAAACTAGCTGGGTAAATACCGAGTACACGTTTCGAGCTCAGCAGTCGTGATTTTGCATTTTGTGATCTTGTGTTTTCGTAGAACGGGAACCAGACACGGTGGACGGATCTCCCAGGGTTGGCAGCCTGTTTTCAAAACACCGTTGCAGTTTGGATCCCTTGCATCTATCTATGGATTTCTTTCCCCTTCTATTATTTTTACCTTCAGAAAAACCGCAGGGGATATATCAGGATGTCGGCTGTCTTCAAAGCAAAAATGGTAAGGTTCAAATCCGGGAAAAGGATTCCAGCCATCCATAAAATAAACAATGGCAGATTCTTTTTGTTTGTTTGTTCCATTTCAGGGGCTGCCCATTTCAGTCAATGAGTCTGGATGGCTTACCGTTCATAAAATATATTACAATTTAGAAATAAAAAAGAACATTTTAAAACATAAACAGTGAAGCCAGTAAAAACATCCAATTCCATCAAACATCAGTGGTGGAATTCAAATTGTTTTACTACCGATTCTGTGGGCGTGGCTTGGTGGGCATGGTGTGGCTTGGTGGGCGTGGCCTGGTGGGCATGGCAGGGGAAGGATACTGCAAAATCCCCATTCCCAGTGAAGGATATTGCAAAATCCCCATTCCCTCCCACTCTGGCCAGCCAGAGGTGGAATTTGCTGGTTCTCCGAACTACTCAAAATTTCCGCTACCGGTTCTACAGAACCTGTCAGAACCTGCTGAATATTATTTTTTATTATTATGATTATTTATTAAATTTATATACCGCCCTACTCCCAAAGGACTCAGGGCGGTGAACAGCCTTAAATAAAATACAACATACAAAAGTTAAAAGACTATTAAAATATATGAAATAATTGAGGCTTAAGTCAAATTTAAAACACCCAATTTATATAAAAACTTAAAAGCCCGATTTAAAAGGGAGAGTCAAGTCAGGCCAGCCTGCTGGAATAAAAATGTTTTGAGGGTGCTACAGAAAGTGCGTAAATCTGGGATCCTCCATATCTCAGGGGGGAGCTCATTCCAGATGGCAGGTGCCCCCACAGAGAAGGCTCTCCGCCTGAGGGACGCCAGTCGACACTATTTGGCACCCTGAGGAGCCCCTCTCTATGGGAGCATACTGGTCAGTGAGAGGCTACTGGTGGTAGGAGGCGGTCTCTTAAGTACCCAGGTCCTAAGCCATGGAGTGCTCTAAAGGTGGTAACTAAGACCTTGAAGCGCACCCGGAAGACCACCGGGAGCCAGTGCAGCTCGCGCAGGAGGGGAGTCACATGGGAGCGCCATGTCGCTCCCATAACCACCCGCGCGGCTGCATTCTGGACCAGGTGGAGCCTCCGGGTGTTCCTCAAGGGGAGCCCCATGTAAAGAATAGCTCCCCTGTTAAACATACAATGAATCCATTTGTGGTTATTATCCTTATTCTGTTCTCTTTCCACCTAGAGTGGTCAGGCACAAATAAAAATGATAAAGCGGTAGAAATATAGTTTAAAATACACCTAGTCTTCGACTTACGAATTGGGACCATAATTTCCATTGCTTAAGCAAGGCAGTTGCTCAGTGAGTCACGTCGGACTTCACAGCCTCTTGGTCACAGTCGTTGAGCGAACCACTTCCGTTGCTAAGTGAATCATGTGGCAATCAAGTGAACCTGGATTCACTTGCTTGTTGGAAGCAAGATGGAAAGTTACAAATGGCAATTGCATGACTCCTGAGACCCGACAACCGTTTATAAATATGTGGTGCAGTGGTGAAATCTGAACCAGTTTGCTACCAGTTTGCTGACATGCACGATGCGTGCCAAATGCACACTGTGTGCACATGTGCAGTGCGCACCAAACACAAACTGCACACATGTATGCATGGTATGCGCCAAAAGGAGGCTTGGGAAGGTAAGTAGAACAGTGAGGGGAGATCAGCTGTGCCGCATGATTTCGCTTTGCTAGAAAGCAGGATTCCCTGTTTTCTAGCAAAGCTAAACCGTGCAGCACAGCTGATCATCGGAAATACCGGTTCAGAGGAACCAGTAGCTTTTTTAAACTACCAGTTCAACTGAACTGGTAGCTTTTTAAACTACCAGTTCAACTGAACCAGTAGCTTTTTTTACTATAGATTCGCCCGAATTGGTAGTTTTTATCACTACCAGTTTGCCTGAACCGGAGCAAACCGGTAGCATTTCACCCCTGACGTGATGGTTCCCAAACACTTTAATTTTGATTACATGGCCATTGGGATGCTACAAAGGTTGTTAAGTTTGAGGATTGGTTGTAAGTCACTTTCCCCAGTGCCGTTGTAGTTTTCAACGGTCGCTAAACAAATGATTGTAAGTTAAGGACTCTCTGTAATGATAACTATGTAAAAACGTTGGAAACAATTGGATCTCGATTTTTTCTGACTGTGCCCCTTTCCGTTTTGTTAGATTCTTGGCTTCCTCTTGTTAGTGCTGTGTTTCTCCATCATCTCGTACCTCCTTTGGAAAGCTAACCAAGGGGTTTCACCAGCACCTGGGCTCATCATTAGCCCTACAATTCAACTGGTCACCATGGTGAGAACAATTTGTTTGTCTCTATTTGTCCCACATGCTTCTTTGCTTTAGAACTTATGATTACTTGAAGGAAAAACTTAATATTATTAGCCATAATGCCGGCAAGCTCCGTTTCCCCGGTGTGCCTTGCCCAATTAGAATCCAAGCCAGAAAGAAGTACTTCTGTTTTTACTTGGAAACCATTTCTGGACTTTGTGCTTGAGGCGGAAAAAAAATGAAACTTTGATTTTGGGGTTTTACTGACTAGATAGATTTGTTGTTATAGAAATGGCTAGTTTATACTATTTTGCAAAAGTAAAAAGTTGAGGTGTTATCGGTGTTATTGTTTTATTTTACTGCACCAGAGTCAGACGTCAATACCTTTTTTTTCCCCCTCCTTTCTTTTCTACACTTCTCCTCTCCCCTTTTCCTCCCTTACTTTTCCTATGTGCTTTTGTATTTTTGTATTATTATAAACAAATAAAAAACTGGAGTTAAAAAAAAGAAGAATCCAAGCAGGAAAGGTGGTTGAATATTTTTTATTTATGCGTCAACAAAGAGAGGCACCCCACAAATAATAAGCAAAAAAAGAATCATCTGAAGTTTCATAGAATAGAATAATAGAGTGGAGTAGAGTAGAGTAGAGTAGAGTAGAGTAGAGTAGAGTAGAGTAGAGTAGAGTAGAGTAGAGTCGGGCGGCATATAAATCGAACCAATCAATAAATCAATAAATCAATAAATCAATAAATCAATAAATCAATAAATCAATAAATCAATAAATCAATAAATCAATAAATCAATAAATCAATAAATCAATAAATCAATAAATCAATAAAGAAGGAAGGAAGGGACGGCAGAGAATAAGGTGGCTGGATGGACTCACTGAAGCAGTCATCGTGAGCTTAAGTGACTCCAGAGGATGGTAGAGGACAGGAAGTCCTGAAGGAATATTGTCCATGGGGTCACGATGGATCGGACACGACTTCGCAACTAACAACAACAATCTTCACTTTCACAGCCTCTCAAGTATCAGAAGACTGCTGTCATATCACCCCTCGTCCTTTTCTTCATTAGACTAAACATACCCAGTTCCCACAACCGTTCATCATACGGTTTAGCCTCCAGGCCCCTAATCATCTTTTGTTGATCTTCTCTGCACCTTTTTTGGTGTCTCGGCATCCAGAGTTCCTCCTCTACCAGAGGTAAAAACAAATCCATAGATCAAATATGGAGGAGAGAATGACCAGTTGCAGCTGGTCTACAAAATAGACATTCATGCTAAATTCATTATAGGCAGAGTTCTGTCAACGCTGTTTCTGAAGCCTATGGCAAGAATGTCAACTAGAACTTGAAAAACCCAGTTCACCTTGGAATAGAATAGAATAGAATAGAATAGAATAGAATAGAATAGAATAGAATAGAATAGAATAGAATAGAATAGAATAGAATAGAATAGAATAGAAGAGTTGGAAGGGGCCTTGGAGGTCTTCTAGTCCAACCCCCTGCTTAGGCAGGAAGCCCTGCACCACTTCAGACAAATGGTCATCCAACATCTTCTTGAAAACTTCCAGTGTTGACGCATTCACAAGTTCTGGAGGCAAATTGCTCCACTGATTAATTGTTGTAAGAGAAACTGCTTGACTTAGAGTAGAGTTTAACCAAGAGACAAACCTAATAGAAAGTTGAGAGTTTATCCGAAATAACTTTGTTGGGGAATACTCTGAAGCCCTGCATTCTCCATGGTTGATCTCCGGTTCCTCAAAAGCCGTTAGGAATCCAATTGTATTTCACATAGCCTTTATATTTAGTATTTCTCCTCCATTTTAGGTCCTGGTGATTTTTCTCACCCAGATGGAACGGATGAAAGGGGTCCAATCTTCGGGCGTCCTGATGGTGTTTTGGCTTCTTTCTCTCCTCTCTTCTAGTGTCTCTTCCAGCTTCAAATTGCACCAAGCGATGGAAGGGGTAAGTCCACCTTGGGAAAGAAGGACAACAACACAGGTGATCCTCGACTTACGATCAGAATTGAGGCCAGGATTTCCATTCTTAAGCGAAGAGGTTGTTAAATGAGCCATGCCTAAGTTTATAGTAACAAAATCTTACAAGTTTGAAAGAACAGGTGGTCCTTGACTTACAACCGCAATCGAGCCCAAAATGTAGGTCGTTAAGTGAGACATTTGTTAAGTGAGGTTTGCCCCCGTTTTACGACCTTTCTAGGCACCGTTGTTAAGTGAATCGTTGCAGTTGTTAAGTCAGTTGCACGGTTGTTCCTGTAAGTCAATCTGGTTTCTCCATTGACAAAAGGGGATCAGGTGACCCCAGGGACACGGCAACCGTCATAAATATGAATCAGTGGTCAAGCATCCGAATGTAAATCACATGCCCACGGAGATGCCGCAACGGACGTAAGTGTGAAAAATGGTCGTAAGTCACATTTTTCAGTGCCGTCGTAACTTTGAGTGGTCACTAAAAACGAACTGTTGTAAGTCGAGGACTACCTGTACGTCTCTCCCCTCTCCCCTTTACGGTCCAAGAAACTAGGGAGGGTTTCTTTTGGGATGTTTACCACTTCCCGTTCCTTCTGAGGGCTCAGCTGCCTCTTATCTAACCGTTGACTAGCCTGCAGCTCTTCCTCCTGTGTCCCCAAAGTCATGGCCATAGATCATTTCAGGGTTAATTAACAGAGGTATGTGCAATTGCTGGACATTACAGGAATAAGAACGGTGGCGGACTTTCAATTTAAACCTTTTTTTAAAAAAAACACAGGGATTCCAGGAACAGCCTTTTCAGCATCTGGCTTCATACATTTACTTCGCTCTGGTTTTATCGGAACTGGTGTTGTGCTGTTTCACAGACCCCTCACCTTTCTTTTCCAAAATTAGCCATGACTCAGTAAGTAGATGAATTTTGAATTGTTCCTTTATAGAGCTTGGAATAGATTTTCGTCTTGTTGCTACATTTGAAAGATTCTAGACCCGTGATGGCAAACCTAGGACATGTCGCTACGCACACGCAGCCTTGCCTGTGTGTCTTCTGGGTTTCTGGCCCACATGCGCACATGACAATCAGCTGTCCTTCGCGCACGCGGCAGTGCCGAAAACTGATGTGCGCATGCGCACCGGCCAATAGATTGTCGTGTACGTATACTTGCCAGAAACCAGAGGTTTGGCTTTCCTGGAGCGCAGAGTCGATGAGGGCGCACGCACATGTGCTAGACCAGTGATGGCTAACCTTTTTGCCATCGCGTGCCAAAAGTGGGGAGAGCGCGGTGGGGTCACACGCACGCGTGCCCACATCCATAATTCTATGCATTCCCTCCCCGTGCTCTCCCCGCTTTTGGCACAGGATGGCACGGTAGGCCCATTTTTTTTGCTCTCCCCAGGCTCCAGAGCCTTTCTAGGAGCCTGGGGAGGGCAAAATGGCCTCCCTCCCCACTAGAGGCTCTCCGGAGGCCGGAAACAGTGTGTTTCCTGACTTCTGGTGGGCCCAGAAGGCCCGAAAATCAGCTGGCTGGCGCACGCATGCATGCCGAAGCTGAGCTTATGTGCCCAACAATATGGCTCTGCGTGCCACCTATGCGCCAGTGCCATAGGTTCGCCATCTCGGTGTTAGACGTTTCCGCACGAGTTCGCCGTCACTGTTCTAGACCTTAGCATTTATAACGGAAGGACTGATAAGTACTTTCCGAGCTTTCTCTCTCCCACCCCCTCCCTCCCTCCCTCCCCTCTCTCCCTCCCCTCTCTCCCCCCCATCTCTCAATAGATTTTAAAAGTTTGAATTTGTTGTTGTTTTCAGTATTTCCGAAGCTCATCATCTTAACATCCATTCCTTATACAACCAAAATGTGTAAAAATGACAGAGGAATAAATGCATAGCCCAGGGTGGTTTGAAAATTCCAGTCAAATCGAGATTCAACTTAAATGCACCCAGCTAGCAGTCCATTGACTATTCAGATTGCATTAAGTCCGTTCAAAGTTATGTTGAATCGCCACATTACAAAAAAGATGTTGAGACTTTAGGGGGAAAAAAATGCAGAGAATAACAGCTAAGAAGATTAAAGGCCTGGAGGCTGACATATGAAGAACAGTTGCAGAAATTGGATATGGCTAGTCTAGTGGGACATGGTGACTCAGTAGCTAAGACGCTGAGCTTGTGGATCGAAAGGTCGACAGTTCAGCGGTTCGAATCCCTAGTGCCGCGTAACGGGGTGAGCTCCCGTGACTTGTCCCAGCTTCTGCCAACCTAGCAGTTCGAAAGCACATCAAAAATCCAAGTAAATAAACAGGGACCCCCTTTGGTGGGAAGGGAACAGCGTTCCGTGCGCCTTTGGCATTGAGTCATGCCGGCTACATGACCAGGGAGACATCTTCAATCAACACTGGCTCTTCGGCTTTGAAACGGAGATGAGCACCGCCCCCTAGAGTCGGGAATGGCTAGCACAGATGAGTCTAGTGAAGATTAGTCACTAATCTTTGAAGAAGAGACTGGATAGTCACTTGTCTGAAATAATATAGGGTCTCCTGTTTGAGCAAAGAGTTGGGTTAGAAGACCCCAAGGCCTTCTTGTTCATTGATTGATTGATTGATTGATTGATTGAATCCAATCTGAAGGGGTATCATTGACTGCTTTGAAGATGAATTTTGAAGATAGGTTTGAAGAGCCATTGACATTTCTATTGAATCTCTTGGTAATTCAAGAGATCGCCCTAAAATTCCAAGGATTTGCTTTCACCCACTGTTTACAGCCATTGTTCTCTGCATTGATGAATGCAGATTTGACAATTGTCCTTTTCTTTCAACATTCGCAGAATCCTTGCCCTGAATCTGGAGCCTCTTTTGTTTCCAAAATCACATTCTGGTGGTTTGCTCGGTAAGAATTCAAACAATATTGTCCCTGGCTTTTAAACGACAAGCGATGGCTGCCCGATCCATCTGTTCGACTGGGCAAGATATTTTGCCGAGCCTTTTCCCCTCTCCAAGTTAAAGCCAGGCTGCCTTCTGCTGTTAATCAAAGCTGTTCTCGGAACCCAATGTCATTACGGGGAATTGACAGTTAATGTTATGCCTCTGCAGAGAGGCAGTTTGCAGAGGAATCTGGGCCTTAAATTAAGGAGCTGCAGCCAAAAAAACCTACGGTTTTAATTTTTTTTCTTTTTATGGCCGAAAGAGCCCAAGAACACAGTGCAGATATAATTTCAACATTTGACAGAAGGTAAACAAGAGAAATGTTCCATGGTACTCCAATGCATCTTGCACTTTTGATAACCAAAGCATTGCAATTTTCAGGGTTCCAGCAAATGCCTAATTAAATCATGAGCCGCAAGCCAAGCTTCAAAAGAAATCCAGTTATTGATTAGGAACTTCATGTCAGCACGTTCTAAGTGAAGCCAACTCTGACCCCACGTAATTTACCGCCCAAACTTGACCCTGTTTCCCCCCTCCCCCCGGGTGGTGTCATCACCACTGAGTCCTTTGGGAGAAGGGCGGTATAGAAATCTAATAAATAATAAATAAATAATAATAATAATAATCAATCACATTTGCCAAAGGAGCAATTTCACAGGTTTTAGAGATCACTCCCCTCCAGCCACTGTGGGTAACCTGGGAAACAGCCTTGAGAAAGATATGTCTGGAATGTACTCCTGTCTTTGGCTGCCATTCTGCTTGAACGGTTTGCCATACCCGTTGCCTATGGTAACTTGAGAGCAGGCCAGGGATGGTTTGCAAGTTGACAGCAATCTTGTTCCAACAAACCCAAGAGACGTTTGTAAGGCTCACAAACACAGATGGTTTGTAAGGCTCACAAACACAGATGGTCCCCGATTTATGGCCACAATTGAGCCCCAAATTTCTGTTGCTAAGTGAGATGTTTGTTACGTTTTGCCTCATTTTACGACCTTTCTTGCCATGGTTGATAAGTGAACCATTATAGTTGTTAAGTTAGTAACTCGGTTGTTAAGTGAATCTGGCTTTCCACCATTGACTTTGCTCATCAGAAGGTCGCAAAAGGGGATCCATAGCTCCAGGATACTGCAAACATCATAAATATGAGCCAGTTGCCAAGCATCTGAATTTTGATCCCATGGCCATGGGGATACTGCAATGGTCGTAAGTGTGAAACATGATCTTAAATCACTTTTTTCAGTGCCATTGTAGCTTCAAACAGACATTAAATGAATTAGTGTAAATTGAGGATTGCCTGTAACCGGGATTATGCAAAACCTTGATTTGATGGCAATTGATTTGAAAATTCCCTTTAAATCAAATTCCTAAATCCCTCCAATCCCGTCAAATCAAACCTTTATGGTCAATGTGGAACACGTGTACAATGAAATTGGTCTTTTCAAGACACTTTGTTCACCAGAGTTTTGTCCTTGAATCGACCATCCAGATTGACCCAAGTCATCCAGTCCACAATTCGTAATGGATCCTAGATGGATCACAAACATCTAGTAACAATTGAACCTCAACCATCTTTTATTTGTAATCTAGGACCAAACACAGTAACAGATTAATCTGTTGCATACCATTTTTTCAGTGGTGAAATCTGAATTGGTTTGCTACCAATTCGCTGGCCGTGGGTGCGTGCTGCGCGCGCATGCCCAGTGTGAACCAAACGCATGCTGTGCGGGCATGCACAGTACACACTAAAAGGAGGCTTGGGTAAGTAGAACAGTGAGGGGAGGATCAGCTGTACTGTGCAATTTCCTGCTTTCTAGCAAAGCTAAACCATGCAGCACAGCTGATCATTAGAAATACCAGTTTGTCCGAACCGGTAGCTTTTTTTTAACTACCGGTTCGCCTGAAACGGAGTGAACCGGTAGCATTTCACCCCTGCATTTTTTCCTGTTTTGTGATTTGTTTTTTATTTTCTACAGGCTGATCTGGAAAGGCTACTGGGCTCCATTACAGCCAGAAAACCTGTGGTCACTAGCAAAAGAGAACTCCTCTGAAGAAATCATGGACAAGGTCAAAGCTGCTTGTCTAAAAACTGAACAGTAAGTTCCTCGAGTTTGTGTCCGTTTTTCTTGCTTCCCCTATTTATTTAGCAAATCTGCCGGTAATCCTCAATTTACAACCATTTGTAGAGCGACCGTTTGAAATTACAAGGCACTGAAACAAGTGACTTAAGACTGGTCCTTGCACTTACAATCTTTGCAGCATCTCCACCGTCAACAAAATTCGGATTCTTGGCAACCGGCAGTTTGAAACACAATGAAAAATATAATGAAACATAAGCCTGCCTCACAAAAGAAAAGTAGTGAATCCAGTGGTTTTTCATGCTACATTCATGGGTTTTTTTTCCTGTTTTTTTAAGTTTTATTTATTTGTTTGTTTATTAAATTTTTATGCTGCCCCTCTCTCCTATAAGGTGATTCTGGGCAACTTTTTGGCTCTAGGTTTCTTTCTATTCCATTTTTTAATTATTATTATTATTTATTATTTATTTCTTTACAAACAAAATATATAACAACATATAGATCGCGGTGAGAACCTTACACAATACATTATCTTCAGTCCAAATTTACAAATAAGAAATAAAAGCTACGCTAATCTTATCCTCTTTTTATTCTATTATTTAGTCAAGTATACCATTGGTCCCAACACTGAAAATATGCGGATTCTTTTTGATCTCTCAAAGTTCTTGTTAGCCTATCGGCTTCGGCATATTCAATAATTTTCCCTAAGATCAAATCTTCTGATGGCCGTTCCAATTTTGGGCGAGAAATATTCTTGCTTCAGTTGTAATATATACAATTAAACACCATTTACTTGTGCCTATCTTGTCTGGCCTAATATTTAATAGGTAATATTCCGGTTTCAGTTGCAATTTATATCCAGTGATTTCTAGCAGCCATCTCTGAATAAATTTCCAGAATTCTATTACCCTAGGACAAGTCCACCATACGTGAAAATAGGTACCTACCTCCCCACACTTCCAACAATTTGGGGAGAGTCCAGGAAACATTTTGGATAATCAAGCAGTGGGGAGGTGCCATCTGTACAGCATCTTATACAGATTTTTCTTATAAGTGGTTGCCGTTAAAAATTTCAGTTGTCTGGTCCAAATTTCTTCCCATTTTGTCAATTCGATTGAGTGACTAATATTTCTCCCCCAGGCAATCCTTGAATCTTTAACAATCTCATCTCCTATCCAAACTTATTAAGAGTTTATAGATCTTGGCTAACATTTTTTCCTCCCTTCCTAGTATGATCTTATCCATCTTCCTATTCCTCTTTTAATCGGATTTTTCTTATGTGGAGAGACTTAACAATGGGCAAAATGCTGAAAATGACACTCAAAGATGCTCGCTGTTATGTGTTTCCTGTAGAATGACTAAATTTGCGAGATTTAAAAGAAAGCCAACCCAGAGAGAAAATATGGATGAGACTGCCATCTTGCTCCAACCGGAAGCTAGCAAGAGCAAAGAACTTCTAAAAACTTTCTGGACTGTTTTTGGAACTTATTTTCTTCTGGCGACCCTCTGTTTGATCACCTGTGATGTCTTCTTGTTTTTGGTTCCAAAGACACTGAGGTATGTGGACATTAAACTTTTTTCCCCAAAGGTGGATTAATAAAGTTCTTTGTAGGTCATCTAGACTCATCTTCTGTCTGGTTTAGAGTTTACCCAGGAAACTAGCTGCTATCAGAGTAAATAACGGATGAGAAAATAGTCACATGCCAGACACATCTTAGCAAACAGGATCATGACATCTTCAGTTGAAAGGATTGAGTAACGAAGGCTGGAAAAGATAAGTCTCCATTTGGGATTTTGCCAGGGTAATGATTTCAAGAGCTGACCAGCTGCTACAATGATGTAATGCTGGGAATGAGTTAGCAAGGTTTTTGGGCTGATATCACTTTAAGAGCCTGTAATAAGAAGAGGCCCTGTTGGGGCGTATCTCTCTCTATGTGTGTGCTTCCATGCTTTAATTTCTGATTGCTGTTTGTGTAAAGTACGTATATGTACCGTATTTTTCAGAGTATAAGATGCTCCTGAATTTTAAGACATACCTACCTTTTTGGGTGAGGAAAACAAGAAAAAGAAATCTGCCTCTGCCTCCCAGCAATTTTGCCTCATTGCAGCAAAGAGCAAATAGCCTAATTTACTTTCATTTTCGTTTTCAGCATAGCTTGATTAGCACAAGGAAAAAAAATCTGCTCCCAGCAATTTACCTCCTTGCAGCAAGCAGCAGAGGCCCGGGCAAAACAGCTGAGAGCAAAACAGCTGAGAGTCGGGAGGCCGATCCAATCAACTTGTGCTAATTAGGCTGCGCTGAAGCTGAAAGGAGCTGTTTCTTCTTGCTGCTTGCTGCAAGGAGGTAAACTGCTGGGAGGCAGAGGCCAAAGGGTGGGGGCCAGTGGGTGGGCAGGGCTACATTCGGTGTAAAAGGCGCACCGAAATTTTCACCCCCTTTTGGGGGGGGAAGGTATGTCTTATACTTCGAAAAATACGGTATATATTCTTTGTAGATAAAAACCATTATTTAAATACAACCCTCTGTTTACTGTATTTGCTCCTGGATTGTCTCACATTGTCACACTCTGACAGATTTTAGGGTCAGGCATAAAGAATCAAGACTATAGGTTTAGTGGCAGTTAAGAAAGTTTATTGCTCAAGCCTATATAGAACAATCTAATCAACTAATAATCATCACTAAATTGGCACTAGGTGAGACTCAGCAGAATTCAAGATGGACTGGACTTGGGACCATGCTGATTCTAGGCTGATGACTCACTTAACTCTGCCCCCCACTTCTATCTGCTCTTTTCCTACATTTAGAGACCCCTGGCCTGCGTTATGAGCTAAAAATAAATTACATTCACCTAACACGATTAACCTGGTGGCTAATTTAACCCATTGCCTTGGCTTTGACCATTCATTGAAGCATACACAAATTTCCAAGCTAACCTAAATTAAATGTGCCACGGTTTGTAACTTTACGTAGACGCCACTGTTAGGTCATATTTCACTAGTCAAATCAAGTCAGATGAAGCCATCATATAACTTAGAAGAGGATAACTTTTTAAGATCCCAATGGCGCACCATTGTCCTAAAGGTTTATGGATTGTTGTTGCGGTTCTCATTCTTGGATAGTAGAATTACTTTGATTCTTCTTGTAGTCTTTTCCTAGATTTTATCAATGACCAAGAAGCTCCTGTTTGGATAGGTTATTTCTATGCTGCTGCGATGTTCCTTTTGGCTTGTCTGCAGACACTGTTTGAGCAGCGGTACATGTATATGTGTTTCATGCTGGGCATGAGGTTAAAAACAGCCATCACGGGCCTTGTTTATCGGAAGGTAAATCCTGCTCTTTGTCGACCATATTTTTTTTTAACTCTGTGGTGCTCCTGGGAAGTACATCTAGTGATGGCCAACCTTTTCGGCACCGAGTGCCAAAAGGGAACGCACATATGCGCTCGTCAGGGCCATGACCAGGAAGAGGATCTGCCCAGGGGTATGTGCACGTTGGATTTCCCTTTTCCAGCGTGCGTATATGCGCCATCCAGCAAGTCTTCCAGTTACTGCTGCACATATACAAAATTTAAAAACAGTTTAAAAACATATTAAATAGTTTGGCCCCAATGTCTTAAAAATAAACCAACAGTTAAAATTCATGTTTAGGCCATTTCAGCTTGTTGGAATGAAAATGTCTTGAGGGCAGGGCGAAAGGTGTGTAGGTGGTATCATCTGTATCTCCGGGGGCAAATCGTTCCAGAGGGCAGGTGCCCCGACAGAAAAGGCTCTCCCCCTGGGGGTCACCAGTCGACATTGTTTGACCAACGGCACCCTGAGGAGTCCCTCACCGTGGGAGTGTATTGGCCGGTGGGAGGCTATCGGTAGCAGAAGGTGATCCTGTAAGTACCCAGGTCCTAAGCTATGGAGCGCTTTAAAGATGGTGACCAGCATCTTGAATCTCACCCAGAAAACCACCAGGAGCCAGTGCAGCTCATGCAGACAAGGTGTTACATGGGTGTGTTGCGTCGCTCCCATAATCACCCGTGCGGCCGGGTGATTAAAAAGAAGATTTGGTTTTTGTCCTGTAGATCTTGGTCCTGTCCAGTGCAGCCAAATATTCAACATCTGTGGGCGAGATTGTCAACCTGGTATCTGTTGATGTGCAGAAGCTGATGGACTTAATTATTTATTTTAATGGGACTTGGCTTGCTCCTATCCGGATCGTCATCTGCTTTGTCTTCCTTTGGCAGGTAAAACAAAAAAACACAATTGGTTGTCTATGGAGATTCTCAGTCATCCAGGTTGTCCCAAAGGTGCTTTTTCAAGAGGCAAATGGACTTCCTTTGTTTTTCCTTGAAGATGTTTCGCTTCTCATCCAAGAACTGAACTGAAGAACTTTGAATTGTCACTAAAAGGATGGTTGTAACTCAGAGGTGAAATCCAACAGGTTCTCACAGGTTCTGGAGAACTGGTAGCGGAAATTTTGAGTAGTTCAGAGAACCGGTAGTGGAAATTTTGAATAGTTCGGAGAGCTGGCAAACACCACCTCTGGCTGGTCCCAGAGTGGGGTGGGAATGGGGATTTTGCAGTATCCTTCCCCTGGAGTGGGGTGGAAATGGAGATTTTGCAGTATCCTTCCCCTGACACGCCCACCAAGCCATGCCTACCAAGCCACATCATGCCCACCACGCCACACCCATAGAACCGCAGTAAAAAAAAAATTGAATTTCACCACTGTTGTAACTTAAGAATTACCTGTACTGTACAGGTTTTGACCAGGTGGATAGTGTAATATTAGAAACTAGCCATTAGGTGGCATTAGACTCAGTTGCCTAGATTAATAGAATGGATGAAGTGGAGAATTTCTTAGTGGAAAGAAAGCTAGAATAAAGCTTGGCATTTTTGCTCACCTTACAATCTTCTAAGGATTAACACGAGCACTGTTTTTAATCAGTCTGATTTTAAGAGGATCTGGGGCCGCGTGGGGAGAGATTTGAATAACCAGAATTGCACGATGCCATGAATGAAGGCATCATTCCTCAGCTCTGACTGGATCCTTCCAGGGGTGAAATCCAGCAGGTTTTGACAGGTTCTGGAGAACCGGTAGCGGGAATTTTGAGTAATTCAGAGAACCGGCAAATACCACCTCTGGCTGGCCCCAGAGTGGTGTGGGAATGGAGATTTTGCAATATCCTTTACCCAGGAGGGGAGGAAATGGGGATTTTGCAGTATCCTTCCCCTAGAGTGGAGTGGGAATAGAGATTTTGCAATATCCTTCCCCTGCCATGCCCACCAAGCCACGCCCACAGAACTGGTAGGGAAAAAAATTGGATTTCACCGCTGGCTCCTTCCATTCCCTACCATCCTGTCAGAGCTGGAAAAGCTTCTTGGATGAAACGCCTTCAAAGAAAAACAAAACAAAACTAGGAAATCCAGTTGCCTTCTGAAAAAGCACCTTTGGGATGACTGTATATCAGCTCAAGAAAAGAAGGCTGAGGTGACCTTGAGCCAGTCAGGATTGAACTCCAGACTGCTGGCAGAGTCAGCCTGCAATACTACATTCTAACCACTATGCCACCAGGGCTCCTAATGCAACATCCAATCAACTACAGCAATAGCAATAGCACTTATATACCACTTGACAGTGCTTTACTGCCCTCTCTAAACAGTTTACAGAGTCGGGCATATTGCCCCCAGCAATCTGAGTCCTCATTTTACCCACCTTGGAAGGATGGAAGGCTGAGTCAAGCTTGAGCCTGGTGAGAATCGAACTGCCAAACTGCTGGCCGCCGGCAGTCCGCAGAAGTAGCCTGCAGTACCGCATTGTAACCACTGCGCCACCACAGCTCTTATATTGATATTCAAATGATTTAATCACACCTGAGTTCTGCTTTACCTGGCCACTAGATGTCTCCAGTAGCTCATTAAAAACGGTGAAAAGCTCAGCGAAAGGAAGAGACTTGCGTCATTAATCATCTTTCTCATGAATATTTCAACTCCGATGCCATTTTCTTACCGTTCAGTAGAAAGAGATGCACAAAAATAATCTGTGTTCTCTTCATTTAACATTCTGGTTTCTGCACCCATTAGCTCCTCGGACCCTCTGCCTTGTCTGCTGTGATCATATTTTTAGTTCTCTTACCTCTGAACTTTGGGATCAGCAAGAAGAGAAGGCAGCTCCAGGTACGGGGCCTAAAATACTTTGTTTTTCTGGGAAATAAGTAAATTTAATCGGAGTGGGCTTCAAAGATTTTAGCAAGGGGTTCTCTGCCCGGTTGCTGGGTGGCCGTGAGCATGGTGGGTGTGGCTTAGTCAGGCTCCTGCACCACAGGGGTGGTGGTGTTTGCCCTCCCCAGGCTCCAGAGGCTTTTCTCAAGCCTCTGGAAGGGTGAAAACAGCCTCCCCAGGTTCCGGAGGCCCTTTTCCCGAATGTCCGGTAGGCCTGTTTTTCACCCTCCCTAAGCCTCCACACATGCCCTGCACTTACCTGCATCTAAAACAGGCTGCGTGGGGACTCCTGGCAGGGAAGGGTGGCCACGCCCACTCCTGGTGGGCGGGGCCAGTCAGGTGTGGGATTGGGGGTTCTCCGAACTGCACAGAATCTTAGCTAGAGGTTCTCCCGAACCCCTGCGAACCCCCAGCAGTCCACCCCTGCTTCTCATAAAAAGTTTGAGTCTGAGGTTGGCCAACTTTGGGTTCACCCCAGTGGGTAATTTCAATGTTTTAGGTAGACAGCTTCTGTCCAGCTATGACTTTTTGCCAGTGCTTTGTGTTTTTCCTTATATATTTACTTACAACGTTGTAAATCCCTTCAGTCATGCCAGCTGAGACAGTGTAAAACAAAGCAAAAGGATCCGTTGAGAACTAATGTAACTGAATAAAATAAGACAAATATGAATCCTCTAAGATGGATCTTCCAACTGTTGGAAGGTATCAGTTCCAAGTGGGGAAAAAGAGTTTCCACTGGAAACATGGAGACTGCTTGGAAAGATGGTTTAATGGTGGACAAGATCACATGGTTTGAGTTCCTGAACAGAAAAGAGCCGAGATGCTGAGTGTGCCTTGGTTTTATGCCCTCTCAATGCTTTGAACTTCCTGGGGCACACAAAGAGTATCCTGATTGGTTGTCAGACTCCCAGGAGGTGGTGGATCTTAGCTAGCCTTGCTGGCTGATGTAATCTTCCCAGGTGCCATGTGGGGAGTTTCTGTTGCTAGATGGATCCTATTGTGTTACAGATGATGGTCCATTGACAAAGGTGGGGGGGAATGAGTGAGCTTGGCTGAGGCCTTAATGGCCCGTTGACAAAGGTGAGGGGAGGCAGAAAGCCGCTTGTCTTTAAAACATGCTTCTCCATTTCTCATCCAGGGAAACATAATATTCTGCCCCTTTCAATATTTCCTAAAATATTTCATTCTTCTAGGAGGGGGGTGCTAACTTCCTACACAATCAACCAAGGTCAAACACATGCTTGGGAGAAGGGGGGGAGTTCATCTTCAGAGCTTGTGAAATGCAAAA
Source organism: Coluber constrictor foxii (assembly GCA_038048745.1). Classification (NCBI taxonomy): domain Eukaryota; kingdom Metazoa; phylum Chordata; class Lepidosauria; order Squamata; family Colubridae; genus Coluber; species Coluber constrictor. The sequence goes on from CM075973.1 coordinate 7,434,078, forward strand.
AATGGTCAGGGCTGAGCAGAGCTCCATGTGCATTTTGGTCTGTGTGTAATATTGTGAACGATTAGAAGTACTACTAAGCATTACAATTCCAATTTTCCTGTCGGTGCTACAAACTTAAAATTCCATCTTTCAGGAAGCTCAGATAAAGCACAAGGACAGCCGTGCAAGGCTGACCAGCACCATCCTCAGTGACATGAAGGTCCTCAAACTTCATGGCTGGGAAAAGACGTTCATGAGAAAAGTGCTGGGCATCCGAACGCAAGAACTTCAAGCTCTCAAGATGTCTCAGTTCCTCTTCTCCGCTTCTCTTGCGTCTTTCCAGTCATCTACTTTTCTGGTGAGCTGTTGCAGATTGTCCTCCTCAAAAATGGCATATGGTTTTGAGAGGGTTTCACCCAGGGTTGAAATCCAGCAGGTTCTGACAGGTTCTGGAGAACCGGTAGCGGAAATTTTGAGTAGTTTGGAGAACCGGCAAATGCCACCTTTGGCTAGCCCCAGAGTGGAGTGGGAATGGAGATTTTGTAGTATCCTTCCCCTGTCACGCCACCAAGCCACACCCACAGAACCAGTAGTAAAAAAAAAACGATTTCACCTCTTCTCTGGTTGCTCCTCTACAGATTTCATTCATCAGCTTTGCGGTCTACACATTGTCAGATGAGACACATGTCTTGGATGCTAAGAAAGCTTTTGTTTCTCTTAGCTTGATCAACATTCTCAATACTGCTCACTCCTTCCTTCCCTTTTCCATTAATGCTGTTGTGCAGGTGAGTTGCTCTTTGGCTACATTGCATCAGTTTAAGTGGTGGGTCATCAGAGGTGGGTTTCAGCAGGTTCTGACCAGTTCTGGAGAACCGGTAGAGGAAATTTTGAATAATTTGGAGAACCAGTAAATACTACCTCTGACTGGCCCCGCCCCATCTATTCTCCGCCTCCCAAGTCCCAGCTGACGGGAGGAAATGGGGATTTTTCAATAACCTTCCCCTGGAGTGGGGTGGGAATGGAGATTTTACAGTATCTTTCCCTGCCATGCCAACCAAGCCATGCCATGCCCACCAAGCCACATCCATAGAACTGGTAGTAAAAAAATTTGAACTCCACCACTGTGGAACATCATTCCAGGTACTCCAATTCTGCATTTCCAAGTGGTCTTCCTGTTAGGCAATTACTTCAAGCATGTTGTCATCCCAGAAGAAATTATCTTGCTCTTTCTCCTTGTTCTTCTTCCTGATCCCAGAGCAAAGGAAGGAGGATCTAGAACCACCGCCCAAAAATGATCTAAATGCTTGAGGGCACCTTGGTTTTTTTCCTAGACCAGAAGTCACCAAATTCTTCAGGTCGTTGACCCCTTCATGAAGTTTAAGATTGTCCATAGACTTCCTCCCTAAGCATTTGCTTTGGAAAATAATTTAATAAATACTACTTTAACTGATAGTACTACAAACAACAACAACATAATAAATACATAAGGCCAGTAACATCATGTGGCTGATGGAGACAACTAAAGGCCACTCTTGTTGGCAGATGATCATCCAACTTTTGAGTATTACTGTCTCGCCATTAATCATTTCATCTCTAGGTCTACAGACTGGGTTGGACCTCTACAGAAACCCCAAGAACTTAATTGATCCCAGTTGATCTTTTATGTTTTATAGACCACCTACTGACCTCCTAGACATTTACTGGCTCCCTTTTGACCTCCAATAATTTATTGACCACTTGAATGGTCTCGGTGACCCTTGGGGGTCCAAATTAATCACTTTGGAGAATCACGTCCAAACCTTTCCTGAACTGCATGGTGTCAACATGTATTTTGTTCTAGGCAAAAGTTTCCATCCATCGTTTAGCTACCTTTCTTTCTCTTGAAGAATTAGATCAAGCTCAGGTGGATGTTGAGTCTTCAGACCACAGTAAGTATCAGTTTTGTATATCCTCCCAATGGATGGTCTAGAATTTCCAATCAGTATAAACGCGATAGATTATCCTGAGAATTAAAGCCTGCTCATCGATATGTCATGCAAATTGGGTGGGACCAGATTAATCACTGCAATCTCTCAAGGGACTAACCTTTGTGAACAGATGTGAGAGCTTGCAAGAAAGCTGAATAAGTGTTGTGGCCTGTCAGCCATCGGCCCCTCCAACAGCCGAATTAGAGGAGGCGGCGTGGGAGTCGAGGTCAACATCAGGGCAACCTGGGAGCTCCGAGGGGGAAGAGGGAGTGGAGCTGACAGAGAGAGACAGACAGAAGCAGAGCCTGGGTCATCCATCAGCCCCCAGGTCTGGAGATGGCTAATGAGGTAGAGGAGCAGCAGCTGGGTCCTGTGTCTGACACACGGATGTGCAGAAGGCAGAAGAGAGGAGAGCAGTGGAAATCTATGGGCCGGTCCTTGGGAAGGAAGAACCACCACTGCTAGCAAGTCTCCACTTTAGCTCTGGGGATAAAAAGCAGGTGGTGGAGATGAATAGATGTGGCAGACAACTATTCATCTCCCTGCCAGACAGACTTGTTAACCTGTGAGAGAAACTTTTTGCCAAGGCTGCCGGCATTCCTAATAAAGGAATCTTTAGAGTTCACGTCAGGCGGTTGGTCACGTTTGACAAACATTCATGTGATCCTGGGAGACCGCAATTATCCTAAACACATGTTGGTTGCCAACTGCCTGAATTTAGGTCATGTGACTGGGAGGACATTATGACTGTCGTGCATGTGAGGATTTGCTTAAGTCACTTTTTTAAGTGTCATCCTAATTTTGAACGCTTGTAAAATGAAAGCTCCTACGTCAAGAACTGCCATTATTGTTGTTCAGCACATGTTGAGAACTTGACAAAAGAGAATTAAGCTCAATTCACATAATTATATATGAAAACATCTGTTCTTTTCTGACTAATATAGAAAGTAAACCATCATCCCAGAACATGTGCTGATTGATGCATTTTTCTGCTAGATCCAAATCCCATCATTGTCACAAATGGAACTTTCAGCTGGTGCAGAGAAGGCAGTCCGTGCCTAAATAGGTAAAATTTGGTGGTTCAATGGGAGTACAATTTGCTCCCCCTCCTTTACAGCCGAAGAAACTAGGGAGGATCCTATCCAGTGGTGGGATTCAACCAGTGTAACAACTGGTTCGCTGAGCATGCACTCAGCTCTACCGCGCCTATCAGCTGGGCTTCAAACAAAGGAAACATAGGTTGGTATCTCAGCTGATCGTTGGAGCTACCAGTTCGCCCGAACCTGTCTGAACCAGCTGAATCCCACCCCTGGTTCCATCTAAGTCTTTTGCTTTGCTTATTATCCAGTTTTGAGCTATGCTATCTCTTATCCGATCCTTCCCTTGGCAGCCTTGATTGAACCAATCTCTCAAGGTCTTTCCCAAGTACCAACAAACACAACTGGTTTGCCAACGTCTCCCATTCTTGTGCCCAATAATACAGCTTGTCCTCAACTTACGACCACAATTGCGCCCTAGATTTCCATTGCTGAGCAAGGCAGTTGTGAAGAGAGCTTGGCCCCTTTTTAGTCACAGTTGTTAAGATAGTCATTGCAGTCATTTAATTGATCAGGTGATTGTTAAGTGAATTCCCCACCTCCGCTGACTCTGTAAACTGCTTAGAGAGGGCTGTACAGGCACTATGAAACGTTATATAAGTCTAAGTGCTAATACTGTTGCTATTATTTCCAGATCTCCCCCTTGAATTTAGTCTGGCTGGTGCCAGGATCTTTCCACCCATGATACAGCTTGAAGATGACTAAGATGTACCCATTTTTACCTTAACAGGATAAATCTGTCTGTACCTCAGGGCAGCCTGTGTGCCGTGGTGGGTCAAGTGGGGGCCGGGAAATCCTCCCTGCTCTCAGCATTACTTGGCGAGCTGCAAAAGATTGAAGGTTCTGTAGTAATGAAGGTAAAAGCACTTTAAAACAGAATTTATTCAAGGTGTGGTCAGCCTTCTCCAACCCAAGCACTATCTCAGTGTTTCTCAACCTTGGTAGCTTGAAGATGGGTGGACTTCAACTTTCAGAATACCCCAGCCAGCAGCGCTGGCTGGGGGATTCTGGGAGTTGAAGTCCACCCATCTTCAAGCTTCCAAGGTTGAGAAACACTGCACTATCTGAATATGTGGACTTCAACTCCCAGAATTCTCAGTGATGGTCTGCTTGGCTCTGGAACTCTGGGAACTGAGGACCACTTTGGAAGATCAACCAGATCGGGGCAATTTTTTTAGGATTTAGTTTATGTGCGTGTGTGTGTTATAATCCTAGTGTTTCATGTCATAGTTTTAGTACTTTGAGTCACTTCAATGGTGGCTTTCTATCAGGGGATCCACCACTTTCAAAAGTGGGCTTTTGGGGGGCGTCCTTAAGACGTTATCATCTCTGTTGGAACTCAAGAATGGCTTGGTGTAGGACCTCTTTTGGGAAACAGATAAGCTTTGACTTCAGCAGATGGAAGTTGACCTCCATCTCTCTCTCTCTCTCTCTCTCTCCTTACCAAAGTCCACTTTCCAGTTCTGGTGACAATGTAGTGAGCTTCAGTACTTTTCTTTTCAAAGGGCACCACAGCGTTTGTTCCCCAGATATCCTGGATACAAAATGCTTCTGTGGAAGACAATGTCGTCTTTGGGAGGAAAATGGAGAGGACGTGGTACAACCAGGTGGTCAAAGCCTGCGCCCTGCAGCCTGACATAGACGGTTTTCCAGCTGGAAGCCAGACAGATATTGGAGAGAAGGTTCTTCGATCATTACTGTATTATTTATCTAGCCAATTTATCTGGTTGGTTTCTTCTTCTCCTTCTCTTTCTGTTTCTCCTTCTCCTTCTTCCTCCTCTTCCTCTTCTTCTCCATCTCCTCCTCCTCCACCACTACTATTACTACTACTACTTCTCCTCCTCCTCCACTACTACTATTACTACTACTACGACTACTTCTTTATTTATTAATCATTTATTTTATTAATCGTATTTCTATGCTGCCCATTCTCCAAGGACTCTGGGCGGCTTACAACAATCGACAGTATACTAAATAGCATCTTGCCCCCTACAATCTGGGTCCTCATTTTCCCCACCTCGGAAGGATGGACGGCTGAGTCAACCTTGAGCCGGTGAGACTTGATCTGCTGATCTGCTGAACTAGCAGTCAGCTGAAGTAGCTGCTGTACAGCACTCTAACCACTGCGCCACCTCGGCTCATATTTGCCTCCTCCTCCTCCTCCACTACTATTACTACTACTACTTCTCTTCCTCCTCCACTACTACTACTTCGCCACCTCCTCCTCCTCCTCCATTACTACTACTTCTTTTCCTCCTCCTCCTCCCCTATCCCCCCCCCCCCCATGAAATAAAGGAACTCCCCTAATGGTGGAGATATAACTCATAGAACATCTGCTTTGCACTCAAAGAATTCCAAGTTCTTCACAGGACAAACACAACTTCTGTTTATTTTAAATAAACCTTTGAGCTCTTTTCCCAATCAACATAGATTGAGGAAGAGGACCTGGGACCTTCCAAAGGTTGCTAATTCTGTCCCCAGAAGCTTTAGCTTTAGCACGATCTACAATGAGAGAGATACTGGCAGGTGACTGCGGACTGTTTTTATGCTCCCGTAGGGAATCAATCTTTCTGGAGGACAGAAGCAGAGGCTCAGCCTGGCTCGTGCAGTTTATACGAAGGCCTCAGTTTACCTCCTGGATGATCCCCTCTCTGCTGTGGACGTTCCAGTTGGACAGCACATTTTCAGCCAAGTTCTCGGACCAAATGGCTTGTTGAAGGAAAAGGTGACTTGGTGTTCCAAACTCTCCTAAATTATTGGAACAGGATCTGATGCAGTACAGAGACTCCTCGACGTATGACCACAAGTGAGCCCAACATTTCTGTTGCTAAGCAAGGTCATAAAAGGAGATCACATGACCCCAGGACATTACAACTGTCATAAATATGACAAGTTGTAATGTCCAAGTATCTGAATTTGGATCACCTCACCCTGGGAACGCCGCAATAGTCGTATGTGTGAAAAACGGTCATAAAAATTCTGAGTGGCCCCGCCCCCATCTATTCTCTGCCTCCCAAATCCCAGCTGATCGGGAGGAAATGGGGATTTTGCAGTAACCTTCCCCTGGATTGTGGTGGGAATGGAGATTTTACAGTATCCTTCCCCTGCCCCGCCCACCAAGCCACACCCACAGAACCGGTAGTAAAAAAATTTGAAGCCCACCACTGGCCGCAGTGCTCAATATTCACCGATTGCGAAGACTTGTGACTTTAAATCCTAGTACAGAGTTAGGGTTAGATCATGTGGAGACTATAGGTAGTAGTCCTCAACTTATGACCATAATGGAGCATTAAGCATCACGGGCAATGGTGAGCGAGTTTATGACTTACAGTTCAGTAATTTATGGAGTTCCCCAGATTGTCCGTCCTCTTCTTGTAACTGACACCTCAAAGCTATTGGTCAGTACCTGAGGGATTGTCCTCTTGCTTTCCAGACTCGCGTCCTGGTGACCAACACCATTCACATTCTACCCAAGGTGGACAACATCATTATGATGGTGAACGGAGAAATCTCTGAGATGGGCTCTTGGCAAGAACTGATGCAAAAACAAGGGGCGTTTGCAGACTTCTTGAGTTCCCAGAACTCTGAAGAAAAAGAAGATCAGGATTTACAAATTACTGCTCCCCAAGGTCATCTATACTTTATGGTTGATGGTTGATGCAACTGAGCATTATTATCCATGAATAGATTCGTTAGAATTGCAGCCACTGCATGCATTCTTTGGGGATTCTAACAAAACCCTTCACAATTTATTCCAGTATTCTTCGAAGGGCTGTTGACCCATAGCAAAAATCATCTGAAAGCTGAGATGGTTAGAAGGTAGACCCAGATAGATGATCTGTCCCCTTCTACACACACCCACAAAAACACAGCCAGTCGAGGGTTAAAAGCACTTGGCACACACCACAGTCCTTATCTCCAACTTGGTAGCGATATTCACACCGTCTGCCAAGTGCTTTAATTGTTCACAGAAAGAAAATCACATACGTAGCTTTGCCAAAATCCGTTCTTTTAGCAGCTTCAGGCTCCAATGACTACCAGATTGAGTTTTGTTCATCACAGGGATCACTGACCACCACCCTCTCTTATATAGTCTCTGGGGTGTGATCCAGTGACTCATTGGTCCTGTGACTCAAGTCCAGTGACTCAGGTCTATTCCCTCGCACGCCTCCTCAGCTGCTGCAAGCGCTTATCTCGCCTTCGTTGACGTGCATCCAGGAATGACGTCTCTCCCTCACTCTCATCTGAGACACCTGTTTCCCCACTACTTTGCTCTCTTTCAGCTGGCACCTGAGACGGTGCCAGAGGGGGGGGCTGGGAGATCTGGCTGGCTCCTCTTCCTCATGCTCAGAGCTTCCTTCCTCCAATGGGATAGGCTCAGAGGACGGGGCCACAACACTAGGATAGAACAGAACAGAGTAACAGAGTTGGAAGGGACCTTGGAGGTCTTCTAGTCCAACCTCCTGCTCAAGCAGAAAATCCTATACCCGTGATGGCGAACCTGTGGCACGGGTGCCACAGGTGGCACGCGGAGCCATATTGGTGGGCACGCGAGTGTTGCCCTAGCTCAGCTCCAGCTTGCATACATGCACCGGCCAACTGATTTTCAGGCCTTCCGGTCCCACCAGAAGTCGGGAAACTGGCTGTTTCCAACCTCCAGAAGGTCTCCGGGAGGATGCGGAAGGCTGTTTTTGCCCTCCTAGAAAGCCTCTAGGAGCCTGGGGAGGGGGAAAAATGGGCCCACTGTGCCATCACATACCAAAAGCAGGGGGAAGTGTGTGTGGGGGGGTCACGTGTGCATGCGCAGGAGGGCGGGGTGCATTGAATTATGGATATGGGCACACGCACCCACGACACCCCACTCTCCCCCCGCTTTTGGCACGTGACGGCAAAAAGGTTAGCCATCACTGCCCTATACTATTTCAGACAAATGGTTGCCCAGTCTCTTCTTAAAGCCTCCACTGATGGAAGACTGTCCGAAGACGTCTCCGTGGTCATGTGGCCGGCATGACTCAACGCCAAAGGCGCATGGAACGCCGTTCCCTTCCCACCAAAGTTGGTCCCTATTTTTCTACTTGCATTTTTTACATGCTTTCGAACTGCCAGGTTTGCAGGAGCTGAGACAAAAATGGGAGCTCACCCCGTTATGCGGCACTAGGGATTCGAACCGCTGAACCTTTCGATCGACAAGCTCAGCGTCTGAGTCACCACGTCCCTTTGTACTTGATTACAATTCCATATTTCTTTTCTTTTTTATTGAAAAAGTTTTACAATACAGTTTGTAATATCCCTTCCCCCAACCCCAGACCCCAACAACCGTCCCCCCTTCCCCCCTCTCCCTCCCCCTTCCCCCCCCTGACTTCCACTGTTAAACAATCATATATAACAATCAACAACTAATAACTTATTAGGTGAGATCTAGCAAAGAATATAACAAATTTAACCTTAAGTAATAAAATAATAATAAAAAAAATTAATCCAAACTTATAACATCTATTACCCCCCTAGCCAAATATATAACTAAATAGATCGTTAATAAAAACTCATGATAATCTCATAAACTAAGTATATAGCAATTATCTTTAAAAAAAGTAATAAGATAACTTTGAGCATCTTAAATTGTAAATTAAAATAACATATAGATTTAACTTTTTTTTTAAAAAAAAATTTGATTTATATGCCGCCCTTCTCCGGAGACTCAGGGCGGTTTACAATGCGTTAAGCAATAGCCTTCATACTTTTGTATATTTTACAAAGTCAGCTTATTGCCCCCACAAACTGGGTCCTCAATTTACCCACCTTAGAAAGAATGGAAGGCTGAGTCAACCTTGAGCCTGGCTAGGATTGAACTCACAGAAATTGCAGGCAGCTGGTGTTAATTGCTGCCTTTTAGTAGGAGGCATTAGCCCCCTACGCTACACAGGCTCTGTAAAACATTAACTATAATTCCCAATATAACAAAGTTAACCTTACATAATAAAAAAATTTATGCTAAATTCCATATTTCTTTAATTGGATGATTTTGTAGGACAGGTTTGACCCAGATGATTTAGCAAGTGGCTTTCTCTGAGAGACATAAACCTGTATGATTTACTATTTGCAGCTCCCAAATCAGTGCATTTCCTCAACATCTGTGGATTATTCTTCTATTGTCTCTCTTATTATGTCTCTTCTGAGGCTTTGGTCTGCCTTGACTTCACAGATGCAGGAAAGATTAAGAGGATCTCCACAACGCCTACGACCCACCATGGATCACCTGGAAAGTAAGTGGTTTGTTTCTTTCTTTGTATCCCGATTTTAATATTATTTTTTCAAATAAATCAAGGCAGAGAACATATTCAACACACTTTCCTCTTCCTATTTCCCCACAACAACAACCTTGTGAGGACAGCTGGCCTACTCACAGCCAGAGGCTTCTGAAGGTGCATGTGAGATCTTTGCTGTAGCACTTGTAGTGAATGTGGAAACATTTGGGGGCACAGTTGGAGCAATGTTCTCTGGTTGTGTTGTTTTCATGCCAAGCCCCAGGTCATCGCATGATGTATCTACATGGGGCTTCCCTTGAGGAACACCCAGAGGCTCCAGCTGGTCCAGAATGCAGCCGCACAGGTGGTTATGGGAGCGACGTGGTGCTCCCATGTGATCCCCCTCCTGCGCGAGCTGCACTGGCTCCCGCTGGTCTTCCGGGTGTGCTTCAAGGTCTTGGTTACCACCTTTAGAGCGCTCCATGGCTTAGGACCTGGGTACTTAAGGCTACTCCTGCCACCAGTAGCCTCTCACCGACCAGTACGGTCCCATAGAGAGGGGCTCCTCAGGGTGCCGTCGGCCAAACAGTGTCAACTGGCGGCCCCCAGGGGGAGAGCCTTCTCTGTGGGGGCACCTGCCATCTGGAACGAGCTCCCCCTGGATATACGGAGGATCCCAGATTTACGCACTTTCCGCCGCACCCTCAAAACATTTTTATTTTTATTTTATTTTATTTCATTTTTATTTCAGCAGGCTGGCCTGACTTGACTTTCCCTTTTAAGTTCGGGTTTTAAGTTTTCTATAAATTAGGTGTTTTAAATTTGATTTAAGCTTAAATTATTTAATGTATTTTTAATAGTTTTTAACTTTTGTATGTTGTATTTTATTTAAGGCTGTTCACCACCCTGAGTCCTTCGGGAGTAGGGCGGTATATAAATTTAATAAATAATAATAATAATAATCTTTCTTTTCTTTGAACAAAGATCAAGAGAGCCTTTGGCCAAGAGAGACAGCTACAAGCCAACAGAGGAAGAAGGAAGAAGATTGATGGCAGAAGATGAGAAGCAGAAGACTGGACGAGTAAGTTAAAGGAGCTTCTTATTCGGTTCGCTGGGAGGGTTGCTCCCCTTTTCGGTATGTTATGGGATTTGCTGGAAGGATGAACTTCTCCATTTTATTCAGTGGGGGCCCTTTTCACTTTTAAGCGGTTTGGCCTTTCATCCTTTGGATATTATTATCAATTATAAGTCTTCGCAGTCAGCCAGATGTTCAGACCAGATCTGGATTTTTGGTCTAGGTGTTGGCTCAGTGGCTAAGACACTGAGCTTGTCAATCGAAAGGTCGGCAGTTCAGCGGTTTGAATCCCTAGTGCCGCGTAATGGGGTGAGCTCCTGTTACTTGTCCCAGCTTCTGCCAACCTAGTAGTTCGAAAGCACGTAAAAAAATGCAAGTAGAAAAATAGGGACCATCTTTGGTGGGAAGGGAACAGCGTTCCATGCGTCTTTGGCATTGAGTCATGCCAGCCATATGACCACGGAGATGTCTTCGGACAGCCCTGGCTCTTCGGCTTTGAAACGGAGACGAGCACCGCCCCCTTGAGTCAGGAATGACTAGCACATATGTGCGAGGGGAACCTTTACCTTTACCTTAGGGTCCTTACCAAGGACCTGGGATAGGTAGATCTGGAGGTTTGATGGTGCTACAGATATCATTGCAGGATGGAAGCTGTTCCCAGTAAAGCCACCTTTTGCAATTGACTGATGGTGGTTTTTGTCAACTCCAATCCTTATTCTTATTTCATTCCCTTGATTTAGGTAAAGATTTCGATATACTTGACATACCTGAGAACAGCAGGATCATTCTTCTGGGTTTATATCGTACTGCTGTTTGCCTGCCAGCAAGTTTTCTCGTTCTGCCGTGTCTACTGGCTCAGCCTATGGGCCAATGACCCTGTTTCCAATGGGACCCAACCTCATACCCAGCTCCGCGTGGGTGTCTTTTTTCTCCTGGGAATCACGCAAGGTTTGGCCCACTCCCATCTCCCAGTAAACAAAGAAATATTTATTTACTGATTCAATTTCTATGGCCACCCAACTCAGCCAAGTGACCAAATATATGAGTTAATACTGTATACCTACTGCTGAAACCTGAATCCAAATAGTTGGATTAGTGGTTAGAATGCAGTACTGAAGGCTACTTCTGCTGCCTGCCGGCTGCCTGCAATTTAGCAGTTCGAATCTGACCAGGCTCAAGGCTGACTCAGCCTTCCATCCTTCCGAGGTGGGTAAAATGAGGATCCAGATTGTTGGGGGCAACATGCTGACTCTGTAAACCGCTTAGAGAGGGCTGCAAAGCACTGTGAAGCGGTATATAAGTCTAAGCGCTGTTGCTATTGCTATTAACATATTGCTCGCTCTTAGCATACAGTGCAACAATATTTTTTTAAAAGTCATCCCTTGCAAACAAATCAATGAATGAATGAATGATTACAAGGGCGTCCACAAAGAAGTGGGGGAAGTCTACACGATTTAAAGTTAACCTCTGTTGTTAATCTATGATGGTGAACTATCTTAGTTGTCCTCATAAATGTCAGAAATCAGGACCTTAAATTCATTCATGGAAAAGCATTGGCACCAAAGATTTTATTCATTCACTTATTCCAGAGGTGTTTAAAACTGGCAATTTAAGACTTGTGGACTTCAGTCCCCAGAATTCGTCAGCCACTTCAACTTCTGTTGAAGTCCACAAGTCTTAAAATTGCCAAGGTTGGACATCCTTGATTTATTCAATCAATCAATCAAACAAATAAATAAATCAAACTACCGTATTTTTCAGAGTATAAGACACTCCAGACTATAAGACACACCTACCTTTTTTGGTGAGGAAAACAAGAAAAAGAAATCTGCCTCTGCCTCTCCGCAATTTTGCCTCGTTGCAGCAAACAGCAAATAGCCTGCTTTACTTTCGTTTTCGTTTTCAGCATCGCTTGATTAGCACAAGAAAAAAAAAATCTGCTCCCAGCAATTTACCTCCTTGCAGCAAGCAGCAGAGGCCCAGGCAAAACAGCTGAGAGCAAAACAGCTGAGAGTTGGGAGGCCGATCCAATCAACTTGTGCTAATTAGGCTGTGCTGAAGCTGAAAGGAGCTGTTTCTTCTTGCTGCTTGCTGCAAGGAGGTAAACTACTGGGAGGCAGAGGCCAAAGGGTGGGGGCCAGTGGATGGGCGGGGCTACATTCGATGTATAAGGTGCCCCTAAAGTTTCACCCCCTTTTAGGGAGGAAAAAGGTGTGCCTTATACTCCAAAAAATATGGTATATAGCCGCCCATCTCACTCTTACATGATGATAATCCTGATAAGAAAAAGACATCTACTGCATGAAACAGCTGGAATCTTTCATCTCCTGTTGCAGCTATTGGGAAATTCGGGTCAGTTGCTGCGGTGTTTTTGGCCGGGATCGTGGCTTCCCGTAAGCTCTTCCAGCAGCTCCTGTTGGATGTTCTCCGGTCTCCAATGATCTTCTTTGAGCAGACTCCTAGCGGTAACCTACTCAACCGTTTCTCCAAAGAAATGGACGCAATTGATTCCATCATCCCGGACAAGCTAAAGTCTCTGCTGAGCTTCCTGTTTAACCTTCTGGAGATCTACATTGTGATTGTGGTGGCCACACCAATGGCTTTAGTGGCTATTTTGCCTCTGTCAGTCTTATACGTTGCTTTTCAGGTGTGTAGCGGTTTCAGAATATATATATTCTGACAGACAGACAAATGATAGATGGATGGATGGATGGATGGATGGATGGATGGATGGATGGATGGATGGATGGATAGATAGATAGATAGATAGATAGATAGATAGATAGATAGATAGATAGATAGATAGATAGATAGATGATGGGTGGGTGGGTGGGTGGATGGATGGAGGATGGATGGATGGATGGATGGAGAGATGGATGGATGGATAGATAGATTAGATAGATAGATGATGGATGGATGGATGGATGGATGGATGGATGGATGGATGGATAGATAGATAGATGGATGGATGGATGGATGGATGGATGATGGATGGATGGATGGATGATGGATGGATAGATAGATTAGATAGATAGATGATAGATGGATGGATGGATGGATAGATGATAGATAGATAGATAGATAGATAGATAGATAGATAGATAGATAGATAGATAGATGATGGATGGATAGGTGGGTGGGTGGGTGGATGGATGGATGGATGGATGGAGAGATGGATGGATGGATAGATAGATTAGATAGATGATGGATGGATGGATGGATGGATGGATGGATGGATGGATAGATGGATGGGTGGATGGATGATGGATGGATGGATGATGGATGGATGGATGGATAGATTAGATAGATAGATGATAGATGGATGGATGGATGGATAGATGATAGATAGATAGATAGATAGATAGATAGATAGATAGATAGATAGATAGATAGATAGATAGATGATGGATGATGGATGGATGGATGGATGGATGGAGAGATGGAGAGATGGATAGACAGATAAATAGATCTAGATCTATCTATCTATCTAGATATACAAACACACAGACATCTCTTTGATAGAAATAGAAATATCATAGCTAAGTTTCCCTGATGGAGGCCTTGGTGGCTTTTTACCACGCAAACGTTTTCAATCAAAACCCAAAATTTACGCAAGGAAGAGAAAGCCCTGCTCACTTTCCTCCTTCTTTTCCTTGGAGGACATTTTCCCTACAAACAACCTGCTGAAGTATCCAATCTTCTCCTGAAATGTAGGAGAGACCTTTGCATCCTCCCATTTCCCTTGTGCCACCCAGCTAAACCTCAGCTCCCCCCCAAGCCAAGCTCAAGAAGTCCACTAAACGTGGACTTTCCCACTTTAGAAGGGGCTCTTCTTTCTTCCCTTCTCTGGGCAGGTCTTTTTTGTCACCACCTCCTGCCAGCTGAAACGCTTGGAAGCCGCAAGCCGCTCACCCATCTATTCCAACATCTCGGAAACCTTTGAGGGGAGCTGCCTCATTCGTGCTTTCAAAGTCCAGCAGCGTTTTATTATCCGGAATGATGTCAAAGTCAATGAAAGCCACAAGGTCTCTTTCCCTGCAGTGGTCGCTGACAGGTATAAAGAATTTTCCGTAGCTGGACGGGAGGAAGCACCTTGTTCAGAGGCAGCTTGTTGAAGGTGACAATGGCAGCTCTCTTGGCCTAGTGAGACTTGGAACAATGTTTTCCTTCCCTTCTTCTTTTCTCCACCTTCCCTTCTTCCCTCTCTCCTCTTCCCCATCCATTCTGCCTCTTCCTCCTTCCTCTTTCCATTCCTTTCCTTTCTTCCCTTTCTTCCCTTCCTTCCCTTCCCTCCCTTCCCTTCCTTCCCTTCCTTCTTCCCTTCCTTCCTTTCTTCCCTTCCCCATCCATTCTCCATCTTCCTCCTTCCCTTCCTTCCCTTCCCTTCCCTTCCTCACCCATTCTTCACCTTCCCTTCCTTCTCTTCCTTCCTTCCCTTCACTATCCATTCCCCCCTTTCCCTTCTCTTCCCTTCCCTTCTCCATTTCCTTTCCCTTCCCTTTCTTCCCTTCCCTTCCCTTCCCATCCATTCCCATCCATTCTCCATCTTCCCTTCCCTTCCCCATCCATTCTCCATCTTCCCTTCCCTTCCCCATCCATTGTCCATCTTCCCTACCCCCTTCTCTTCCCCATCCCTTCTCCATTTCCCCTACCTCCTTCCCTTCCCTATCCATTCTCCCCTTCCCCTTCCCCTTTCCCTTCCCCATCCCTTCTCCATTTTCCTTTCTATTCCCTTCCCTTTCTTCCCTTCCCCATCCATTCTCCATTTTCCCTACCCCCTTCCCTTCCCTATCCATTCTCCATCCGGTGCGTTCCCACAGGGAGGGCCTCCTTGGGGTGCCGTCGGCCAGACAATGTTGGCTGGCGACCCCTAGGGAGCGGGCCTTCTCTGTGGGCGCACCTACCCTGTGGAATCAGCTCCCCCTGGGCCTCCAGGTAGCCCCTGACCTTTGCTCTTTCCGCCGTGGCCTTAAAACATGGCTATTCCGCCTGGCTGGTTTGGACTGAAGGGGTTTTAGAGGGGGTTTTAATGGTTTTTATAGGTTATTGAGTATTTTTAAAAAATTGGACTTTGTGTATTTTATTGTTGTGAGCCACCCTGAGTCCTTTCGGAGATAGGGTGGAATATAAGTCTAAATAATAAATAAATAATAAATAAATCTTCCCTACCTCCTTCCCTTCCCTATCCATTCTTCCCTTTCCCTTCCCTTCCCCTTCCCCATCCCTTCTCCATTTTCCTTTCCCTTCCCTTCCCTTCCCTTCCCTTCCCTTCCCTTCCCTTCCCTTTATTCCCTTCCCCATCCATTCTCCATCTTCCCTACCTCCTTCCCTTCCCTATCCATTCCCTCCTTTACCTTCCCTTCCCTTCCCCATCCCTTCTCCATTTTCCTTTCCCTTCCCTTCCCTTTCTTCCCTTCCCCATCCATTCTCCATCTTCCCTACCCCCTTCTCTTCCCTATCCATTCTCCATCTTCCCTACCTCCTTCCCTTCCCTATCCATTCCCTCCTTTCCCTTCCCTTCCCTTCCCTTCCCCATCCCTTCCCCATCCCTTCTCCATTTTCCTTTCCTTTCCCTTCCCTTTCTTCCCTTCCCCATCCATTCTCCATCTTCCCTACCCCCTTCTCTTCCCTATCCATTCTCCATCTTCCCTACCTCCTTCCCTTCCTTATCCATTCCCTTCCCTTCCCTTCCCTTCCCTTCCCTTCCCTTCCCTTCCCTTCCCTTCCCTTTCCTTCCCCATCCCTTCTCCATTTTCCTTTCCCTTCCCTTCCCTTTCTTCCCTTCCCCATCCATTCTCCATTTTCCTTTCCCTTCCCTTCCCTTTCTTCCCTTCCCCATCCATTCTCCATCTTCCCTACCCCCTTCTCTTCCCTATCCCTTCTCCATTTTCCTTTCCCTTTCTTCCCTTCTCCATCCATTCCCTACCCCATTGCCTATCCATTCTCCTCCTTCCCTTCCCTTCCCCATCCATTCTCCATTTTCCCTTCCTCCTCCCCTCCTCTCCCCCTTTTCCTATTCCAGATGGCTTGCCACCAACATTGAGATTCTGGGGAACACCATTGTCCTCTTTGCAGCTTTACTCGCTGTGGTGTACAAACCCCATCTCAGTCCTGGCATGGTAGGCTTTTCCATCTCCGGTGCTCTTCAGGTAAGCTCAGAATGCGATGGGACACCTGATCGCTATTTGCAATCTTTCCAGCCAGCTTCCCACACGCGAAGTCAATGCAGGAAGTCAGATTTCCTTAACGACCACAGATTTCAATTAACAACTGCAGTGATTTGTTTAACAACTATGATTTTTTAAAAAAATCATAAAATTGGGCTCGATTCATTTAGCAACTTAGCAATGGAAATTCCTTAGGGTCGTAAGATGGGGACCAACTGTAGATTCCTCTTCCTCCCCTTTTTCACTGTCACCCTGATTCTCAATAATTGGAGCTGGTATATATGTCTTCTACTGCGGTAGAATTAATCCCTGATTTCCTGGAGAATCTCTGGGATATTTTTTTTTAAATTTGATTTATATGCCGCCCTTCTCTGGAGACACAGGGCGGCTTACAATGCGTTAAGCAATAGCTGTCATATTTTTGTATATTTATACAAAGTCAGCTTATTGCCCCCACAAACTGGGTCCTCAATTTACCCACCTTAGAAAGGATGGAAGGCTGAGTCAACCTTGAGCCTGGTGAGATTTGAACTTGCAGTAATTGCAGACAGCTAGTGTTAATCACAATGCTTTTAGTCTGCTGAGCTATCCAGGCTCTTCCTGGATAGCTTTTAAAAAGATTCCTCTTCTTCTTTGCCAGATCACTGGCGTTTTGAACTGGATTGTGCGTGCCTCAGCAGAAATTGATAACCACATCATGTCTGTGGAAAGAGTGAGAGATTATTCACAGACCCCCAAAGAGGTAAGTCTTTCTTCTCTTGGGTCACAAAATGGTCCCGCTCACTTCCTTAGTTAACCCTGAATCTCCTGTCTGTCTGTCTGTCGGTCTGTCTGTCTATCTACCTGTCTATCTATCAGCCCTAAATTAGCAGCAATAGCAATAGCACTTAGATTTATAAATCACTTCATAGTGATTTACAGCCCACCCTAAGCGGTTTACAAAGTCAGCCTATTGCCCTCCAACAATCTGGGTCCTCCTCTTGCCCACCTCAGAAGGATGGAACGCTGAGTCAATCATGAGCCCTTCAGGATCAAACTCCTGGCTGTGGGTAGAGTCAGCCTGCAATACTGCATGCTAACCACTGCATTCTAACCATTCTAACCACTCTGCCCCATGGAAGGAAGGAAGGAAGGAAGGAAGGAAGGAAGGAAGGAAGGAAGGAAGGAAGGAAGGAAGGAAGGAAGGAAGGAATAGCAATAACACTTAGACTTATATACCACTTCATAGTGCTTGACAGCCCTGTCTAAGTGGTTTACAGAATCAGCCTATTGCCTCCAACAATCTGGGTCCTCCTTTTACCCACCTCAGAAAGATGGAAGGCTGAGTCAATCATGATCCGGTCAAGATCAAACTGCTGCCAATGGGCAGAGTTTGCCTGCAATACTGCATTCTAACCACTGCACCACCTCAGATCCTTTTTGAATGGCCTAGTATCAACTTTTGGTGCGGTATGATGCATGAACAACACTAAATGATCTAATTCGACTTCGTTGTAAGGCTGCATTAACAGAATCTTGCACGTCTGAAAATGCCAGTCTCCCACTGTCACTCTTAACAGTCTGAAACCTTAGATGGATCTTAACTTAACTTTCTTTTTTTGCCCGTTAAGCAGTTGTGGTTTCCTATCCTTTTTATCCGAACATTCTCTAAGGAGCATCTTATGTGAGCCCTGGTGGCAAAGTGCTTAGAATGCAGTCTTGCAGGCTAACTCTGCCCACAGTCTCGAGTTCGATTCTGATGAGCTCAAGGTTGACTCAATCTTCCATCTTTCCAGGGTTGATAAAATGAGAACCCAGATTGTTAGGGGCAATACGCTGACTTTGTAATCCCCTTAGAGGGGGCTGTAAAACACTATGGAGCAGTATATAAGTGTAAGTGCTATTGCTATCTTTTCCCTTCATCCCTCAAGGTCATGCTTATGACTTAACACCCTCTACTTGGCAAATCAGAATAATTCCATTCATGCGTCATACCACACCACAATGAAAAGGGGGATACTATGGTTCAGCACAATGTAGTACATATCCCAATTGTGGAGCCGGAAGCAAGTCTGTCATTGGCCCTCCTGAAAAAAGCCAACCGAGGTAGTTTTTAAGTCCTTATTGCTGCAATCATATCTTGTTCTTTTGTAGTTTTTGCTTCTTGGAGCTTCTTTTTGGATTTGCTAATATGTGCTGTGACCTAGGGTTACTGAGTCATTTACAAGACACAATTAGTCCCAAATAAACCTATTTCATTGTAACAGCTGAGAATTACTTTCATTCCCAGCTGAATCCCAATTAGTTGCAAAACAAGTCCTTCGGAAGAAGTCCTTCGAGATAATCACCAACCTTTATCTTCTTTGATACCCTGCCGAAGGCCTTACTTGGCAAAGCCCCATGAAGTTCAGAAACAAACAAGAGATGCTGACTGGGAACAGAATTAACAATGTTGCTTTCTTGCAAAGGGCCCACGCGCCTTTACTCCTCTTTTAAGCCTTATGGGAGGGGCAATCATCTCCAGGCCTTACTCCCAAGTTGTCCCTTTAGTTTTAACTGTTCTTGCCTTCTGATAGCTCTGCACATGCACGCACTAGGAACAGGTCTCTCCTGTTCCTCTGCCTCTCTAATATCTGCCTCTGGAGGCACCAGAGTCCGTGCATAACTCCCGGATGGCCCTGCCCCATCTCTGCTTTCGACACAGAGCCCTCGTCCGAGCCTTCCCCAGACTCCAGGACTGGCCCATGTTCCTCCCCAGCCTCCTCAGTGTCCAACTCTGCTGCCAGCTCTGCAGTTTGCTGGCGGACCACAACACTATGAGCTAGCATTGTTGTTACATCTCTTTCAGGCTCCATGGACCTTGGATGATGATCTCCAAGGTGGCAGCTGGCCCACTGAAGGTGCAATTGAATTCAGAGGCTATAGTTTGCGATACAGGCCAGAATTAAGTCTAGCTCTGAAGAATATCAACCTGAAGATCAAACCGCAAGAGAAGGTAAGACATATATAGAGCAGTGTTTCTCAACCTGGACAACTTAAAGATGTCTGGACTTCAACTCCCAGAATTTCCCATTATGGGGGAAATTCTGGGAGTTGAAGTCCAAAAGACTTAAAGTTGCCAAGTTTGGAGACCCCTGATCAAGTCCAAAGTCTTCTTTCTTTCACTAGAAAGTTTGGTCTCTTAAAACATCCAGCATGCCGTAGGGGTTAAGCTGTTGGATTTAGACCTGTGAGATACAGATCGAAGTCCTTACTGGACCACAAGTTTATTTGAACTGGGTTTATAGTTTTAGTAAGCAAAGCTCATGGGTTGGTTGTGGTGAGAACATTCTTTCTTTCTCTCTCTCTCTCTCTCTCTCTCTCTCTCTCTCTCTCTCTCTCTCTCTCTCTTTCTTTCTTTCTTTCTTTTTTTCTTTCTGGTTCCATTTATATGCCGCCCTTCTCCGGGGACTCAGGGCAGCTTACAATGCGTTAAGCAATAGCCTTCATACTTTTGTATATACCTGCTTAGTAGGGCTTTCAACCCCCTCTAAGCGGTGTTCTTTTTTATACAAAGTCAGCTTATTGCCCCCACAATCCGGGTCCTCATTTTACCTACCTCCGAAGGATGGAAGGATGAGTCCACCTTGAGCCTGGTGAGATTTGAACTCGCAGTCATTGCAGGCAGCTGGTGCTACTTTAACAGCACTTTAGTCCGCTGCTCCACCAAGGCTCCAACATAATAAGGATAGACTCCTATGCATTTGAGAAAGCAGGATACGGAAGAGTCATTCTCTCTCCTTGTTTCCCATCGGGCGGTCCTTCCTTCCCCAACCTCTGTTTTTCTCCTACAGGTGGGCATCGTTGGAAGAACAGGGGCTGGGAAATCGTCCCTTATGATGGGGCTTCTGAGACTTGTGGAAGCTGCTGATGGAGAGATCGTCATTGATCGAATCAACATTGCCGAAATGGGCCTGCACAACCTGAGAAGCAAGATTACGATTGTCCCGCAGGTATGAACTCAGTCTTCCACTTTCACTTGTTATCGTTCTATTCACCCCTAATAATGTTGATATCCCAAGTCATGTCTTCAACAGACACCAGATGTTTCATTCAGTCTTTCACTATGATGTTCAGTTGGGATCAAGATCCTTTTTTGCAGTCTATCTTGTCATCTTGTAGGACATTGTCTGAGTGGACATGGGACCAGGGGGGCGCTTCAAAAATTTTAGCAAGGGGTTCTCTGCCTGGTTGCTGGCTGGGCGTGGCCATGGTGGGCGTGGCATAGTTGGCCTCCTGCACCAGGCTGGATGGGGTGACTGGTTCGTGGCATAGTTGGCCTCCTGCACCAGGCTGGATGGGGTGACCGGTTCGGGTGAAACTGTATTAAAAACTGCTAACAGTTCGGGCGAACCGGTATTTCCAACAATCAGCTGGACAACAATCAGCTGTGACGTGCGATTTATATTAGCTAGAATCATCGGATTTCCTGCTTTCTAGCTAAACTAAATCGCATGGCACAGCGCATTTCCCCGCCTCGCTGTTGTACTTAACTTTGCAGACTCAGAAGGCTTCAAAATGTTCCTTCTTTAGCACTGCGCGGGTGCTCGGTAGCAGATTCACAGAACCGGCAGAGGACTTCAGAGGATTTCACCTTTGATCCAATTGGCAAAGAAAGGTGAACACAGGGATTAAACAAGGTTGCTAAATGTATCAAGCCTCCAGGAGGGCGAAAACAGCCTCCCCAGGCTCCGGAGGCCTTCTGGATTTCAATGCCTCGCAGAGCCAATGTCAACTATGCATTTTTGTTTACATCTTCTCATTCCTGTGTACTTTAGCAACTTTGTCCCAAAGGCACCTGGAACTTGTTTTTGTTTCGCTTCCGATCCAAGAAACTTCTTCAGTTCTGATGGGAAGCGCAAACATCTTCAAAAACAAAGAAAATCCAGTTGCCTCTTGAAAAAGCACCTTTGAGACAGCCATGACCTGGGTGACTGAGAATCTCCAGATACATTTAGCAACCTTGTTTAATCCCTGTGTTCACCTTTCTTCGCCTATTGGATCAAAGGTGAAATCCTCTGAAGTCCTCTGCCGGTTCTGTGAGTCTGCTACCGAGCACCTGCACAGTGCTAAAGAAGGAACATTTTAAAGCCTTCTGAGTCTGCAAAGTTAAGTACAACAGCGAGGCGGGGAAATCCGCTGTGCCACGCGATTTAGTTTAGCTAGAAAGCAGGAAATCCGACGATTCTAGCTAATATAAATCGCACGTCACAGCTGATTGTCGTCCAGCTGATTGTTGGAAATACCGGTTCGCCTGAACTGTTAGCAGTTTTTAATACAGTTTCACCCGAACCGGTCCAAACTGGTAGCATTTCACCCCTGTATTGAATCCCCAAGGATATCTTCACGCCTGTTCTATGGAAAATAGACTCTGTATTTTGTGTTTCTTCTCCCCCTGTGCTCAGGACCCAATCTTGTTTGGGGGTTCTTTGAGAGAGAACCTCGATCCCTTGAATCAATGCTCAGATGAGGACCTCTGGACCGCTTTGGAGCAGACCCAACTCAAGACTTTTGTTTCAGATCTGCCAGGTCAGATGGCCTACGAGTGCTCTGAAGGAGGTGCAGATCTCAGGTATTCAAAGCCCAAGATGGAAAGAGGAAAAATATCTCCTGCTGTGATTTGGGGTTTTTTATTTTTTTGTTTGTTTTTGTTTTTCTGTTTGTTTGGTTTTTTTTTTGAGTTATGGGTACATCAACATTTTATTTTATTTTATTTATTTTATTATTAAAATTTGTATGCCGCCTTTCTCCCTTGGGACTCGGGATGGCTCACATGGTAAAAGCAGCCAATAATAAAACTAAAACAATCCAAATTATAAAATCCCCGATGATAAAACCCCTTAACCGGTCATGGGATTTGGTGGAACAGCCATGTCTTCAAACCAGTACGAAAAGTGCAGAGATCTGGAGCCGTTCGGAGTTCAGTGGGTAGCCCGTTTCAGAGGGTCGGCGCGGCTACAAAGAATGCCCTCATCCTGGGGGTCGCCAGCCGACATTGTCTGGCTGACGGCACCTGGAGGATGGCAGGTCTATGAGACAGCACAGGGCGGTGGGAGGCCGGCAGAAGGTGGTCCTGCAAGTAACTTGGGCCCATGACATGAAGGGCTTTATAGGTAAGCACCAGCACCTTGAAGCGGATCCGAAAGGCCACCAATAGCCAGTGCAGCTCGTGCAGGAGAGCTGTTGCACGGGAGTAGCGGGAAGCTCCCATAACAACCACCTGGACTAGCTGGAGCCTCCAGGTGTACCCCTTGTTTAGACTTGGGTTTACTCTTTTGAGATGGTTTGTAATTGATGGGAGATTAGGTCTAAAGGCTGGCTAATGTTTACCATATTTTTCGGAGTATAAAATGCACCTCCCCTCCCCCAAGAAGCTAAAAAATTGGGTGCGTCTTATATTCCAAATGTAGCTTTTTCAAAGCTTTTTTTCAGCTCTAATGAGGCACTGACGAGGCTCTAGCGAGTGAAGCGATCTCTATGCTTTGCTCTGACTCTCAGCTGTTCTTTAGAAGCTTTTTTTCAGCCCTAACTAAGCGCTAGCCGAGTGAAGCGATCTCCCCATGTTTTGCCTGCTTTTCTCAATGTTGCTTCCTCTCAGCTGTCCCTTAGAAGCTGTTTTTTATCCCCAAGCAGGGGATAAAAAACCAGCAAATGAATGTCCTGAAGATGACCAGACTAAAGACACTAGCCAGATGGATACCTGATAGACATTTTTTTTCCTATTTTCCTCCCCCAAAACTAAGCTGCGTCTTATACTCCTCTGGAATCAGCTCCCCTTAGAGCTCCGGGTAGCCCCCGACCTTCGTTCCTTCTGCCGTGACCTTAAAACATGGTTTTAAGCCGTCTCATCTAGTGGTATTAGGAGACAGCCCACAATTGTGCTGTGTTCACCACCCTCTGTAATGTTTTTCTATCCGCGGCTGTCAAACCGGCATGCCCTACCGGTTTGATGCAATAAGTGAGGATGCTTTCTATTGTGGACCGGTAAAAGGAGGTCATCAGTTGTTGTTCCAAGATTGAGAAACACCGGGGTAACTTGTAGTCCTTCAGCTATAGTTGACCTCAAATTCTTACCCGTCCCATTTATCACGGTTGTTATAGCTCAATGTTGAAAATCTCAAGTAGTTTCTCCCTAGTGTTCCAGATGTTCCTACAACTGGACTCTCCTTCTCGTTTTCCCTTTCACAAGTGATACAAGGCCCTTTTCATGATCCATGGAAGTATGTCCGATAGACAGAAGTATTGGATTCCTCTCTCCAATTCATTACACAGGGACGATCTCAGGTTTTAATTGTCCCACTATTCTTCTTCCAGTGTTGGTCAACGGCAGCTCATCTGCCTGGCTCGGGGTTTACTTCGGAAAGCCAAAATCTTGATTCTGGATGAGGCTACCGCAGCTGTGGACCTTGAAACAGACCTGCAGATTCAGGCCACCATAAGGAGTCACTTCAAGGAGTGCACAGTTCTGACCATCGCCCATCGGCTAAATGCCATGATGGAATTTGACCGGTAAGAGATGGCTTTGAAGGAGATTCTCAAGTCAAATAAATACATAAAATAGAAATAGAAAAAAGGTAGATAAAATGGCCTGAAAAAACAGAGGGAGATGTGGCGATATTAGAATGGAATGGAATGGAATGGACTGGACTGGACTGGACTGGACTGGACTGGACTGGACTGGACTGGACTGGACTGGGCTGGACTAGACTAGACTAGACTAGACTAGACTACACTAGACTAGACCAGACCAGACCAGAACAGAACAGAACAGAACAGAACAGAACAGAACAGAACAGAACAGAATAGAATAGAATAGAATGTTTTATTGGCCAAGTGTGATTAGACACACAAGGAATTTGTCTTTGGTGCATATGTTCTCAGTGTACATAAAAAGAAAAGATACATTCGTCAAGAATCATAAGATATAACACTTAATGATAGTCATAGGGTAAAAATAAGCAATCACATCATACTAGGATACAATATAAATCATAAGGATACAAGCAACACGTTACAGTCATACAGTCATACAGTCATAAGGGAGAGGAGATGGGTGATAGGAATGATGAGAAGATTAATAGTAAAGTAATGCAGACTTAATGAATAGTTTGACAGTGTTAAGGGAATTATTTGTTTAGCAAAATGATGGCCAGAACACACTGGTTTTGTAGATTAACCTTGCTCGTTTCTCATACTTGTAGAATTTTAGTGATGGAAAACGGACAAGTGGCCGAATTCGATACCCCAGAAGCGCTGAGAATCCAGAAGGGACTGTTCTACAAAATGGCGGCAGATTCAGGGCTGCTGAGGTGACCGAGTGGAAAGAACAGACTGAACAGCTTCTTCGTTTGAAAAACGAATGACATTTTCTTAATTTTCTGGCTGTGAGCAGGGAGACCTCAATCCTTGGCTTGCGAAATGACTGATGCTCGTTCTCTTGCTGCGTAAGCGCATAGCAGATGGAGAACGGAAGTCTGAATCTTCCCGGCTTAATTTCAGCACGGCCCTTTGCTGTACCACAATGCTGAAACCAGCATGCACTGACCCACGATCCGTGCTGCGAGTACTGAGCCACGCCTGGCTCAACCAGATGCCGTCGCTGACGCCGTCTCTGCCAGCCAGAAACACTGCGCGGATTATTGCCAGGACGCGTTGCAACAGCCTGCCTTTTGGCGTGATCATGTCAAAGATGTCACCCATTTACCCATAATCTGTTTCGCTGGCCTGTGGCTTTGTCCCCAATTAAAGCAACGCAATTGCAGAAATGATTACATGCTAAACGGATCAGCAAAGCCAACTCTTGTATCCTGTTGGAGACTGGTTGAAATATCAGCACCTCAGAATAACAGAGTTGGAAGGGAACCTTAGAGGTCTTCTAGTCCAACCCCTCTGCTTGAGCAAGGGAAATCCTATACCATTCCAGACAAGTGGAAGTCCAGTCTCTTCTTAAAAGCCTCCAGTGACAGAACCCCCACAATTTCTGGAGGCAAATCATTCCACTGGTTAGTTGTTCTCATTGTCAGGAAATTTCTCCTTAATTCTAGGTTGGACCTCTCTTTGATAAGTTTCTATCCGTTGCTTCTTGTCCTACTTTCAGGTGCTTTGGAGAAGAGCTTGACTGCCTCTTCTTTGTGGCAGCCCCTTAATTATTGTAAGGCTGCTGTCATGCCACTCCTAGTCCTTCTTTTCATTAGACTAGACATTTCCAGTTCCTTCAACCATTCATCGTACACTTTAGCTGCCTAATCATCTTCAAAATAAGAGCCTGGTGGCGCAGTAGACTAAACTGCTGCTGTTAAATAGCACTTAGCTGCCAGCTGCCTGCAATTATTGCGAGTTCAATTCTCACCAGGCTCAAGGTTGACTCAGCCTTCCATCCTTTCGAGGTAGGTAAAATGAGGACCTGGTTTGTGAGGGCAATAAGCTGACTTTGTATAAAATAGAACACTGCTTGGGGTGGGCCGAAAGCCCTACTAAGCAGGTATATACAAAAGTATGAAGGCTATTGCTTAATGCATTGTAAGCCGCCCTGAGTCTCCGGAGAAGGGCGGCATATATAAATCGAACTAATAAATAATAAATAAATAAATTGCTCTTCTCTGCCTTCTTTCTAGAGTCTCAACATCCTTTTATTGTATATTTTTGCATACATTGCAAATTCAATAGACGTCAGTCTCCCAGAAGATGCTATTGTCCTCTCACCGCATGTTCCCACAATGGCTCGGTTCCCAACACACCTTGATCAAACCTTGATGCAATCATCTATTGAAGCAAAAATCAACTAGCGCAGGGCAGTTGAGATGCCTTCTCATCGTCAACTCTCCCTCCCTCCCTCCCTCTCTCTCTTTCTCTCTCTCTCTCTCTGTCCCTCTCTGTCTCACTCCTTCCCAGCCCCTCCTCCAGCTTGCAAAAAGAGCTGGAATACTCAATCCCTTCTTTGTAAAAGGTGGGGGGGGATCTGCTTTCACTGCCCTCCTGCATCAGAGTTGCCTCTGAAAGGAGAGGAGGCCTGATGTGGTTTTACTAAGGCCGAGCTGGTTTCCAAAGCCATGGAGCTACAGCAAGGGATGGTTCTGTTCTCCCTGTTTCTGACTGGCATATCAGAGCGTAAGTAGAAGGAATCTTGGAAACTCACTCCGTGTGTGTATGTGTGTGTGTCCTTTGGCCAATGATTTCATCTGATTTTCTCCAGCCGTGCTATTTTAAACAGAGGACTTTGCAGTATTTCATATGGGAGGGAATCTGGCGATAAGCTACCAAGGTTGGCCAAAGTGTGAGTGAAATCACACCTGTCGACTTCAAGGGTTCAAAAGCCAGCCAGGTTGGTTGGTCAAGTCTCTCAAAAAGAGAGATGATTTCATTTGCTTTGAATACCAGTTTTGTATATCTTCCACGCGTTCTGAATCTTACCTAAGATGCCACATATCTGGCTGTGCCACTTTTGATTCTCTCGCTATTCTGGTCGTGGACACCAGTCAAACCTGAAGTCCGTTTACCTGGTCAGAGGGGGGGAAAAAACAAACCCCAAATACTTTTTTCTGAATAGCTGGAAATCTTACATGGACTTTCTTCGATGGAAGAAGACCGAACTGATCATTTCGGGGTTAAAAAGGGCCAGAGTGGATGGTAGGGGAAAATGGGATGATAATTACTCCATAGAACAGCAGAAGGCAATTACTCTGTGTTTCCTTTTCTTTCCTTTTCTCTTTTTCTCACTATCTTTTTTTTTTTTGCATACGTTTATTGCATCCAAAAAGTCTAATAAAAAAATATAAAACAAAAAGAAGTAGAAAATTTGTATAGAAAAGAGTTTTCTTAACCATGGTTATTAGGAAGGCTTGCTCAAGATTCAGGGTATTGGGTGGGTGAACACTGCCTATTTGTCTGTGCAAAATAGCATTCAAGGAAATGTATATTAGCCAGAATGCATGCATACTTATTTTTGTATGAATTTTGGGAGGGGGGAAACTTTTAAAGGTCTCACCCGAGCATTAAGGAAAACTCAACCAGATACAGCAGACAGGATGAGCTGAATTTAAGCTGAGGAAACAAGAAGGGGAAAAAAAATCAGGAGAAAATCTGATTTGAATCGGTTGTTTTGTCAACACACATGTTGGAAGAACTGGATTTTCCCAAACGGCTCTTAATGAAAAGGCTCTTAAGTGTGTCTCCTGGAAGGAACACACGGAGTAGGATTTCCCCCAGATGGTTTTTTTCCTCTCTGAATTTTGCACAAAACAATTTTCACCACTTGTTAAACTCCTTTTATCATCCAGAGAGAATTTATACTTTGGGATAGGTAACCAGAGGCTTGTTGGAATGTAGAAATGGGGTGGAATGAGGAGAAGAACATCTGATGTTCTTCCTGCCTTTAGTTGGAAGGTTTCCACCATGATAGTAGTGGGTTTCAAATCCCGGTGCAACTGGTTTGTTTTGCGAGTGCGTAGCGCTTCTGCGCATGCTCCGAAGTTTCTGCACATGCTCAGAGCGTTTTTGATGACGTCTGGGTGGGTAGGCAGAGCCTCCCGCTGTCACTGCTACCAATTTGCCCGAACTGGGGTGAACCTGTAGAAATTGACCACTGACCATGATTTTACAACCCACATAGAGATCTTTTTCTCCAAATTGATGTAGAGCAGTGGCCAAAATTGTGAAAACCTTTTGGGAAAAGTGTCTTTTTGAGGTTTGATGGCTAATGAAAGTATTAGCCATCAGTAAACTAGTATTAGCCATTTAGTAAACTAAATTTTAAATTGGGTATTTTAGTTTTGGGTTTTTTAAAAAAATAAAACAGGGCCAAATTATGTAATACATTTTAAATTGCTTTTAAAGTTTTATGGTATATGTTGTTTTATCATGGCTGAGTCCCTCGGGAGAAGGGCGGTATAAAAATTTACTACACTAAACTAAACTAAACTAAACTAAACTAAACTAAACTAAACTAAACTAAACTAAACTAAACTAAACTAAACTAAACTAAACTAAACTAAAATAAAATAAAATAAAATAAACTAATAACACCACTTTTTTTTTTTTTTGGAGTTTCAACAGAATCCTATTCCACTGCTAGAATGGCCTAGGAATAGCCCAGACCTTAACCCAATTGAAAATCTATGGAGTCGACTAAAGAAACTTCTTAGTCAGAAGAGTGGGGAGGGAATGAGGATTTTGCAGTATCTTTACCCTGCCACGCCTACCAAGCCATGCCCACCAAGCCACACCTCGCCCACCACGCCACACCATGCCCAACACATTTGCGTTGATGGCGTTCATACACGTGCATTCCATATGTGAAAACCAATTGCATGCACAGCACATGGGGGGAACCGCACAAAACCTGCGTGCATGCACAGATGGTGCCATTATGCACACAGCGCACAGGGGAGCCGTGTGAAAACCGTGTGCCTGTGCAAATGGTGTGGTTGCACACCCAGCATACGGAGTGGGACTCATGGATTAGCGCGGATAGCACATACGTACGCAAAGTGCATATCTGTTTGGCACTCAGTGAGTAAAAGGTTTGCCACCACTGCAGAGGTGAAATGTAAAATGTGTTACTACTGGTTCTGTGGGCGTGGCTTGGGGGGGTAATGTGACTGGGTAGGCGTGGCTAACTTTTTTTTTTTAACTTTTCAAAGCATTTTTTCTAATGTTTTGAAAAGCCTCTGCCGATCGGGCAACTCAGCTGGGATCGTCAGAGAGGCTTTTGAAAAAATACCTCTCTGCCGATCAGGTAATTCAGCTGGGATTGTCAGAGGCTTTTCAAAGCATTTTTTTTACCACCTCTTCGGCCAAGGGGTTGCAGAAAAAAATGCTTTGAAAAGCCTCTGAGGATCCCAGCTGAGCCGCGCGATCATCAGAGGCTTTTTTTTTTTACTTTTAAAAGCATTTTTTCATCGGAAGAGGTTGTAGAAAAAATGCTTTTAAAAGTTAAAAAAAAAAGCCTCTGATGATCATGCGGCTCAGCTGGGCAATGGGGGAGGGGCAGGGATTTTTGCTACCGGTTCTCCGAACCACCCACCGCCATCGCTACCGGATCGGGCGATCCGGTCCGAACTGGGAGCATTTCACCCCTGCACCACTGACATAGACTGTAATTTCCCGATGCGAAGCCCTCCGTCTGATGATATATTTAGAGTGGAGTGGATCTCATCCAAGGCTAATCAGACAAGCGGCTGATGCCTTAATCCTCCTGGCCTTGAAGCTGGGAGTCCGTTCTGCTACAACAGCCGCTTGTTCTCAAAACTGAGCTGTTTCGCCCGCTCCTGAATCCATTCATCCCGTCCTTGCGTAAACGTGGCGGTTTCCAAGACGACCGGCATGACTTTCTGCAAATGTTATGTTGCTCCTTGAATGTTTTCCTAGACCTACGATAAATAAGCAGCCAAGTCAGAACCACCCTGGCATTCCTTGCAAATGCTTTTCCAACCGTTGTTGTTGGTTTGTCGTTGCAGGAGACCCAGAAAATTTCAGGCACAGATACTCTTGTTCGTCTCAGTGTGCAGGTAAGATGACGAGGAAAATTCTTAGTAACGAAACGCCCAAATATAAGGGATATTAATCTGCTCACCCCTTTCCATGTCCATTCACTGGTTAATCCAAATAACCACCATCTGAATGTGTGCTGTCCGTTTAAGAACTGAACCTTTAGTTGAACTATAGAAGCATTAGACCAGTGGTGGGTTGCCCCCCGATTCGCACTGGTTCTAGAGAACTAGTAGTAAAACTGGCGGGAGGCTCCACTCACTGACCCTGATGTCAACAAAATGTTTCTGCACACGTGCAGAAGAGCGTGCGAGCAAAACAAGCGTGCATAGTCCCATTGCGAACCAGTAGTAATGGTAAGTAGAACCCATCCCTGCATTAGAGATATTAACACCTTGAGGGATGATGGGTTTGAACTATGAATGGTTGGTTTGATGAAAGAAATGGATGAGACCTGGTCAAATCTTTGATGGGCACCCCCTCTGTTTTCTTCTTCTGAGTTGATAGCTCGCTAAGGACTTCTTCTTCATCATCATTATCATCGTCATCATCATCACTATTGTCATTGTACATATATACACAGTATACCCATACAACGAAATTCACTTAACACCCAAAGACCAGGTCCAACACACATAACAATCCCCAAACATACCCCCACCCACCACAATTCCCCACCCCTAAAACCATCAAGCATCCACATAACAGATCAAGTAATGCTGCCCAACAGCTCACTGATGGTGGCCCTTTAGTTCATGGTTGAGTGCAATTATAGCTCTGGGATAAAAACTATTCAGAAAATGTGTGGTCCGAGTTTTCATTGTTCTGTATCTTCTGCCAGAAGGCAACAGTCCAAAAAGATTGTAAGCAGGATGGGAAGAGTCTCTGAGAATGTTATGCAACTTCCTCAAACAGCGAGATTCGAAGATGTCATCCAGGACTGGTAGCTGGAGCCCGATGATATTCTGGGCAGTTTTAATGAAACTGAAACTCATAAAATGAGATCCCAGGAATGTAGGATGCCTTCTCTGTCTCCAAAAGATCAGATCATAATATTCCTACTGGTCTTTGCATTCCCAAGGCAGTCCACTCTAATGACCCTTCCAAAAATTATATTGAAATATTTAGAACTTAATAATAAAAAAAAATGGGTGGAACTCTGACTGTATCTTCATAGCTACCATCTTCACTGTTTTGACCATATCCTGTAGACACTCAGGAAGAGTTGCAAAACTCTTTATCTAATATTTTTTAATGCCTGATCATATAAATTCTGTTAATATATATAACACTACAGAGCAACACTAAAGAGTACAGTCACCATGTTCTTTACTGCTTAACTGTTTTGCTATAACAGCAAAAAGGAAATTCTATTTAGAGCAAAAGATCATAGGATATATAACATAGATCCAAACTTGCGAACACTGTCAACTACTGGCTGAATACTATTGTAGTTGTTGCATAGAAATATATTCTAACAATGAATTCCAACATATGAACTAATTTATTGCATCCACCTAAATGATTTCGTCAAAAGCTGCTTTAAACAACTGGGCACCATCAAGACACTGTCTCAGAACCTTTCTTTGCTTTCACAGGTTTTAGCACATCTACTGTTTCCGTGGGATCCAGGTTCAGCTATAGCTACTCAACATCTACCACTACGTTCCTTCAAGGAAGGACCTATCAAAGAAGTGGCATCACTCTAGAAAGTACAGTTGTGGTCGAAGTGTTGGCAAATTGTCATCAAATTTTAAAAGTGAGTAGGGTCTATTTGTGTATCTATCTACCCATCCACCCACCTATCCATCCATTCCTTCATCCTAGGTTCTCTTTCTCTCTCTCTCTTCTCTCTCTCTTCTATCCATCCATCCATCCATCCATCCACCCTAGGTCATTTATCATCTGTCTACCTAACATCCATCCATCCATCCATCCATCCATCCATCCATCCATCTATTTCTGTATCTACAGTATCTATATCTGTCTGTCTGTCTGTCTGTCTATCTATCTATCTATCTATCTATCTATCTATCTATCTATCTATCTATCTATCTATCTATCTATCTTCTTCAGCAGTTTTGGGAGTTATATTGTGTTGACATTTGTTCTTGTACCTAGTTGCAAGGAGTACAGATCAAAGCCATCTTTGAATCTGAGGTGAAGTTGATGAATGAAAATAACAGTTTAAGGTAAAACAGTTCTGGGTTTTTGTTTTTTTAAAAAAAAACACCTTTGAGCAAGATGGGGAAAAATTTACTAAGTAGAATGCTAGGTTGGGATTCCAGCCTTCCCATGGTGTTTCCATCAGCACTATAACTAAATCTAATCATCTTGCTGCTGGTTGACCTCCAACTTTCCCAGTATTTCAGTCTTTTGCAGAGAATTACATCTTTGTATTGATTGATTGATTGATTGACTGATTGATTAAGTGCAAATTGATGTCAACTCTTAAAGGCCACGTAGATAGTTTTTCTCCATAACCATCTGTCTCCAACCTGGTCCTTCAGGCCTTCCAATGGCACACAGTAACTGAGTCCATCCCCTTGCCGTTGGTCATCCTCTTCTCTCTCCTTCTCCAGCATTGTAGACTTCACCAGGGGGTTAGGTCTTCACATAATGTGCTCGCATTTCCTTAGCTTACAATTTTTTTTAAAAAAAGAAACCTTATTGTCTTCTAGGGAAATTTTGGAGCGATACCCTCTGTGGTTTTGTTTTCACAATGGGAAAGTTCTGAAGATCTTTCCCCAGAAGAATGAATCAACTTGGGCCCTAAACATCAAGCGGGGTGTTCTGAGTGGTCTCCAGACATCATCGTTGGGAGCCACTGCCAACAACAGTGTGGAAGAGGTGAAGCTCTTTAGAACACAATGCTGAGTTTAGCCCATTCATAAGGCTGTGAGTTTGGTAACCCCATATTCCTATGTCCCATTGCTATCACTGTTTATATCTCAGCTTCCAAAAAGCTGTTTGCATTTTTAGAAAGAGGAGGGCACCGGGGGAACAAACCAATACAACATCCCAATTACAATGTCAGTAAGTGTGACGCTTTGATAGGTCCAGGGATGGGCTGCTAGGGGTTCGCGAGAACCCCTAGCTAAGGTTCTGTGCAATTTGGAGAACTCCCAAATCCCACTCCTGGCTGGCCCTGCCCACCCTGCCCCGCTCCTCCCAGGAGTCCCCATGTGTCTGTTTTGGTAAGTGCAAGGCACATGCAGAGGCTCGGGGAGGATGAAAATGGGCCTATTGGAAGTTCAGGAAGGCTGTAAACAAGCCTCTGGAGCCTGGGGAGGCCATTTTTGTCCTCCCAGGGGCTCAAGAAAAGCCTCCAGAGCCTGGGGAGGGCAGAAATGCCCCCCCCCAGCCATGGTGCAGGAGGCTGACTAGGCCACGCCCACCATAGCCATGCCCACCCAGCAACTGGTTAGAGAACCCTTTGCTAAAATTTTTGAAGCCCACTCCTGGATCGGTCTGATGGGAGGCAGTCAGGACAGTGAAAGATAACTTAGATTAGTCTGCCTGAGAAACTGGATGAGGTTTATGGCCCAGAAGTGTCTCATTCCTGCGCTACCATTTTAGTGCCATTTCTCACCTATCTCCTTTATTTCCGTTAAGCT
This sequence comes from Coluber constrictor foxii, assembly GCA_038048745.1. Classification (NCBI taxonomy): domain Eukaryota; kingdom Metazoa; phylum Chordata; class Lepidosauria; order Squamata; family Colubridae; genus Coluber; species Coluber constrictor. Next base: position 7,467,728 of record CM075973.1, read on the forward strand.
GTGGGTTAGAACCGTGATGGAGAACCTATGGCACGCGTGCCCAACGTGGAACACGAAGCCATGTCGCCCGGCACATGCGGCCTTGCCTGTTCGTCTTCCGGGTTTCTGGCGCGCATATGCATGCAATGGTCAGCTGTCCTTCATGCACGTGGCAGTGCCAAAAACCGGTGTGCACATGCGCCCCAGCCAGCTGATTGTCAGGCGCACATGTGCACCAGAACCAGGAAGTTCAGCTTTTCCAGAGCGCAATCCCTTCATGCACATAGCAGTGAGACACCGGACAGCTGATCGTCAGGCACACATGCACACTAGAACCTGGAAGTTCGGATTTTCCGGAGCATGGCTCTGACAAGCATGCATGTTCGTGCGATGTTTCCACATGACCGGTGCCAAAAAGGTTCACCATCACTGGGTTAGAATTACATTTTGGGTAACTAAGGTACCCAAAGTAATCCCGACTTTGTTTTCCTTACAAAGGAAAACAATCCTGGACAGTCACTTGTCTGAAATGATACAGGGACTTGATCTGGACTAAAAGATCTCCAAGATCCCTTACAGGGACTATTCGATTTGTTTTATTCTTCTCTTACCTATTGTGACTTCAGGTGGATATTTCAGGGAAATGTCCCACTCGGTACCAACAGAAAGGTTCGGTCCTTCTGAAGACGAAAGACTTCAACTTGTGTTCTCACCATTTCTCTGGATTTACTTCTCTGAAATCTGTGGCTCTTCCCAATGCATCGGTAACTTTAATTTTAATTTTTTTCCCCCTTTAATTGTGTTCTGCTTTGGGGTGGTTTTTAGCAACTGTGATGCCAGTTAGAATTAGCATCCCTAAATGAAAAATAATTGGCCTCCATTTTATTATGTCCCAAATGGCTTTGATTACAAGAGCCGAGGTAGCACGGTCAGTGGTGGGATTCAAGTAATTTAACAACCGGTTCTCCGCCCTAATGATTTCTTCCAACTTGCCAAACTGTTCAGAAAGTTAACAAGCGGTTCTCCCAAAGTGGTGCGAACTGTCTGAATCCCACCACTGGGCACGGTTGTTAGTAGCTGCAGGATACTTCAGCTGACTGCTAACTGCAGTTTGGCAGTTCAAATCTCACCGGTTGAAGGTTGACTCAGCCTTCCATCATGAGGACCCAGATTGTTGGGGACAAGAGGCTGTAAACTGCTTAGAGAGGGCTGTAAAAGCACTATGAAGCGGTATATAAGTCTAAGCGCTATTGCTGTTGCTATTAGATCTTCATGACTGATCCATTAGATCACGTGTGTCTGCTTCACTCCCAGGAGCAGCTTCTGTCTTCCAAACTTGAATGTATCCAGAGATTTGAGGAGAAAGGGATCCTTGCGGAAATCAAATGTATGGAGTACCACCTTGTTACGCCTCCTGCAAAGAAGGGCAGCGGCGTGAAGATGCAAACTCGGACAGACTTGAAACTCTTCCGAACTGAAGCTCATAGTATATCCCAGGAAAAAGGTTGGTTGATGCCTCCAAGCAAGAACAAATTAATGGGATGACTGTGGCATGGCCAACCCTACTATTAGGTAGAGCCAAAGAACAGTGATTTGTTACTGCTTTAATTCACTGTTTCTGGGCAGTGGTTAGCGGATGTTGCTTCTTCTTGGATCCCAAAATAAAATAGGTTTGGTACTTCTTGTCGACCCTGAAGCTGATGTATGTGTAGCCATATTTTATTGTAAAAAGGTAAAGGTAAAGATTCCCCTGGGCATGCATGCTAGTCATTCCTGACTCTAGGGGGCAGTGTTCATCTCCTTTTCTAAGCCGAAGAGCCAGGGCTGTCTGAAGACATCTCCGTGGTCATGTGGCCGGCATAACTCAACACCAAAGGCGCACGGAACACTCTTCCCTTCCCACCAAAGGGGGTCCCTATTTTTCTACTTGCATTTTTTACGTGCTTTCGAACGGCTAGGTTAGCAGAACCTGGGACAAGGAACGGGAGCTCACCCCGTTACGCGGCACTAGGGATTCGAACTGCTGAACTGCCAACCTTTCGATCGACAAGCTCAGTGTTTTAGCCACTAAGCCACCGCATCCCTATTTTATTGTAGTCCTTGCCTATTCTTTTCTTAGCTTTCTTTAACTATGCTTCAGGCTCGCCACGTTCTAGCAGTAGAAACGGGGGTTGTAGAGATAAGGGATGATGTTGTGGCTAGCTGGCATTCTTTCCTGCCGGAACTGAGAAGGTGCTTGCAACTGGCTGAAGGTGGAGTTTGGAGTCATCAAATGATGGGCTGTGAGCTGATTAGAGATTGTGACCATGAGTGGGGGGGGGGGTGGAGTTTCAAACTTTTGCTTTTACTGGGTGTAATTCAAGAGTGAGGTCAGATCTGGAATTACACCAAGACCTTGCCAATTTGATATGTTCCTAATAAAGAGACCTTGATGAAATATGGAAATCTTGGATTTTTTCATTCTGGGGACATATTACTTGGAACTTTGACACTTCCATTCACCAAGGAAGAAGAATGGAACTTACTGTTCCATATTTTTATTTTATTATTTATTTTTATTAATCCTATTTCTATGCCGCCCACTCTCCGAGGACTCTGGGCGGCTTACAACAATCGACAGTAGACTAAATAGCATATTGCCCCCAACAATCTGGGTCCTCATTTTACCCACCTCGAAAGGATGGAAGGCTGAGTCAACCTTGAGCCGGCGAGATTTGATCCGCTGATCTGCTGAACTAGCAGTCAGCTGAAGTAGCTGCAGTACAGCGCTCTAACCACTGCGCCACCTCGGCTCTTTTAGGGAACAAACATCTTTGAACGATGCTTTCGGTGTATTTCCTATATCTGTAATGTAATGCTGGTTTTGTTTCTCTAGTACCCACTGATGACATCTATGAAAGCAGCCTGCTCTATCAAAAAGAGAAAATGGCACCGTTGTCCAAAGAGGAGGAAATGGAAGAAGTAGCTAATGCTCTTCAGAAGCTCTGCGTGAAACCTACCATGGATACCGAGGTAGCTTATTGAATTATCCTGATTGGCCACACAGTGCACCCCAACTCTAGAGCACCTGTCACACGTTCAAGATTGCCTTCATCCCTTTCCAAATAAAATAAAATAGGTTGGGCAGAAGTTCTCTCCACAATAAAGGTAAAGGTAAAGGTTCCCCTCGCACATATGTGCTAGTCGTTCCTGACTCTAGGGGGTGGTGCTCATCTCTGTTTCAAAGCCGAAGAGCCAGTGCTGTCCCAAGACGTCTCCGTGGTCATGTGGCTGACATGACTCAACGACAAAGGCGCACAGAATGCTGTTCCCTTCCCACCAAAGGTGGTCCCTATTTTTCTACTTGCATTTTTTACATGCTTTCGAACTGCTAGGTTGGCAGAAGCTGGGACAAGTCACGGAAGCTCACCCCGTTATGCGGCACTAGGGATTCAAACAGCTGATCTGCCAACCTTTCGATCGACAAGCTCAGCATCTCAGCCACTGAGCCACCTCAGTGCGCATGCGTGGAAGCCACACATATGAGCAAAGTGCATGCATGTGAGGCCGTGTGCGTGCACGGAGGTGCGCTCACATTTTCAGTGCTGGGCGAACCAGTAGGTAAATTATGTGAACTCGACCTCTGGATCACATGATCCTGGGACACTGACATGTGAGTCAGTTGCCAAGCATCTCAATTTTTCTTAGGTGAAGGGTCAGCAACCTGTGGCTCTGGAGCCGCATGTGGCTCTTTCACCCCTCTGCTGCGTCTCCCTGTCACTCAAAATATGTGTCACAACCGCCAATGTGTGGCACCCGCCATTTGTGTGATTTATTGAGCTTTTCAACCCCTCGGTAGGCCAACCATGGATAAATCCAAGAAAAGAAAAGTTTCAGAAGAAAACAGAACATTTAATTCAACTACATATGCTAGTTTTGTGGCCGCTCAAGAAATAGTCAGGCTCGGGAAGGGTTTTTGTGACTCCCGGTGTTTTCTTTTCTGTGGGAAACGGGCCCAAATGGCTCTTTGAGTGTTTAAGGTTGCAGACCCCTGGATTAGGTGATCATGGGAACGTGGCCATGGTTGTGTGATAAACATCCGTAAGTCGCTTTTCTCAGTGCTGTTAACTTTGAATGGCCACTGAGCAAACTCTTGTAAGTTGAGGACTATCTACATTTTCCCTTTATCCTGTGTCGACCGCATCTTGTAGGCCTAGCCATCTGTGTTATGTTTCTCTGCTCCAACTTACTCTCCTTATCTCCAAATCTGCATCCTTTAAAAAAAAAATCTCCTCTTGTTTAGGAAGAGGCTTATGGGAATTGTCCACAAGATTGCCTTGGAAACCCAGTCTTTACTAGCCAGGCATAGTCTCCCTTGTCCCCTGCTATTATTATTTTTTTTTGGCTTTCAAATGGGGTGAGATTATACAGGCCATTCAGGCAAGCAAAACAAGAATGAAAGAAGCTTGGGAGGAATCTCCCTCGTCCCCCATTGAAAGCAGAGGAGGAAATGCTTGTCACTCAGAGGGGAGCCTCTATAGTGCTGCTGGCCACCCATTGTACGATCAGATTGAATGTAAATGCGATTAAATAATGGGCTGTGAATTGAGCAAAAAGGCAGACAGGGAGAAAGAGGAAGCTATAGAAAGGGTGGTAGGAAAGAAAGAAAGAGTTGGCTTGGGGGATGGGAACTCCCCCTGGGTTAGATTCCCCTCAAAAGGGACAAGATTTTGGGTTCACTTCTTCTTTAATTGCTGATGCTGCTGTAGAAAAGCATCAGTGATACATAGCTTAAAGACGAGAATCCATAAAGCATGAATTTGTTCCCTTATTTAGCCTTTTAATGGGCTGATTGTGTGTCATCAAAGTGTAGGAGAAGAATGGCAGAATCTGGGAGCATGTAGGAGATGACCAAGCTGAGCCCAAGGGAGGGGTCAAGCATGCTATGACTACTAGAGATCTAAGTCCAATCTACCTTGGATTCTGTTGTATCTTATCTACCACCAATTCGCCTTGACCATAAGCAGTTCCCATTCTTGTTTAGAAGAAGCATGGAATAAACTTATTCCCATTTTGGATCTAACCAGAGGTGGTATTCAGCAGGTTCTGACCAGTTCTGGAGAACTGGTAGCGGAAATTTTGAGTTGTTCAGAGGATCGGTAAATACCACCTCTGACTGGCCCCGCCCCCATCTATTCTCTGCCTCCCGAGTCCCAGCTGATCGGGAGGAAATGAGGATTTTGCAGTAACCTTCCCCTGGAATGGGGAGGGAATGGAGATTTTACAGTATCTTTCCCCTGGACTGGGGTGGGAATGGAGACTTTGCAGTATCCTTCCCCTGCCACGCCCACCAAGCCATGCCACACCCACCGAGCCACGCTCACAGAACCGGTAATAAAAATTTTTGAATCCCACCACTGGATCTAACCCCGATTCCCTATTTCTTGCACCCGACAGGGTGAGTGTTAAATGAGGGATCAGCCTAGAATCCTTACATAGCCACAAGTGAACTAAATCCACCACCATCTCTCCCTTGAGTACTGTTGACCCTTATCTAACTCTACGCAGATGCCAACTATTAGTGGAGGAAGTTCCTCTGCACAGTTTTTTAGAAATAAATCAGTTTGAGTCTTTCTCCACATATAGACTTGGTCTTTTGTACTGACATCAAGTAATTATTGACTGAAAGCAATCACTCTTCTCTCCTCTAGAATGAAACATCCCCAACTGCTTCTTTAGATGTTCTACCAGTGTATCCATCAACATTATAATTGAATCTATTCACCTTGTTTCTACTCATTCGCTTCCTTTTCCTTCTACCTTTCCCAGCATTATAAATTTTCAAGACAGCTAGGTTTTGGAAGATTCTGTTAATGTAGCTTTAAAATAAAATAGAATTAGCTCATCTGGTTGTGTTTCCCATCTGATCTACAGTACTTGACATCAATCTTCAAGACTGAAAGTATAGATCTACCGTCGTCTCTTTCACAGTCTGAGAAACTAAGGAGGACCCTTCCAAGCTTCTTACCTGGCCCATTATTCAGTTGCAAGCTATGCTCTCTCTTTTCTGACCATTCCCTAGACAGCACTTCTTTGCTCCTTCTCTCAAGGTCTTTCGCACATACCATCACAGTCATGAAGAAAACTATAATGAGATGGAGTTAGCAGACCTGCTTTCAAGACTTCGTTTTTCTTTCTGGCAGTTTTATTAGTCCCTTGAGAATACATCCTTTCCAACATATGGTTATGATGTTTTGCATTTCATCCAATTTGGTACTGGGAGACATTTTCCAGACTATTGATTTTTAAATGTATTAAACCCTAATCCAGGTCCTCTTTTTCTCCGCAGCCTACAGATCTATTCCTGAATTTGGTGTTTGCTCTTCGGCAGGTCTCCACCGATGCCTTGATGGACCTGTGGAAGAATCCTTCTTCCAAATGTCAAGATAACTGGTAAGGTGGCTAAATATGGGCCCAGAAGTAGCTCAGAAGAAGGCAATATGGAAATTTAATTAGGATTTATCAAAGTCAACCCCAAGATCTCTCACTCTGCTCCACAAAGATGGGTGTTTACACTTAGGGCAGGGGTCGGCAACCTTAAACACTCAAAGAGCCACAAAGGTCCTAACCAGAAGCCCGTGTACAATTCTGGAGCCAACCAGAAGTCCAGTTCCCCCATCATAGTCTCCTCCTAGCACAGCGTCCTTTTTCCTCTCCGGTTCCCCCACCATAGAGTCTCCTCCTAGCATGGTGTCCTTTTTCCTCTGCCGACCAGAAGTCTGATTCTGCCACCCTAGAGTCTCCTCCTAGCACGGCATCCTTTTTTCTCTACCTGTCCTAACCGAAAGCCCTATCAATTGTGGAGCCAACCAGCAACTGGGAGCAGCAGCAGAGGGATGAAAGAGCCACATGCAGCTCCAGAGCCGCAGGTTGCTGACCCTTGATTTAGGGCAATAGTTACTCTACCTATTGATGCAAAAGAGATTCATCTAATTTCATGTCAATGTTCAGACACACATGTTCAGAGTGAGAGATAGTTGAACAGGTCCTTTCATGCACTTTATGCCAAGCTTAGTGCTCACAGCTACTTTTCCTCCTAAGCAGGAGATGGCTGGGTTGGTCCCCAGAGGAATTTGGTTGCGTCTTACTGAGAAATCTATTTAGTGGGATTTCATGAGGAAAAAAAAACTCAGGGAAGAGATAACCGAATTATTTCTGTTATATCAAATACTGGGCATGTCTAGTTTAATGAAAACAAGGACCAGGGGAGACATGATAGCAGTGTTCCAATATCTCAGGGGCTGCCACAAAGAAGAGGGAGTCAAGCTGTTCTCCAAAGCACCTGAAGGCAGGACAAGAAGCAATGGATGGGAACTAATCTTCTTTGTTGAGACTCTAGAAAGAGTGCAGAGAAGAGCAACAAAGATGATTAGGGGACTGGAGGCTAAAACAAATGAAGAATGGCTGCAGGAACTGGGTATATCTAGTCTGATGAAAAGAAGGACCAGGGGAGACAGGATAGCAGTCTTCCAATATCTCAGGGGCAGCCCCAAAGAAGAGGGAGTCAAGCTATTCTCCAAAGCACCGGAAGGCAGGACAAGAAGCAATGGGTGGAAACTCATCAAGGAGAGAAGCAACTTAGAACTAAGGAGAAATTTCCTGACAGTAGAACAACTTGCCTCCAGAAGTTGTGAATGCTCCAACATTGGAAGTTTTTAAGAAGAGATTGGACAACCATTTGTCTGAAATGCTATAGGGTTTCCTGCCTAAGCAGGATAGGCCCATCGAGTCTCAACTCGACAGGTCTATCAATCAATCAGTCTCCACCTAACAACCAACCCAGCAAACTGTCCATGCTTTACATACCTCAATTCTCAATTCGTTCTCGCGTTTCTTTCAGGCGGCCACTCTTGGATGCTCTTCCCTTTTGTGCAACTGAACCCTGCGTCATCCTGATGGAAAAGCTGATTCTTTCGCAAGAAGTAGATGAGGACCGCATCGATCGTTTCCTGAGGTCTCTCGCCTTCATCCCAGAGCCCACTGCAGGCATGATGGATGCTTTAGCTGTAAGCAGGATAACGGATGGCTTGATTGTGGCTGCTTGTGTAGATGTATCGGCTGTATTCACATAAGAAGCTAATCTTAAAAAACCAGGGTTTAGAAACCAAAATGGGTAAACCAGAATCATCAAGAAAATCACATGTTGTTGTAGGAACCAGATGACTATCTCAATCCACAATAAAGTTGGTTGGATGGTTGGTTGGTTGCAGGGGTGAAATGCTCCCGGTTCAGACCGGATCGCCCGATCCGGTAGCGATGGAGGCTGGTGGCTCGGAGAACCAGTAGCAAAAATCCCTGCCACCACCACCACCCCCATGCCCAGCTGAACCGCACAATCATCAGAGGCTTTTTTTTTTTACTTTTAAAAGCATTTTTTCTACAACCTCTTCGGCCAAAAAAAATGCTTTTAAAAGTAAAAAAAAAACCACCTCTGATGATCGCGCGGCTCAGCTGGGGTCATCAAAGGCTTTTAAAAGAAAAAAACCCTTTTTTTTCTTTTAAATGCCTCTGACGATCCAAGCTGAGTTGCCTAATCGTCAGAGGCATTTAAAAGGAAAAAAGTCTCTGCTGATCAGGCAACACAGCTGGGATCGTCAGAGCCTTTTGCAAGCATTTTTTTACAACCTCTTTGCCAAAGAGGTTGTAGAAAAAATGGTTTTAAAAGTTTTAAAAAATTGGCCACACCCATCCAGTCACATTACCCCCACACACGCCAAGCAACGCCCACAGAACTGGTAGTAACAAATTTTAGATTTCACCCCTGGTTGATTGGTTGGTTGGTTGATTGATTGGTTGGTTGGTCAGTCAATCAGTTGGTCAGTTGGTTGGTTGGCTAGCTGGTTGAGGCATACAGAATGATTTACCCAGTTTACTGTATATCTTAAACAGGACATATGGTTTAACTTTTATCTGAAAACTTAGTCATAGGTACAGTATAGAATGTATATAATTATTTATACAAGGAACAGCTAATACAATATCCCGTAGATCTTTTGGATGTCAACTTTTATCATTGTACACCTGTGTTCATAAGCTGGTATTCATTTCCTAAAACTCACGTATTTGAACACATGGCTATTTTTAATTGTGATAGGATTGGTTTTCTTGCTGATCATCAATAGGTTTATTGTTTTAATGCTGTTTCCTGGTTGTCCAATGTTGTAAACCCCTGTCGGCTAGCTTTGTCAGGAGTGTGCAGGTATACGTTTGAAAAATAAATATATAAAGAGAGAATCAATTTGAGAATCAGAATTTTAGAGTGTATGTCAAAAGTATTAAGGCTCAAACTTCAGGAAAGGAGGTAAAAAATAGAGACATTTCCGTTCAGCTCCTGGGTCCCTCCAAATCTTTATAATTGATTAAGTCTGGCATCAGATGGCTTTCTTTAGGTACCACCATTAGTCTATACAACCCAGTGTTTGAACTTCTGCCATGCTCTCCAGATTCTCTCTTGAGGTTTTTCACTATATTTGTCTCCAGGTCTATCTTACTCTAACTTGATCCCCACCCCCAATTATATAATATAATGGATTTATTTTCTTATCTCTCTTGTTCAGCCTCTGTTGGAGTTACCCAAAGAACGGCAAATAGCATTCTTAGGGTTAACGTCTTTGCTGCATCACTTCTGCTCCACAAGAACCAACTGTGATCAAGTGCCAGCAGTACTGAGGATTATGAAAATTCTGGGAAGACGCTTAGGAGGGAAATGTGCCAGGTTCAAGTCAGAGGGAACTGCTCAGGTAGAGTCTTGTGTTTGGTTAAAGATGAAGAAAAACGAGTCTTCTTTTGTTTTGAGGGCTGTTGTCCTTCCAGATTTATTTGCGGGATGCCTCACTCAACTTCACTTTGGCTTCCCAGATGGAACTGATCTTAAATGCGATTGGAAATGCAGGGCTGGCGGCAACATCTTTGACAACACTCTTGAGTTCCTGTGCGGTGCTGAAAACCAACCCGACTGAAATCCGGCTGGCAGCCATTGAAGCTTTCCGGCGCATCCCCTGTGCAGCCAACGTAGGTGATGTAGAGTTGATTGCCTATCCCATTTTGAATAAAATACAGCATCCGTGTGGTAGAGAAAAAAGGAGCAAGTGAGGTGTTAAAGACATGACTGCTGGATCTGAATATAGGGCCACAGGATCCAACTCTCTTCCTATTCATTGGATGATCCTGGGATCTAGTATTATGAAAGTGGGTTCCTACAGGATTGCTTTACTTTCTTCACTAGCTTTTGATTTGAGCTAAAATGCTACCTTGGTAACAATGGTTATCTTAACCACGGTTCTTTAAGAAGCCATTCATAGTTTGATTGTTAGATAATAAGGACTCAAATCGGACATAGATCTAAGCCATGATTTTCAGACCCCGGTGTTTGGATTTCCACAGTGAAAGCCCAAATCCTTAGAGTTTAGCTGATAGGTAAACCAAGTTATTATAAACTTTCCTTGGAGGGAAAGTGAATTCTAGCTTTGCAATTGTATAAGTCACCCTTACTCTTTTCCAATTCTATAACACTGTTTTGATGTGAGCAGAACTGAATGCAATATTCTAAATGTAGTTGCATCCTATATTGGTTAATGTCTCTTCTCTTCTCTTCTCTTCTCTTCTCTTCTCTTCTCTTCTCTTCTCTTCTCTTCTCTTCTCTTCTCTTCTCTTCTCTTCTCTTCCCTTCCCTTCCCTTCCCTTCCCTTCCCTTCCCTTCCCTTCCCTTCCCTTCCCTTCCCTTCCCTTCCCTTCCCTTCCATCTCTTCTCTCTTCTCTCTTATTATTTCTTATGTCCGATATTACCTTACCTTACCATCTTATCATCATTTCCTTACTTTATTTTAAAGACTTTACTTGAAATTTTAAATTTCCATGCCATGTTTTAAAACCTAGGATTCCCCCCCCCCAAAAAATCACTTATAAATCACGCATAATTGTTTTTTAGGATTATGGTTACCATAACCTGTATGTTTTAATGACATGTTATGAAATAAATGGCTGCTTGACCAACACCTACTACAGTGATGGCTAACCTTTTACGGACCAAGCTCCCAAAATGCAATGCGCACGTACCCCCCATGCATGTGGCCCCATGCATGCATGCACCTCCACATGCACCCTGATCCCACGTATGCATGCAGCCCCCTCACAGGCCCCACCTCCATGCATGTGCATGCACCCCACACGTGCCCCACCCCTGCATGCGCATGCAACACTGCACATGCCCTGCCCCCGTGCATGTGCCTGCGGCTGCCACACAAACAGCCTGACCCTCATGCATGCACGAGTGGCCCTCTGCATGCAGCCCGCCCCCTCAGCATGCGCGGCAGAGACCCAAAGACCAATTGGCTAGATGTGACCAATATTTGATAAACTGTTTCTTTTCCCTATATTCTTTCATGTTAGCGTGCTGTATTGCTCCGTCTGTTCCAAACCTACGATGAGAATGTTGAGATCAGAATTGCTTCGTATCTTATGGCCATGAAATGTCCTAGCAAAGACTTATTCAATCACATTAAATGGACTTTGCAGGAGGAGCGATCCAGCCAAGGTAAGAGGAGGTCTTTCCCTAGATATTCCCCCACCTCTGGAAGATTCGGCTATCATCCTAAGTACAAGAATTTGGTTACAAGCTTCACTGAATTGTAAGGGACCTATTTATGAATAAATACATGACTGCATTATTTAGGCTGCAAACCAGGAGTGAATTCTACTTACCTTTACTACTGGTTTGCAACAGGGCCATGTGGGCACAGAAGCATTTTCATGACATCAGAGTCAGTGGGCAGGGCCTCCCACCGGTTTTACTACTGGTTCTATAGAAGATATGTGCTAGTCATTCCCGACTCTAGGGGGTGGTGCTCATCTCAAAGCTGAAGAGCCAGCGCTGTCCAAAGACATCTCCGTGGTCATGTGGCTGGCATGACTCAACGCCAAAGGCGCACGGAACGCTGTTCCCTTCCCACCAAAAGTGGTCCCTATTTTTCTACTTGCATTTTTTATGTGCTTTCGAACTGCTAGGTTGGCAGAAGCTGGGACGAGTCATGGGAGCTCACCCCATCACGCGGTGCTAGGGATTCGAACTGCCGATCTTTCAATCAACAAGCTCAGCATCTTAGCCACTGAGCCACTGCATCCCCATACTTAGAACTATAATGGACAAAACATCTGTGGATAGGTTATAGGCCTGTTCACCTATCTTTGTTAAACCTCAGCTTGATTAAACAGTTGATTGGATAATCTGCAATTTGCTGGCTTTACTTAGTACAGAAAGCCACACACGATGGTTGATGAAGAACAGTGCCTGAGTTTGCCCCAAATATTCATCCTCAGATAATCAAAATACATGATGGATTATTCCGATGTAAGAATCTGGTCATAACGTTTTAGATTTTTGCAAGATGAAAGTAACCGTAGTAATTCAGCATCTCTGAAGTCACCAATGTAATGATGTATTCCACAATGGGTTTAACTTCTGTTTTCCCAATAATTGAACTGTATTTTGTTGTTGTTTGTGTGTGTGTTTGTACATATTTTTGGAGTGGGTTCTTTTGTCTGGAGTCATCTTTCTGAGCTCTTAAGAACAGAAGACCCACTAAAACAGCATCTTAGGAACTCTCTGCCTGAAGACATTACTCTCAAGGAATTTGATTGGGAAACGTGGAAATTTTCTTCCTACACAGATGTTACCTTCCACTCAGGTAGCTAAATGCATGAAGCACCATGTTTTAAGATGAATGAATGAATGAATGAATGAAGTCCTTGGGGTTTTATGCATTAACTCTTAAGCGTTGGGCAATACACAATGACCAATAATTGACTGCTTGAGCTCTGCCTTGAATCACATTTCTTCAGACATCTGAAATTATCTCTAGAGCTTCTTTTCAGTTTGTAAAAAAAAATGTGGTCATCGTGTCTGCAGAATCTGAATGTTATTTCTGAACATTTAGAACCTTTTTAAATACAGGTGTTTTCTACCTGTGTAGAAAACACAGTCACTTCATGACTCAATCACATATCTGAAATGTAAACCTGTATAATGAAGATGCACAGTTTGTTTGTTTGTATGTATGTGTCAGAAGCATCGCAATTAAAATAGGGCATACTACGCAACGTCAAATTTAAAATAGAAGGGCCTGGTGGCTCAGCAGACTAAGAGCATTGTGATTAACATCAGCTGTCTGCAATTACTGTAAGTTCGAATCTCACCAGGCTCAAGGTTGACTCAGCCTTCCATCCTTTCTAAGGTAGGTAAAATGAGGACCCAGTTTGTGGGGGCAATAAACTGACTTTGTATAAATATACAAAAGTATGAAGGCTATTGCTTAATGCATTGTAAGCCGCCCTGAGTCTCCGGAGAAGGGCAGCATATAAATCAAATACATATACATATACATATACATATATATGTTTTTTTTTAATATTTTTGCTGATAATTCTATAAATAAATGAAGGGAGGCTGTTATAGATCTATTTCGAGCTTATTTGCTCTCATCAGACAGTCATACCCTTACTGGGATTTGAACCTGGGCCGTCTGCCTGCAAGGCAGTTGATTTAACCCTCAGGCCACAGGCTCTTATCCGATTACCAGCTCATTTCCAGGTTTATTTGTATGTTTTTTGTGTTAAGTCATCCTGGATTGCCACAAATGGAGGAGATATCATCAAAATTGGAGATTTGTGATATCTTCTCCATTTGTGGCAATCCAGGATGACTTAACACAAAAAACATATATATATATATATATATATATATATATATATATATATATATATATATATATATATATATATATATATATATATATAAAATAAAGGTTAAAATATGTACAAGTTAAACAAATCTTGCCCAGAAACTAGCAACATTAATTGTGTTCTGTCGCACTGCCATGAGGTCCTTATCTAGAATATGTCCTGCACTGATCAAGACACAAAGGGCAGATATATATCGTGTTTCCCCAAAAATAAGACCGTGTTGTCAGGGTGCCCTAATAAAAGCAGGAGCCTCAAGCCAGTTTTCAAGAAAAATCCAGTTGATAACGAGGAGCACCATGTTGGCACGGACCTAGTGAAGCCAGTTCTGACCCCACTCAGTTTGCGCCTTGCCAGTGGTGGGATTCATCCGGTTCTGTCCGGATCACATGAATTGGTAGTGGCAACTGTAGGAAGCTCTGCCCACCCACCCAGATGTAATGCACAATTACTTGGCTTGCGCAGAAGGCCGTGAGCTTGCACAGAGGTGGTGCGTGCAAGCGAAGTGAGTACGTGCGTGCACGCACTCACATTTACAAACCAGTAGGGAAGGTGAGTGAATCCCACCTCTGCGCCTTGCTTCTGACCTTGCTTCACCCTCCCCGCTAAAGTCATGCGTCACATTCCCCAACAAAGCAATTTTGCGGGTTGTAGAAGTCACTCCCTCCGGCCGTTACTTGTATCTGTGGAGATAGCCTTGACTTTAGCCAGCTAGGATGTGCATTGTTTTGACTGAGGTGCAAATTCCTTGATGCAGCTGTGAGGCTCGATCTTCCCCATCCCCCTGCCATTGGCAACTTGTGAGCAGGTTGGGAAAGCTTCGCAAGTTGACACGTGTCTTACATTAATTTTTGTTCCAAAAAATCTTATTTTCAGTGAAATACGGTACTGCATGCATCTGTCTGGCTGATGATCTTCACTAGGTTTTATTTTGGGGGTAGGGCATATATTACAAGCATCCTGAAAAAATCATGCTAGGGCTTATTTTCCAGTTGAGTCTTATTTTGGGGGAAACACGGTATATCTGTTGTATACATAGTTGGACACTTCAATAAGACAAGTTTTTCTTCTAACTGATATGTTTTGGCAACTCTTTCCATTCCAGCGATGGCCAGTGGAAATGCTGAGGCCCAGGTCATCTTCTCACCTGCTTCTTTTATCCCACATTTGATCCTGACCAATTTCACAATCCATCTGCTGGGACGGGCTATCAACCTCTTAGAGGCAAGTGACCTGAAAGACACACGAACCAATTATTAGGCATAATGCTGCAGGTAAATTTGACATGTGCAGGAATCCAGATTTGTATACTTAGGAACAGAAGAAACTTCTTTATCCCAAGTCAGGTTATTGATCTAACCATGATCAGAATCGCCAGGCTGATGTCCAGGGAGAAATCTACTTACCTTCCTTACCGGTTCAGAAGCGCATACGCCACCCATGTGCAAAACCTTCTGCATATGCACAGAAGGTAAGAAACATATTACTTCCTGATTAAAACCAGGAAGTAATGACACCCGAGTGGGCGGAGCTTCGCTCTGCCATCGCTCCCAGATCGCCGAACCAACAGCCAAGATCGCTACCAGACTGGGCGATCCGGTCCAATCCAGGAGCATTTCACCCCTGCTGATGTCCCTCTAGATAAGCAGGAACAAACAGCAGTTGGTTGGCTCCTTCCCAACAGACATCAAAAGCTTTGCCCTCCACAATCGTAGTTACCTTCCTTTCTTCAGAGAGAGTAAAAAAAATCTGCCTTATTTTCAACATTGAAGCAAGTTTCCATCAACCGGTTCCATCTTACATATGCAGAATTAGAATTCACCATTTCAGTTTGAATCTTTTTTTGCGTTTTGTTGTGGTCATTTCCCCAAAAACTGGCAAATTAGTTTTCTGACTACATATGGATGCATTGAAAATATATTATAAGCCACCCAGAGTCACTGAGAGAAAGTGAAATTTTCATAAATAAATAAAGTCCATGAATTCAGGTCAAGAGTAATTTTTTTCCCCTAGGCTAGACTCATAACAGAGTCTTCCTACCGTGTTTGCAAGAATTTCAGGAAAGTATCTGGAAAAAAAGAAGAAGTTAAACTATTTCTTCCCACTAGCTCTGATTTATCTCTGAATAGAAATAAATAAGGCAGAACTTTTCATAATTTATTTTTAATAGCCCTTCCATGATCAGGCAAAGAGAGAGTTCTTGTTGTCGATAATGGGTGTATGGCAAGTGTTTATTTATGCAGCTGTCTCCTGAACAATTACCAGTCAAATCATTCATATAAAATATCACATTAGCCAATATATAGTGATGATAATAATAGCACCAAAAGACAAAAGAATATCAATTATAGTAATTTGTGTACTGATGATAATAATAAACATGAAGCATAAAATCAGAATAACTATAAAAACTATTGAAATTGTTTTTTATTCGTTCTAAAGGTTTTGTCAGGGTTCTGACGGATGCCCTAATTAAATCATGAGCCTCGAGCCAAGCTTCAAAAGAAATCCAGTCATTTATTAGGAGCTTCATGTCAACACGTTCCAAGTGAAGCCAATTCTGACCCCATGTAGTTTACGACCCAATCTTGACCCTGTTTCCCCCCTTCCCCCAGGGTGTCATCAATCACAATTGAGACATGGAGCAATTTCACGGGTTATAGAGATCACTCCCTTCTGGCTGCTGTGGGTAACCCAGGGAGACAGCCTTGAGAGAGATATGTCTGGAATGTGCTATTGGGGGGGGGGGGTTGCCATGCTGCTTCACCATTTTCCCATCCTCCTTGCCTATGGCAACTCGAGAGCAGGCCAGGGATGCTTTGTGGTTTCCTAAAATGCCTGAGAAAATAAAAAGTGCTGAAAGAAAAGCATTCAACCAATGTTATATTACTATTGAATAAACCCTTTCATTGATGGTCCTTCTCATTTGATGGGGTCAGCTAAGAAAAGGTATAGAATCTCAATGGCAAAATATGGAAGGAAGCAAACAGGTACCTGGTCTACCAAGGGTTTTTTTTTAATGAAGGAAGCCAACATGGTTCTTTAGTTGAGGCAGCAGAATGTCTGAGCTTGTGGCCTTCTAGATATCATACAACCATTTTTTATTTTTTTTAGGTTGGAGTCAGATTGGAGAATATGGAAGATATTGTCCGGTCATTTTTTGACTTTCAAGACACCAAACGAAAGCATGTTAAGCCAGAATCTCCCATGCAGATGGTGAACAAGATTCCTCAAAATAAGCCATCATTCAAGCAATTCAATTTGAAAAGTCGCCTACCTAAAGGAAATAAAACTGCACTGAGAACAGAAAGCGATTGTCCACATGGACAATACCAGAAGATTAATGGTTTTGTGAAAAAGGTACGTTAATGTGTCATCTGTGGGTATTCGCTTGTTCCATTCAGGATCACTTACCGTATATCTGCACAAGGATTGCCTTGGGAGAGTTCCCATGTCTGAGTAGCACCTAGATTAGGTTATTTCACATCAAAGGAGAGCAGGAAAAATTCAAGAAGATGTCAGACAGGACTGATAATAGGTAAGATGACTATATTCTACTTCTATAGCTCTGAAGTTGGAAAACAACGAAAAGAGATCTACAGCTGTCTTGATAGCATTTGACTGTCTATCCTTGGCCTGATCCAGCATGGTTTTGATTCAATAATTTGTCATAGAAGGCCCATATCTTTTCAGAAAGCACACAATTTTCATGCAGAAGTTCTCTGGTTCAATTCCTGGCATCTTCCATGAATAGATTTAATGTAGCAGAGTGAAGAAAGTCCTCTGTTCACATTCCTGGAGAGTTTTAACCAATCATAGAGCTGGAAGGGAGCTTGGAGGTCTTCTAGTCCAACTTCCTACCCAAGACAGAAGTTCTTATATCAATCCTGAATCAATAGTTGCTCAATTTTTTTTCTTGAGACTCTCCAATGATGGAGCTGATGGAACTCTAGGAGGCAAGCTCTTCCATTGATTAATTGTTTTCGCTGTCAGGAGCTTCCTCCTTTATTTCCAGTTTGGATCTCCTTCTGATGAGTTTCCACCCATTGCTTCTTATTTATTTATTTATTTTATTAATTAGACTTATATACCGCCCTTCTCCTTACGGACTCAGGGCAGTGTCCTGCTCTCAGGTGCTATGGAGAATAAATTGACAGCCTCTTTCCTGAGATAGCCCTTCAAGTATTGGAAGACTGTTCCAATACAGATGGGAGAAAACAATTTTTTTTAAAAAGATACCCAGATGATGCCAAGTAAAAGGAGAAAGGGGAGAGGGAGAAGGGGGGGGGAAGTGAGATATTATAAAAATGTACACAAATGATGAAATAAAAATAAATATTAATTGAATAAGAAATTGAAACGAGAATAAAGATAATTAGAAAATCGGGGCTGCTCAAATACCACTTTAGATTGAACTGAAAAAGGAAACAATGAGAGAGAAGGGAAGGAGTAGAGAGAGAGAAAGGGAGAAGAGAGGAGAGGAGAAAGAAGAAAGGGAAAAGGAGAGGAAGAAAAGGGAGGGGAAAGAGGAGTAGAAGAGAAGGTTAGAAGGGGGGAAGAAGAAGAAAGGAGTGGGGGAAGGGAAGGGGAAGTAGGAAAGAGAAGGAGAGGAAGAATGAAGGAAGGAGGAAGAGAAAAGGGAAGGAAGAGAAGGGGAGGAGAAAAAGAAAGGTTGGAGTAAAGGTAAATTGTAAAAGAGCAGCCCCGAAAAAGTAAAAATGAAAAATGAAAGTTGAAAGATAAGATGAAGATAAGGGAAAAAGGATGGATAAATGACTGTACATGTGAATGTGTTTATGAGAAATAAAAATAAAATAAAATATTGAAAGACTGCTATCATGTCTCCACTGAGCCTTGATAGCAATCAGTTATCAGCTCTCTAATAGCTGCCTCTGGCTGGCTCTTGATATCCTGTAGTCTTAGTTTGAAACTCCTGGTGGCTTCAAAGTGTTGGAGTTTGTTTCAGATTGATTGATCGATTTAAACTTTGTTGGATGTAGTCACCTCTCCCTCTCTTTCTTTCTGCTGATGCTTCAGTTCACCAAAAAAATGGGGACAAAGAAGAAGCCCAAATGCAAACTTAGTCTCAAAATCTTTGGAAATGAGCTGATGATTCTTGACTGCGGCGATCTCAGAAGCCAAGCAAAACATTATTATTTGAACCTGGTAGAGCTAACGATGAAAGTTTTGAAGGTAAGAGTGCTGTGATTAGTGCAATCGTTTCTAAATGGCGATCTCAAGGCCTCTGGCACAGTTAGAAAAGTTCAGTATTGAAGGGACATAGTAATAATAGGGCAGGTAGAATTAGTGGGACGTAATAGTAGAGTCAGTAGAATTGGTTTGACTTGCTGTTTTGCTTCTGTAAGAATTTCTTTGCTAAGAATTGGAATTGCCTCTGCCATTTGCTTCTACCAGTGATCTCACCTCTGTGTTGTTTTTCTGTACCACTCTGTGCCTGGTGGATATCTCAAGACCCAGCCCCTCTCTGTTGCTAGGCGCTCAGCCCCCCTGCCTCTGCTCCTTGCTGCACAGCCAATGCAGGACTACAGGAAAGGCATAGGCCAGGGTGCCAGAACTGGGTATTAAGCTAATGCCTCTGAAGGTATAAAAGGATGCCATACCTTCCCCAAGGTGTGGCCTTTCCATATACATGTCTCTTTTGTATGTATTTGGAATGGTTTTACCCAGTATTTTGTTTTTGGCCATAAATAAAATCTGCTTCTTTTTGCAAGCCTCGTCTTGAGTCTCTCTCTGGCGTTCTGATGACTCATTTTGGGGTCTTATAGTAGGACAATCATCAAACTTCTTGAGAAGGTTCCTTTCACTCTGATTCCCCACTTCTAGCATCCACACCTGACTGTACTACAGAAAATAACTCCAAGTCATTTTAAAAATTGGTATTTTATTCAATGGTGGGATTCAAATAAATTAACAACCAATTCTCTGCCCTAATGACTGGCTGAGTGGGTGTGGCCATAGTAGGCATGGCCAAGGGGTATGACAGGCAGCACTCGGGCTCCTGCATCTCGCAGGGAGCAAAAATCAGTCATGGGGGGTGCCGCTCCCCACACACCCTGTTTTGGGCCTAGTAGTCCTCCCTGAAGCCTCCTGGGGGGCATTTTCAACCTCCCCGGGCTCCAGAGGCTCTCTGGAGGCAGGAAATAGGCCCATTTTTTCCCTCCATGAGCCTCTGGGAGGCCCGTTTTCAACCTCCCCAGGCTCCACGTGCCTGCTGCACTTACCTGCGATCCAAAACAGGCTGCCTGGGAACTCCTGGGAGGGGAAGGGTGGGTCGGAGTCAGCCGGTCATCGGAACTACCAGTTTGCCAAACCGGATGTAAAATTAACATCTGGTTTGGCTGAACTGTTCCAAACTGGCTGAATCCCAACTCTGATTTTATTGCTTTATGCCAGTACATGAGGTCCTCCCACAGGTTGGTTGACTTATCATCATTTTTACTAACTTCCCAACAGGGCCAAGAAGTCCAGTGGAATAAAAGATTGAGTCTGGCAACAGAAGAAGTGCTGTTTCCAACCATCTCAGGGCTTCCCGTCCTCCTGGGTTTTAATGCTTCGGCAGCTGTCAATCTGACTGCCAGAGGACAGACAAGCTTCAAGAAACACAACCATTTTTTCATCAATGGCTACCTCAAGCCAAGGTAGTGAGCTTCCAGAGCTGTGTTTTCTTTCCAAATACTAATTATCTGCATTATTGCATTATTTCCAACCCAATACAGGTAGCCTTCAACTTACTGTTATGTCCCCAACCCCACGCACACACACCAACAGACGTTCAGGAATTAAGGAGCAAACCAGCCGGCAAAAACCTAGTGGCTGCCTGCCAAGAGTTTATTATTTACAAAGAGGAGAGATAACTTCTCCCCACTTCTGGTAAGGAAAGCAGCTCAATAATTACAATCAAGTCCAGAGATAATCCAGTCTTAAAGTAAAAGTCCGGCAATGCAGAATGGTGTGGAAACTTTCAGCTTTGTTCGTCACAAGGTTTGACTGGCCACCACGCTCCCTTTTATATCCTGTGGGGTGTGGTCCAGTGACTCAGCTAATCTCTGGCATGCCTTCCCCTCTGCTGTGCATGCTTCTCCCTGTGTCATTGCCGAGGATCCAGCCAGCACTTATCTTCTTCGTGGCTGTCCACCTGTGGCTGCGGGGACGTGCTTGGCTCTAGGCCTATCTCTTGCTCTTCAGTGTCCTCCGTGGGCATTGCCAGAGAGGAGGGTCCTGGAGAGGGAGGCCTTGCCAACTCCTCCCCTTCACTCTCGGAGTCCTCTCCTGATGATGACAAAGGCTCAGGCAACAGAGCTACAACACTTACAGTCATTTGTTTAGTGACCATTTGAAGTCACAATGGCACCGAAAAAAGTGACTTAGGATTGTTTTTCACACTTATGACCACGAAAGCATTCCCACAGTCATGTGATACAAATGCAAATGGCCAGCTGTCTACAAGGAACATAAATCCTTCCATTCCCCACCATCATCCAGTCTGAGTTGAAGAAGCTTCTTGGATGAGAAGCGAAATGTCTTCAAAGAATATCCAGAAAGTCCAGTTGCTTCTTGAAAAAGCACTTTTGGGACAACTATGACCTGGATGACTGAGAAGCTCCATAAATACTTGGAACTGGTTCATCTTTACAACCACTGCAGTGTTCTATGGTCCCATGATCTCCGTTTGTGAACTTCTGACGAGCAAAGTCAATATGGAAGCCAGATTCATTTTACATCTAAAACTATTTTTTTTTAATTAACAAATTTTATTTCATAATCAACATGCAAACATATAGGCATATAAACAAAATGTAGTCAGTCATCAAAATATAACATCTAATACATCAAAGCTTGAAAAAGTTTTAAAATTTTCCCCCCACCTCCCCTCTCCTATCCCACCCCCCACCCCAGACTTCCCAGAGCAAATACAGGGTAAAACATTTGATAAACACAAAAACACACACACACACACTAACTATTTATAGATTTATCTCCCTCTTGCATTTTAACTTGCCTTGTTCATATCTAAATATAACTGTTCTTGCTTGAAGGTAGTTAGTCCCACTTCATTCTTGTCCATTCTTCAGCAATAAGCAGATCTTCTTTATTCCAGTCATTATCTAGTAACAATTAGCCATCGCATCTCCAACCCTTACATATATTACCACAGTGAGAAAATACTTCAACTAGTCTCCAGTAAAATATATTATAAAAAACCTTATACTTCCCATCCTATAAACTTATATTAAATATAAACTTATTCAACTTATTCTCTACAAACCCACTAGATAACATTAATGTAACTTAAACTTATATTAAACATAAACTTATTCAACTTATTCTCTACAAACCCACTAGATAACATTAATGTAGCTTAAAACAAAATATAAAAACTGTAATGATATCCTTCTTGGAACCCTTGAATTTGTATTGAGAGATCTATACTGACCTTAATTTTAACATCCACAATATTTTCCTTTTAGTCCATCAGCTTTTATAATTTTTTTTAAATTAAATTTTTTAAAAAAAACACTATTCAAAATGTACTTCCAAACACAAGTAAAAATTTAGCCAGTAACCTTTAACACTTCAAACATAACATTACTTAAAATAACTTTCCAAAGTAAATCGTGTCCTTAAATATAAGTAAATCATTCATTTTCACTCTAATATAACTTTTCAGAACAAAACAAATCATATCCCTTAATACAAGTATAGTAATTCTTTTTTACCAATGTTATCCTGCCCAACAAGGAGGCGTGTAATTCTTCCACCTCCATTTCCCTCTAAAACTAAATTAACAACTGCAGTCATTCTCTTAACAACTGTGACTAGAAAGATTGTATAATGCGACAAAACTCATTTAACAACTGTCTCGCATAACAACAGAAAATTTGGGCTCAATTGCAGTCATAAGTTAAGGATTACCTGTAGAAGGTTGGAAGAGAAATGATCTCAAAGACTTGAAACTCCGTCAGCCACGTAAAAACATTTTTTAAAAAAGACATTTAAACTCTGTATCGAACTCTTACAATGAAATCTCTTCTTCTTTCTATATTTTGACAGTGTTATCCTACAGATTTCTGCCCAGATGGGAATTGTAGGAGTTTTGGGGAATGCTGGCTTGAAATGGTCCACCGTCTTGAGATCCTCGGCCAACCTTGATGGTGGAATCCAGGTGAAAAAAGGGAAAGAATTTAAAATTTTTTGGAACACTCCCGAAGACGCTATGGAAATTCTACATTTCAGGTAAAACAGACACAAAACACACAGAACCCGGGTCAGTCAAATGTTTTGGGAATCTCAGCTGATTCTCCAGGCAAGGCAAGGAGTTTTTGCGGTGATGGGAATTGTGCTTAAAATAAAATATTCAGCTTTCCAAGAATCTTGGTGGCGCAGCAGATTAAAGTGGTGTTAAATGACACCAGCTGCCTGCAATTACTGCAAGTTCGAATCTCACCAGGCTCAAGGTTGACTCAGCCTTCCATCCTTCCGAGGTAGGGTAAAATGAGGACCTGGATTGTGGGGGCAATAAGCTGACTTTGTATATATATAAAAAAAGAACACCACTGGGGGGGGGGTCGAAAGCCCTACTAAGCAGGTATATACAAAAGTATGAAGGCTATTGCTTAATGCATTGTAAGCTGCCCTGAGTCTCTGGAGGAGGGCGGCATATAAATCGAACCAATAAAGAAATAAAGAACTGCATCAACCAAAACTGAAATGATGATCAAGTGTGGTGAGACACTGCTATTTATGTAAGATAATTATATGTCAAATAGTCACATGAAACAGCTTTGGTGATTCCTGTTTATCAAAACTGTTCAGTGAGCTGCATTGTAAGAAATCAGATTCTCTCCCTCTTTTACAGCTCTAAACTCTACGTTACTGCAAGGGAGAAAACAAAAACCAATGACCATTTCCCGGGCCAAACTGAACTTTGCACCAGTGAGGAAGGTAAGCTAACTTGTACATTTCGCACCCATCACCTTCCAGTGTCGCATTTTGCAGAAAAATCAGAAATGCTTTCAAGGCAGTTCCTTTTAAACCATCCCCTGTTTTAAAGTCACATGCAACGTAACGCTGCAGGTTGAAACTTCACGCAATCTGGAAGCGATGGTCTCATCACCAGGCATTTTGCACAAGGCATTTCCATCTTAAGAACAAGATATGGCTGATAGATGCTCAGAATATTTTTGTTCTGGCCTAGGCTCCCTTAACAAGCAGGAGGCAGGAATTGGTCCCCACAAAACCTCTTTTATTTACACGACTGTGAATTACTTTCATTCACAATCAGCAAGCCTTGTCCAAACAGTTTTTCAAAGGAATATTTATCAACACAGACCTTATCTTGTTTGGCAAGCTGCCACATTATCTTGTTTCCAACCACAGTACAAAGCAAAACTTGGAACAGAGCCTCTCAGAGTCACGGAATGAACGAATTGTTTCCTGCAAAAGTCCACTCCCTGTTCATTCCTCTTTTATTTCCTGAGGGGCCAATCACCTTCAAGGTGTGGCTTTACTCCTGAGTCGACCCCACTTTCTGAGTTCTTGTCTTCTGGCAGTTCTTTGCATGAGCACACCGGGAACAGGCTCCAGCTGTTCCTCAGCCTCACTGCTATCTAACTCCCACTCTTCCTCCGATACAGAGCTCTCGTCTGAGCTTTTCCCAGCCCCCACAACTGGCCCGAGTTCCTCCCCAACCTCCTCACTGTCTGACTCTGCTGGCCACTGGTGGGCCACAACAATTTTCCTGGACAAACGACACCAAAGAACGTCCTTCACTTTTAAAAATTGTTTTCTTCTTTTCGGTTTTAACTGCAGCGTCGAAAACGTTTGGCTGGCAGCTGTGTTCAGAGGTTTTTCTCCCTGACGACAAGAGCAGCAGCTTCGTTCTTCCCTTTCCTGGACCGGTCAAAGTCGCCATTACGCTAAAAAAGCAGGACAGAAATCTACAGCAGTATTTAATAAAAGCAGCATATCATTATGTTGCTCAGGTCTGGTTCTTAACTTCTGTCTGGTTTAGAGATAGACAGATAGACAGAAACAACATATATAATGTCGACTGGCAACCCGCAGGGGGAGAGCCTTCTCTGTGAGGGCTCCAGCCCTGTGGAACAAATTGCCCCCGGATATCGGTAACATCCCCGACCTTCGGGCTTTCCGCCTTACCCTCAAGACCCCGATTTTCCAACAGGCGGAGCTAAACAGTTAAATGATTTTTAAATTAGTCATTTTAATTTTGGGTTTTATTCTATTCGGCCAAATTATATAATAATTTGAAACTGTAATTTTATCAAGTTTGTGTTTTTATCTAAGCTGTACACCGCCCTGAGTCCTTCAGGAGAAGGGCAGTATAGAAATTAAATAAATAAATAAATAAATAAATAAATAAATAAATAAATAAATAAATAAATAAATAAATAAATAAATAAATAAATAAATAAAGCTAAGAACTCATTCTTGTGGGACAGATAGTCCTCGATTTACAACCATAATCGGAACCAAAATTTCCATTGCTAAGCCAGGTGATTGTTAAGAGAGTCACACCTGATCGTATAACTTTTGGCTTGTTGTTAAGCAAATCGCTTCAGCTGTTAAGTGAATCATGAGGTCCTTAAACAAATCTGGCTTCCTCCATTAACTTTGTTTGTCAGAAGCCGGTTGGAAAGGTTGGGAATGGCAATCACATGACCCTAGGATCAGTCGTGAAATCCCATTTATTTTACTACCAGTTCTGTGGGCATAGCTTGGTGGGCGTGGCAGGGAAAGGATACTGCAAAATCTCCATTCCCACCCCACTCCTGGGGGAAGGATACTGCAAAATCTCCATTCTCTCCCCACTCCAGGGGAAGGATACTGCAAAATCTCCATTCCCTCCCCACTCCAGGGGAAGGATACTGCAAATTCACCATTCCCTCCCCACTCCAGGGGAAAGATACTACAAAATCCCCATTCCCTCCCCACTCCTGGGGGAACGATACTACAAAATCTCCATTCCTACCCCGCTCTGGGGCCAGCCAGAGGTGGTATTTGTCGGTTCTCCGAATTACTCAAAATTTCCACTACCGATTCTCCAGAACCTGTCAGAACCTGCTGGATTTCACCCTGCCTAGGATGCTGCAACCATTGTAAACATCTGTCAAGTGCCCAAATTTTGATCATGTGACCATGGGGATGCTATAACAGTCATAAGTGTGAAGATTGGTTTTAAGTCATTTATTATGGCTTAAAGTAAGTGCCATTGTGATTTCAAATGGTTGCTAAGCAAATGATCGTAAGTCGAGGACTATAGTTTGCAACCTATAGTCAGTTTTGAAATTCACATTTTGAGACTTCATTTGGTATTATTAGTCTTATGACATGTCTTTCTTCTTCTCCAGAAAGGTTCTTGGATTCCAAATGAAGCCGAGCTCCATTTCTTTATGGGGAGTCCAGAATCAGAGCTGAAGAGAAATGTGGCTTTTGACTTCCACTGGAACATCCCTCAGAAAAAAATCAGAATTGAATTCATCGAGCCTAAGACAAAAATGCTACTGAATGGTGAGAACAGCTGAGGACCAATTAGAACTTCTTGGTGTGCATCCATTGGGAGATCTAAGTCATCACCGTACATGAAGCATTCTTCAGTACTGTGTAGCATATTTATTTAGGTGTCTTCTTCTTCTTCTTCTTCTTCTTCTTCTTCTTCTTCTTCTTCTTCTTCTTCTTCTTCTTCTTCTTCTTCTTCTTCTCCTCCTCCTCCTCCTCCTCCTCCTCCTCCTCCTCCTCCTCCTCCTCCTCCTCCTCCTCCTCCTATCTATCTATAATTAACTTATCCTTTTTTTCTGCCTTTACCAGGCAAAATTGAAATCTCAAAATACTCTCGCGTTGGGCATTTGGAACTGATAGTTAATGATAACACCATTTATTACATCAAGGTAAGTGCCTCCCCTGGTCTGGAACCAAAAACCGAGCCAGTGTATCTTCTATTGAGGAAGTGCCTCTTATGGGTCTCCGACCAGATATTTTAATCCACTAAAATCGATCAGATACATCTAATTTCCTGCAGGGGAGGACCGATTTGCAATCCGTGGCTGGAGAGCAGAGATATGCAATCCATCTGGAAGCCAAATTGCTAAGGCACGGAAGTCCTGTCATCCTTGCAGGAAACCTCACGAGACTGGCCAGCCAGAAGGTGGCATTTTCGGTATCCTTGATCAACCTGCTGAAGGATGCTGCGTCCTTTGCAGGTAAGGATGCCACAGCCTCAGAGACAACCTGGGTAAAACTGGAGACAGACCTAAAGCCTTCCTCCTTGCCTAAATAGATCTGATGCAAAAGCTATGTGGATTAAAAAGAAAAAAAAAGAAAAGAAAAAGCAATACCTAATCTGGAAAAAGTATTATTCCGGTAGTGTACAATTTATGACAGCAAGCGAGTCTGGAATTTTGATCGCAAGTCATGGCCTGTGAATGCTAAATTTTCATTAAAAATGCACAAAGGAGCAGAAACAAAGCCAATAATTAACCCCCCTCCCTCAAACACACGCGCACACACATGATTTCCTAATGGATAAAAAGAAACTCCTAAAGGGCTCTGAAGAGCCTGAGTAGCATAGGGGAGTAATGCCTCCTACAAAGGCAGCATTTAAGATCCAGCTGCTTGCAATTACTTGTGAGTTCAATTCCAGGCAGGCTCAAGGTCGACTCAGCCTTCCATCCTTTATAAGGTGGGTAAATTGAGGACCCAGTTTGTTGGGGCAATAAGCTGACTTTGTATAAATATAAATATACAAAAGTATGAAGGCTATTGCTTAACGCATTGTAAGCCTCCCTGAGTCTCTGGAGAAGGGCGGCATATAAATTAAAATTAAAAAAAAATAATTGTGGGTATAGTTACGCTCTTTTTGCAAAAAAGGAATTGCCTGTCGGTGGGCTTCAAAAATTTTAGCAAGGGGTTCTCTGCCTGATTGCAGAATGGGCATGGCAGTGATGGGTGTGGCCAGGTCAACCACCTGCACCATGGCGGGGGAAACGTTTTTGCCGTCCCTGGGCTCTGGGGGCTTTCCTTGAGCCTCGGGGGGTTGCAAAAACGGCCTCCCCAGGCTCCGGAGGCCCTCCAGAGGCCTGAAATGGGTCTGTTTCCGGTCTTCCTGAACTTTTGGTAGGCCTGTTTTTCTCCCTCCCCGAGCCTCTATGCACGCCTTGCGTTTATCTGCATTCAAAACGGGCCATGTGGGGACTCCTGAGAGGGGAGGGAGGGAAGGGGTGGGTGGGGCCAGCCAAGAGTGGGATTTGGGGGTTCTCCGAACTGCACAGAATCTTAGCTAGAGGTTCTCCCGAACCCCTGGAAACCCCTAACAGCCTACCCCTGAAATTGCTTCCTTCCACTACCCTCTTCAGCACTGCTTGCCTGATTGTTTATATGGATAATCCTTACGATTTATGACCACTATTGAGCCCACAATTTCTATTGTTAATCAAGACAATTGTTAAGTGAGTTTGGCTCCATTTTATAACCTTTTCTTGCCAGCGTTGTTAAATGCATGGCTGCAGATGTTAAATTAGTAACACAGACATTAAGAGAACCTGGCTTTTCCCCATTAACTTTGCTTGTCAGAAGATCGCAAAAGGGAGTCACATGACTCCGGGACACTGCAACAGTCCTAAGGACATGCCAGTTGCCAAGTGTCCAAATTTGACCCAACGAACGATTGTAAGTCGA
The DNA here is from genome assembly GCA_038048745.1 of Coluber constrictor foxii. Taxonomy (NCBI): domain Eukaryota; kingdom Metazoa; phylum Chordata; class Lepidosauria; order Squamata; family Colubridae; genus Coluber; species Coluber constrictor. The sequence goes on from CM075973.1 coordinate 7,496,192, forward strand.
GAGCTACCTGCATTCCTGTTCCTACTTAATGCATTTCTGATTTCGGTTGCCTTTGTGTTTGTTTCTTAGTGTGTTTCGAGAAAAAGGCAGATAGTGACTTAAGGCACTATTCCCTGGATGGAGAAACCCACATTCCCGGAGTTTTTGGATCTCATGTCATTTTTCTTCTGCAAAAACGAGGACAAGTCTGGTCCAACATCTTGAGAATTAAATATGGATTGTTTGGTACTGTACTGGTGTTTTGTATATATGTATATAAATTCCCTTTTCATCTCTATGGATGGTATTTTTTTTAAAAGAAAAAAAAACATTCCAGAGAATAAATTCACTTAATAACCATGCAGTTGACTTAAGGATCCTATAATTTGATTCACAACTGTGGTGATTCATTATCAATAGCATTAAATCAGGGGTGAAATCCAGCAGGTTCTGACAGGTTCTGGAGAACTGGTAGCGGAAATTTTGAGTAGTTCGGAGAACCGGCAAATAACGCCTCTGGCTGGTCCCAGAGTGGGATGGGAATGGAGATTTTGCAATATCCTTCCCCAAGGAGTGGGGTGGGAATGGAGATTTTGCAGTATCCTTCCCCTGCCATGCCCTCCAAGCCACATCATGGCCACCAAGCCACGCCCACAGAACCGGTAGTAAAAAAAATTGGAGTTCACCACTGCATTAAATGGTCGTGAAACCGAGTCAGGTCATTGGTTGGCTCGCTTAATGCATTTTCTTAAGAAAAATGGAAAAATCTATATACTACACGCTTAAAAGAATTTATGGACAATTTGATCAGGCTACTCCATTCCAAATCTGAGTAGAATATTAGTCAATAGCATGAAAGCTGGAGATCTAAGGAATCAGGTTCCGTGATCATTAGAGATGTTGGGAATTGATCGAAATCTTGGGGAAACACCAGATCAGGAAAGACAGAAGGCTGTCAAAAATTATCACTCTAGTTTGTAATGTATATATTTGTCTATTCCTACATGCATGGTTCACTGGAGAAGGAGATGCCAAGAAGCTTCAGCACGAATGCAACGTGGTTCAGAGGTTAAAGCAGGAGAACAGCTGGCCAGATGTTTACCGATTGGATCTAGAGCACAAATTTCACTGTACTCAGAGTCTAACTTACAATCACAAGGTAAAGAGGTGCATTGGTTCCAAAAAGGTGCAAAACATAGCAAGGGATGTCTAAAATGGTATAGGGCCGTGATGGCGAACCTATGACATGCGTGCCACAGGTGGCACACGGAGCCATATCTGTGGGCACACGAGCCTTGCCCTAGATCAGCTCCAGCATGCATGCACACACCGGCCACCTTATTTTTGGGCCTTCTTGCGTCCACCAGAAGCTGGGAAATGGGCTGTTTCCGGCTTCTGGAGGGTGTCCAAGAGGCTGGGGAATGCCATTTTCGCCCTCTCTAGGTTCCAAGAAAGCCTCTGGAGCCTGGGGAGAGCAAAAGACGGGACTTCCGGTCCTACAGGAAGTCAGGAAACGAGCCGTTTCCGGCCTCCGGAGGGCCTCCGGAGGGCCTCCGAGCGGGTGCGGAAGGCCATTTTTGCCCTCCCCAGGTTCCAAGAAAGCCTCTGGAGCCTGGGGAGGGTGAAAAATGGGCCTACTGGGCCCACCGTGCTATCACATGCCAAAAGCGGGGAGACCGCATCAGGGGTCGCACACACATGCATGGGGGCGGGGCACATTGAATTATGGATGTGGCCATGCGCATGCACGAACCCACCCATCCTCCGCCGCGCTCCCCCTGTTTTTGGCATGCGACGGCAAAAAGGTTAGCCATCACTGGTATAGGGCAGGGGGTTGGACTAGAAGGCCTCCAAGGTCCCTTCCAGCTCTATTCTGATTGGATTTGAGGGGGTTGGATGGAAGTTGGGCACGAAGACAGACAATGGTGGGGTGAAGCAATGGAATGACGCCTCCTGAGAAACTACTTGGATGAGCGTCAGACCTTATAGGTAGATCAGACCAGGAAATTAATTCCACAGGAAAGCTGAAACTACTTTTATGGAGAGTGGTTGCAATAACAGACTCTTGCAAGTCTGATTGTGCTATACTCCTCCCCGTCTTATACATATGTGAGTTAAGGGGTTGTCTGCCTGAGCTTCTTCTGCATATTTTGTGGATTTCAGATTTGCTTCATTCTTCATTGCTTGGCTAACACAGAGATCTTGCACATCTCCATCTAGGTCATCTTCATTATAGCAATAGGACTTAGACTTCTATATTGTTTACAGTGCTTTACAGCTCTCTCTAAGCGGTTTACAGAGTCAGCATCTTGCCCCCAACAATCTAGGTCCTCATTTTACCCACCTCGGATGGACGAAAGGCTGAGTCAACTTTGAGCCAGTCAGGATCGAACTGGCAGAATCAGTTGGCAGAATCAGCCTGCAATACTGCATTCTAAACATGCGGCACCATGGAAGGAAGGAAGGAGGGAGGGAGGGAGAAAACGAAGAGCAATAGCAATAAGCACTCAGACTTATATACTGCTTCACAGTGCTTTCCAGCCCACTCTAAGCAGTTTACAGAATCAGCCAATTGCCCCCCAACAATCTGAGTCCTCATTTGACCCACCTCGGAAGGATGGAAGGCTAAGTCAACTTTGAGCCTAATGAGATTCGAACTTCCAAATTGCAGGCAGCCAGCAGTGAGCAGAAGTAGCCTGCAGTACCGCATTCTAACCACTGCGCCACAGTGGCTCATGTAGTTCTTTTCTACAGCGGGTGACTAGGACTTGGTGTATATACCATAACCCAGGATTTTCTCCAAAATTCTTCTTGGAAGTGAAGTTGTTACAAGGGAAGATGCTAAACGCTCAACCTGCAACTTTTCTCCAGGTCCATTTGCACCATGAAGACACTGCAACCCAGCTGCACTCCCGCTGGGAGGCTAACTACGGGAAACACTGGGACGAAGCTAACAATATGAGGAAGGTGATCATCAGCCAGATGTTCAAAAATCATTCACAGGCCACTCTGAGGAGCTACTTCATGGAGGTAGACATAGCAAGATTAAACGTGTCATGTTTTTGGATGGGTTTGTCTGGGGTTGGAAGGCAAGTAGTAGGCGAGGTAGACTGGGATCTCCACTTAAGTGTGAGCCACCAACCTACTTTGCAAAGAATAGAATAGAATTCTTTATTGGCCAAGTGTGATTGGACACACAAGAAATTTGTCTTAGGTGTATATGCTCTCAGGGTACATAAGGAGAATAAAATGCATTCATCGAGAATAAAAAAATACAACTCTTAGTGATAGTCAAGATTACTGATAAGCTATCAAATCGTACTAGGAAACAAGTAAAAACAATATAAATTGAAAGATACGAGCGAAGAGATAGATACTAGTAAAGAAGAGAAGAATAATAGAAATACAGTCTTAGTAAATAATTTGACAATGTTGTGGAAATTAGTTGTTTAGCAGAGTGATGGCATCCGGAGAAAAAACTGTCCTTGTTGTCTAGTTGTTCTGGTGTGCAGTGATGGGTAGGAGTTGAAACAGTTTATGTCCAGTTTGCGAGGGGTCTGTAAATATTTTCCCAGCCCTCTTTTTGACTCGCGCAGTAGACAGGTCCTCAGTGGAAGGCCAGTTGATAGCCATGTTTTTTTCTGTAGTTGTAACAGAATACTGCAAAATCTCCATTCCCTCCCCACTCCAGGGGAAGGATATTGCAAAATCTCCATTCCCACTCCACTCCAAAGGAAGGATATTGCAAAATCTCCATTCCCACCCCACTCCGGGGCCAGCCAGAGGTAGTATTTGCCGGTTCTCCAAACTACTCAAAATTTCAGTTACCGGTTCTCCAGAACCTGTCAGAACCTGCTGGATTTCACCCCTGCTTGCATCCAAGACGTTCTTCTCCTATAACATGAGCACAACCCATTTTTTCTTCTAGTTCATGATCCAAGTGCCTGAAAAGAATCTGGATTATAGGACTCGGCTGCAGCATTCCAGTTCTTTCCACCCTTCTCTAGAAAGCAGCACCAGTTTCAAGGTGCATTATAACAACCGCATCCTTTTTATAGCCGATCTGCAGTGGAAAAATGTTTCTGGCCGCTTGCTGAAGAAGTGGGAAGGTAAGATTCTATCACATGCATGGCCTGAAAGTTTCATCCCGATGGTGGTGATTTTTACTGGGACGGAGTGGGGGGGTGGAATAAAGGAGCAGCCTCTGAGGTCGATCAAGAAAAAAAACATTTTAATTGTTTATATTTATGTAGTTATGCTTTACAAACATACATTCGAGAATCAAACCAAGAAAAACTTTACAAAAATACGTATTTGAGATGGGTGGCTATAGATAGTGAATAAAATAAATAGAGGGAGGGAGAGAGAGATGATGGATGGATACAGAGACAGAGACATAGGTAAGTAGGTAGATATTGTAGGTAGATAAGTAGATGATGGATGGATGGATGGATGGATGGGGGAAGAGAGACAGACAGACAGACAGATAGATATAGCTGACAGAGAGATAGATAGATAGATAGATAGATAGATAGATAGATAGATAGATAGATAGATAGATAGATAGATGAGAGAGAGAGAGAGAGAGAGAGATACGGTAGATATAGAAAGATACAGAGAGAGAGAGAGAGAGAGAGATACAGATATATATAGAGAGAGAGACAGACAGACAGACTAAAAAAAATCTAAAAGAGTTATTGCACATTTATTTTAAAAAGACTCTTCTTCTTTTCCCAGGAATATGAAAGATTGTGCATTAAGTGGTTCTCTTTGCATGGGAAGAGTTAAATGACACGTATAAAGAACCAACTGGAGTTATTGGAAAATAAATAAATTTGAAGGGCAGCTTTCAGAAAGAAAGTTTTCTCTTCTTTACAGGTACATTCAACATGGACACACCCTGGCTGTACCTGTATGCCACTCACAAATTCCACCAGTTCCAACGTTCGGCTTTCTTCACCACTGTGGAGTTAACTGTCGGTAAAGCTTTTGTACTCAAGGGTTTAATCCTGGAGCTGTATTGTAAAGACGACAATGCTGAGAAGGAAGGCAGAGTTGAGATCCGCACATCAACGACCACCTATCTGAGAGTTAGTTCCTTTCTCTTGGCTGCCTTGGTTGATTCCCCCTCTTTCTGTTGCAATTGTAGACTGGAATGTTTGCCGAGTAGCCACTGTGACAAAGTTCTGAATATAGAAATATTGGGTGAAATGCTTTAATTGCAGAGCGGTTAACAAGCCATTTCCAAAAATGATTAGAAAGGAAGTGTTTGAACTTAGTGTCGTTTCAAAGGTGCCAGTCGCAGTTTGAGCAAGATGGTTAATATTCCTTCCTCTCCCAGAGCTCTAAACCTACTGAAGACTGCTATATTGTAGTCTCCTTGCAAGGAACAGCTGTCCGGAGCATTTGGGGGTAATCTCAAGTCCTCTCCTAGTCCAGAGAGGAATTTGGAAAATACTGTCTACTCGCTGTTTCTTCATTCTGCTGCAGTCGCCATTTCTTCTAGAAGTCAGATTCATATGGACTTGCTTTAGTTTTAGTACCAAGGAGGAAGGATAGAGTAACAAATCTTGAGAACTGAGCTAGAGATCTTCTAGCCCTTTTGTAGCAGACAGTTCATGAAAGTGGGGGGGTCTTCTTGAAGGGATTAAATCTAGTCTTTAAAAGGGCTGGCATTAAGGGGTATAAATCCATTCCTCCAAAAGCCAGGAATAACTTCTCCAATCTACTAACAACAACTCCTTCTCTTGTCTCTTCTGTCAGTCTCAAGATAGTTTCACATATTCAAGTTGTGGACTACTTCAGATTAAATGGACTTGTCTGTTATTTCTGGAGGGCAACCAGGCAGGAATTTAGCCTGTTATATTCAGAATCCAGTAAATGAGGATCCATTAAACAATGATTACACTCTGTTACCAAACTGAGAAAATGGGCAAATGAAGTTACTAGTTAACAAGCTCAACTACATGAAGTTATCCTTAACTGATGTGTCGGGATTACCGTAAATACTAGGGAGACAATGTGTTACAAAACGAAGCATTGCTTCTCGAATTCCCTTTATTTCCAAAAATGACAGAATTGAGAATACATTCTTTTGACTTATTAGGCATCCACAATCAATCGTTTTATGAAAGGGTTTCTGCACAGCCAGAATGAAATAATGTCATTGTGGAGCCAGCTGATAAAGCATGAAGTTCTCCTGGAAAACAATGAACATACCAAATTTCTTCGTTTTAGACTGACATCTGCAAAGAAGGAATTTAATTTGACGGCATCATATTGCCATTTGGAAGTGGTAAGATGATATTTTGGGGGGGGTGGCAGACAAAGGAGAATAGGACTGAGGGGAACTACGAAGGGACACATGCTGACTGGGGAATTCTGGGAGTTGAAGTCCAGAAGTCTTAAAGTTACCAAGTTTGGAGACATCTACTCTAGCTTTTCAGCTTTTTGTTCAATAAATTAGTATCATTAACTTTTCATTGTGTAATCTGGGGTGGGATTCAAAAAATTTAGCAACCGGTTCTCTACCTGGTTGCTGGGTGGGCGTGGTCATGGTGGGTGTGGTCTATGTGGCCTCCTGCACCATGATGGGGAGGCATTTTCACCCTCCCCAAGCTCTGGTGGCTTTCCTTGAGCCTCTGGGAGGGTGGAAGCGGCCTCCCCTAAGCTCCAGAGGCCCTCTGGAGGCAGAAAACAGAGCCATTTCCAGACTTCTGGAACTTTGAGGAGGCCCATTTTTCGCCCTCCCCAGGCTCGGGAGGCTTTTCTTGAGCCTCCAGAAGGACAAAAACATTTTTCACCTTCCCAGAGCCTCTGCGTGGGCGCTGCATTTACCTGGCATCCAAAAAGGGCCGTGTGGAGATTCCTGGGAGGGACTGGGTGGGATGGGATGGGTGGGGCCAGCCAGTCCTTGCAACTACCGGTTCGCCCGAATTGGTCTTAACTGGCTGAATCCCACCCCTGTGTGCAACGATTCTTTTTCTCTTAGATAGCTTAGTAACGGCTTCTTACTTTCAGCCTAGAAAATCAAACATTTCTACATCCATTGTGTGGACAGACCACAAGAACCCACCTCTTGTCCTACGGTTCGAGGCACAGCTAGAAGAAGTGAAGAAAGAAAAAATGCTTTATCAGAAACATGGAACTCTCCTATTCAGGTACCTTGGTTCCCTTCTCATCTGCTCACATCCATTAGAATTTACAGCAGGGATAGGCTACCTGAGTGAGCCAGTTAGGTGGAGTGGTTAAAGCACCAGAAGATGGATTCTAATTCCATCTTAGCCAGCTAGGTGACCTCGAGCCAGTCACTTTCTCTCAGCTCTAAGAAGGAAGCAATGGCCTAGCATTTCTGAAGAAACCTTGCCAAGAAGTCTGCAGGGACTTGAATTATTGCCTAATTCAGACCAAAAGGTCTTGGTTTATCTGAAAGCTTCACATAAAGGTAAAGATTCCCCTCACAGTTATGTGCTAGTCATTCCCAACTCTAGGGGGCGGTGCTCATCTCCGTTTCAAAGCCGAAGAGCCAGCACTGTCCGAAGACGTCTCTGTGGTCATGTGGCCAGCATGACTCAACGCCAGAGACGCACGGAGCGCTGTTCCCTTCCCACCAAAGGTGGTCCCTATTTTTCTACTTGCATTTTTTATATGCTTTCGAACAGCTAGGTTGGCAGAAGCTGGGACAGGTAACGGGAGCTCACCCCATTACACGGCACTAGGGATTCGAACCGCTCCACTGCCGACCTTTCGATTGACAAGCTCAGCGTCTTAGCCACCGAGCCACTGTGTCCCTTCACATATCTTCACATATCTTTCCTTAAATGAAGTAGATGACATTTCCTCTAGATCTTCCCTCTTCCATCTCCTTCTTTACTTTCCAGGACCAGACAGTGGTTCTGCTATCTTTTCTTGTTTTGTTTTAACTCTTAACTCCTAAAAGTGTTAGTCAACCTGCCGAGGGTGGTTGCAGTCCTGCTCCATCTCTTGAGGAGACCCCCCTCTGCAGCCCCTATCTCCATCTCCATCTCAACCGAGACCCCTGCTTCTCTTCCTTTGCATCCTAGGCATCCGCTAAGTCTCCCCATTCCACAAAGTCTTCTTCTCCAGGAAACATTCACGGTGAACAAGAAGGAGAAGCACTACTCTTTCGAAACCAGACTGGTGATTGACGAGCGGGAAGACTCCATTCTAACCCTCACCTTGGGCTATCCAACCAAAAACCCATACGTAAGTGGTCAGCATGGACCGAGAGAGTGGGGGAAGAGTCATTCTTTCAATTCTCAAGAGCTATGGGATTATCTTCCTTCCATCTCTAGATATGCGCAAGATTGTCTCATCCGTATAACAGCAGTATTTTCCCTCAAAATGCAGAAACATGCATCATGGTGCGGAATCTCACCCAGGTAAGTTGAAGTCAGAAAGGAAGGGAACATTTTGGCCAAATGTAAATTATGAGCTCTGTGCCTGTTGGACTTCTTCTAAAGATGGCCCCTAGCTTGTGTTTTCTTACCAACTATAATAGTTCACGTTCTAGATGAATCTTGGCCAAATGGCTCCCAAACTATGGACTGTGCGCCTATTGGAGCCCTTCTAGAGATGGCCCCAAGCTTGTGTTTTCTTACCCACAATAATAGTTTGGATTCTAGAGGAATCTTGGCCAAATGACCTCCGAAGTATGGACTGTGTGCCTGTTGGAGTTCTTCTATTGATGATCCCCAGCGTGTGTTTTCTTATCCACTGTAACAGTTCAGGTTCTAGAAGAATCTTGGCCAAATGGCTTCCAAATTTGGATTGTGTGCCTATTGGAGTCTTTCTAAAGATAGTTCCAAGCTTGTGTTTTCCCAGTCACAATTCTAGTTCATATTCTAGAAGAATCTTGGCCAAATGGCTTCCAAAGTAGGGACTGTGTGCCTGTTGGAGTTCTTCCAATGAAGGTCCCCAGCTTGTGTGTTCTTATCCATAATAATAATTCAGGTTCTAGAAGGCAAATGGCCCTCCTCACAGTGTCATCCTTGGGTGTTGGATTGCTTTTTTTCTCTGGAACCCTGCTGGGGTTGCTGAATTCAAATCCCCAATAGCACCAGCAGCAGACCCAAAAGGCAGGGATGTTGCAAGTTGTAGGTCTACAAGAGGGGCCTACAAGTTCTCATTCCTTGTTTCCACAGTCAGAAATGGTAAGTAAATGAGCAGCGCTAGTGAGCATGTGATCAAGGAGCTAGAATAATATAGAACAGGGGTGTCGAATCAGAGATAGGTTTCAGCAGGTTCTGACCAGTTCTGGAGAACCAGTAGTGGAAATTTTGAGTAGTTCGAAGAACCAGTAAATACCACCCCTGACTGGCCCCGCCCCCATCTATTCTCTGCCTCCCGAGTCCTAGCTGATCAGGAGGAAATAGGGATTTTGCAGTAACCTTCCCCTGGATTGGAGAGGGAATGGAGATTTTATAGTATCTTTCCCCTGGAGTGGGGAGGGAATGGATATTGTACAGTATCCTTTCCCTGCCATGTCCACCAAGCCACGCCCACCAAGCCAAGCCCAAGAACCAGTAGTAAAAAAAAATTGAATCCCACCACTGTGTGAAACTCAAGGCCCACACAGGCCGGATCTGGCCTGCTGGTTGCTTAGACCTAACCCGCGGGGCCACCCTGGGAACAGTGAGGAAGTGGCCTGTGGTGCCTCTGCCAGCAAAAACGGGCTCCTGAATTCTATTTCCAGCTGCGATGGCCTCCTGCAACCTTCTGTCAGCAAAAATGGAGCTCACCCGAGGCCATTGCAGCTGGAAACGGAGCTCGGGAGCCTGTTTTCACTGACAGAGTGCTCGGGCTGCCACAGGCGCCCCCGACATGAATGACATCGAGCAGGCCACTCCCACTCTGGCCACACCCACCCTGCCCCTCTGAGGTCAAACACAACCCTGATGCAACCCTCAATGAAATTGAGTTTGACACCCCTGATATAGACAAAGCGAACTAGAAGACCATGAGCTTGGGCTCAACAGGGCTCAGTCCTAAACGCGTGTAATCTCGGCACCGGTTTTCTTGATCATGGCCCTAACCTTAATCCTTGAGTCGTTGAGATTCCAAATTTAGGTGTTTCTTTGTTGACCCGGCAGTTTGAAATCATGAAACTATCAAACCCTACAGGCTAATCAAGAGCTGGAAGTGAAACTGAAAATCAGCCAAGAAGAAGTACTCAGCTTCCTGGGAAAATACCAAAATAAATCAGGCACGGGCCAATCCCGCCATTTCATACAGCTGGATATCACCCATTCATTCCAGGTACATATATCCATATTAACAATTTAGGATTAAAACTGAATCCACCCCAAAAGAGAAAACAGAAGTACATCAGAATCAAGGAAAACAAATGCCAAACTAGGTTTAAAGATAAAGGTTCCCCTCGCACATATGTGCTAGTCATTCCCTACTCTAGGGGGCGGTACTCATCTCCGTTTCAAAGCCAAAGAGCCAGCACTGTCCGAAGACGTCTCCGTGGTCATGTGGCCGGTATGACTCAACGCAAGGCACACGGAACACTGTTACCTTCCCACCAAAGGTGGCCCCTATTTTTCTACTTGCATTTTTTACCTGCTTTCGAACTGCTAGGTTGGCAGAAGCTGGGACAAGTCACGGGAGCTCACCCCGTTATGCAGCACTAGGGATTCGAACCACTGAACTGCCGACCTTTCGATCAACAAGCTCAGCATCTTAGCCACTGAGCCACAGTGCCCCTTCTAAACTAGGTTTAGAATATCTCTAGAGGAGGGTTTGGGAATAGCTGATCTGTGTCATAACCACAATTAAGCTTCTCTTGATTCTTTTTTTAAAAACAGATATTCCAACAGTTCAATATTTGGCTTAATGGACCAGACTCTGGAATTGAACTCCATCCTCAATTTCTTCAACGAAATTGGTCACATTTTCCACAAACTATTCAGGTACTCAAAAGTATATTCTCCACTGTCATCTTTAATCACTTCTGTTGATTCTTCAGCATTTTTCTCCCCCGATTCTATCAATGCACTGAACCAAAACACCAAACCAGCACAACGGTGCAGTCAAAAAATAATCAAACTGATGACCTTGTGCTCATTGTTGACCTGTAACCTGATGACCTAGCACTGATGATGTTACCTAGTTGGGTAATGAAACATCTGTTGAGCCTGGATAGCTCAACAGACTAAAAGCCTGTTATTAACATTCAGCTGTCTGCAATTATTGCAAGTTCGAATCTCCCCAGGCTCAAGGTTGACTCAGCCTTCCATCCTTTCTAAGGTAGGTAAATTGAGGGGCAATAAGCTGACTTTGTATAAAATATATACAAAAGTATGAAGGCTATTGCTTAACGCATTGTAAGCCGCCCTGAGTCTCCGGAGAAGGGCGGCATATAAATCAAATTAAAAAAAGAAGAAGGAAGGAAGGAAGGAAGGAAGGAAGGAAGGAAGGAAGGAAGGAAGGAAGGAAGGAAGGAAGGAAGGAAGGAAGGAAGGAAGGAAGAACATTCAGCTGTCTGCAATTACTGTAAGTTCGAATCTCACCAGGCTCAAGGTTGACTCAGCCTTCCATCCTTTCTAAGATAGGTAAATTGAGGACCCAGTTTGTGGGGGCAATAAGCTGACTTTGTATAAATATATACAAAAGTATGAAGGCTATTGCTTAACGCATTGTAAGCCGCCCTGAGTCTCCGGAGAAGGGTGGCATATAAATCTAATTTTAAAAAAAACAAACAACCAAGGGCCTCACACTACTACTACTACTACTACTACTACTACTACTACTACTTCTTCTTCTTCTTCTTCTTCTTCTCCTTCTCCTTCTCCTTCTCCTTCTCCTCCTCCTCCTCCTCTCCTCCTCCTCCTCCTCCTCCATTTCTTCTTCTCCTTCTCCTTTTCCTTCTCCTCCTCTTTCCTCCAAACCCCACTCTTTTATAGTAGTGATGATGTAACCTAGTTGGATAATGAAACATCTTCAAGGAAACAACCAAGCTCAGTGAGCACCAAGGATCCCACAATTCAACCCTGAGCTACAAATATTCTCTTCTATTGGCAGGATCTGTGATTTACAAAATGCACCCATCATTTGAGAGTAGTATCTTTATATACCTCCCATTCTCCTCCTTCTTCTTTTGACATCTGGGGCATTGATTTTGGATTGTGGGCCAACCAAGGACTGTAGTGTGATCTTTTGACTCTGCTTTCCTGATGCTTTAGGCCCAGGCCCATCTAAACTGTCATGGCCAAAATGCCCTCAATGGATCTTTTGACCTCCACACCAGTACACGGAATCTAATGTTCCTGGAGGTCAATTTTGACAACGAGATGAAAAGAAACACCCGAGCCTTTCGTGTGAGCGCTGCCCTAAAGCAAGACATTTTAGATCAGTTTAAATATGTGGAGCTGCAGTTCCTGAGTAAGGAGACACCATCAAGGTAAATGACGTGGTAGGTGATAATCCAGAGATCAGTGGTGGGTTTCAAAATTTTTTACTACCGGTTCTGTGGGTGTGGCTTGGTGGGCATGGCATGGCTTGGTGGGCGTGGCAGGGGAAGGATATTGCAAAATCCCCATTTTCTCCCGAACATCTGGGACTTGGGAGGCAGAGAATAGATGGGGGCGGGGCCAGTCAGAGGTAGTATTTACCAGTTCTCCAAACTACTCAAAATTTCCACTACCGGTTCTCCAGAACTGGTCAGAACCTGCTGAAACCCACCTCTGCCAGAGATTATCTTGAACATCTTGTCCACAACGTCTTAAATTGGCCTGTTTGTTTTTTTTAATGACAATAAGCAGACTTAAGAAAGCTACACTGAAAGTTAAACTCAGGTCTCCTTTACTGCCAGCTCAACTTTTGCTGATTTCATGGACACAATCCATGGACTTCCTTCCACTGTCTTCTTCTGAGCTGCTTGTTGACTTCCAGCATAGTTTACAACTCTAGTAGCCTTCCATTGAAGTAGTAATTTAGCTTGACCCTATTGAGTTTCAGAGACCAGAAATAATAAGTGTTTTCACCTGTTGAGGTATTTTTGCTTGTCTTGGTCTCATAAACCACCAACCAGTTCGTTCTCACAGAGAGGGACTACTCAGGGTACCGTCAGTCAAATTGTGCTGACTGGCGACTCCCAGGGGGAGGGCCTTCTCTGTAAGGGCTCCAATCCTTTGGAATGAACTGCCCCCTGATATACGAAACATCCCTAATCTCTGCGCTTTCCGCTGTGCCCTCAAGACTCTGATGTTCAATCAGGTGGGGCTAAGCACGTTAACTGGGAATGGTTAAAATATTATATAATTCTGGGTTTTATTTAATTTGGGCTAAACTATGTTATAATTTTAATTGTCAATTTTATGATGTTTATGTGTCTTTTGTTTTTTCTTGACTGTACACCACCTTGAGTCCTGTGGGAGAAAGGCGGTATAGAAATATAATAAATAAATAAATAAATAAATAAATAAATAAATAAATAAATAAATAAATAAATAAATAATGCCTGTTGATTTTTCTTCAGTTCCGCAAAATTGCAAGCATTATAGGAAGCTCCTTTATTGTAAAATTGTATTGGCTGCTTGCTTAGCCTTTTTAGAATGATGTTGGTTTTCATTAGTTTCTTTCTTACCACAGGCTGCTGTTGACATCATCAGTAAAATTGAATCAGCATTCCTTCCAGGTGGGCATTTCAGGATCCAAGGAGCAGAAAGCCCGCGTGGTGACCCTCTGTGGCTATGTGCAGCACAACCTTGAAAGCATACGCCTCATTGTACCTCAGGATCTTTCCCTGAATAGTTCCCTGAAGCACCGGATCAATTTTAATGAAGGTACAGCATCTCTGTTGGTTTGGACAATCAGATCATCAGGGCCAGATAGATAATGCTGCCAGGTAGATCTGGAATTTTCAGCTTCTGGTGCTTTAGAGAAAACAATTGTTGACCATCTTCTGTGGTGAAGCCTCATTGTAATCAGGTTGCAAATGGTGTGGCCACATGAGCCTGGGATGCTGCAACCATCCTAAATATAGGCTGCTTACCAAATGCCCAAATTCTGATTATATGACCATGGGGATGCTGCTACAGTTGTAAGTGCAAGGACCAATTGTAGGTCACTTTTTTCAGTGTGGTTGTAATTTTGAATGAGTAGAGTAGAGTAGGGTAGGGTAGGGTAAGGTAGGGTAGGGTAGGGTAGGGTAGGGTAAAGTAGAATAGAGTAGAGTAGAGTAGAGTAGAGTAGAGTAGAATAGAATAGAATAGAATAGAATAGAATAGAATAGAATAGAATAGAATAGAATAGAATAGAATAGAATAGAATAGAATAGAATAGAATAGAATAGAATAGAATAGAATAGAATAGAAGTAGAGTAGAGTAGAATAGAATAGCTAACATTTTTGCCATTGCGTGCCAGGACTGGGGTGGTCACACGCATGTGTGCTCACACCGATAATTCTATGTGCCCTGCCCCCATGCATGCATGCGTGACCCTGGCTCCCATTCCCCCTGTTCCTGGCATGTGATAGCCTGCTTTTTGCTCTCCCCTGCCTCCAGAGCCTTTCCAGTAGTCTGGGGAGGGTGAAAACGGCCTTCCCCACCCGCCCGGAGGCCTTCCGGAGGCCAAAAATGGCCTGTTTGCCAACTTCGGGTGGAACAGGAAGGCCCGTTTTTCACTCTCCCCAGTTTCCAGAGCCTTTCTAGGAGTCTGGGGAGGGCGAAAATAGCCTTCCCCATCCCACCCCACTGGAGTCCCTCCAGGGGCCAGAAACGGCCTGTTTGCCAACTTAAAAACTTCCAGTGTTGGGGCATTCACAACTTCTGGAGGCAAGTGTGTTCCACTGATTGATTGTTCTCACTCTCAGGAAATTTCCCCTTAGTTCTAGATTGCTTCTCTCCTTGATTAGTTTCCACCTATTGCTTCTTGTCCTGCCCTCAGGTGCTTTGGAGAATAGCTTGACTCCCTCTTCTTTGGGGCAGCCCCTGAGATATTGGAACACTGCTGTCATGTCTCCCCTAGTCCTTCTTTTCATTAAACTAGAGGTACCCAATTCCAGCAACTGTTCTTTATATGTTTGCTAAATGAATGGTTGTAATCCAAGGACTATCTGCGAAGAGTTATAATTTCTCTGGCCACTTTGGCAGGGCTCAAATCTTGGTTCACGCCATCCTGATTCAACCCTGATTATCTTACTTCTGTCTAACAGGCCTTGTGACCGTTGCAGTGAACCGATCCATTTTTTCAATTCACGTCCGGAGCAAATGTCAATGTGGGAATGAAAGCTTCTATAGCATGATGGTAGCCGTGACCCAGGATGGCCGTGATATTTTCTTAGTTCAGGGAAAACTGAAAGGCTCCCCGGAACTGAAACAAAGAATTCAGAAGGATGAAGCCCATGTTCTGAAAGGCGCAAGAGGTCTCTGTGTTGGCCTTGCCAACATTTTCCTTCAGAGCGAGGTTGGATTCACAGGCACCTTCACACACAACATAAGCAGCTTGTATGCAACAGGTAATGCATGTTGAATGTTTTGCCTCTTTGTTTTAGAATCTTTGGGGAAGCCACTTGAATTCATACTATCTAGAATTTAAAGATTAATCCATCAGAATTGGACTTTTTGTTCGGTTCTTAGCCAAAGACTTAAAATGGACACCTAACATCAAAGACGTCATCAAAAAAGCTCAACGAAGAATGTTCTTTCTGCGCCAAGTCAGAAAGCTCAAACTGCCCGAGAGTTCTACAGAGGAATGATGGAGTCTGTCATCTGCACCTCCATAACTGTCTGGCTTGGCTCTGCAACCCAACAAGACAGACACGGACTTCAGAGGATCATTAGAACTGCAGAAAGAACAATGGCTACCAACCTGCCTTCCATTGAAGACCTATATACTGCACAAGTCAAAAAGAGGGCTGTGAAAATATTTACAGACCCCTCACATCCTGGACATAAATTGTTTCAACTCCTACCCTCAAAACGATGCTATAGAGTACTGCACACCAGAACAACTAGACACAAGGACAGTTTTTCCCTGAACACCATCACTCTGCTAAACAAATATTTCCCTCAACACTGTCAAACTATTCACTGTATTACTATTATTCTTCTCTTCCTTCCTAGTATCTATCTCTTCCCACTTATGACTATAACCATGTTGCTTGTATCTTTCAATTTATATTGTTTTTATTTGTTTCTTAGTACGGTTTGATAGCTTATTAATAACCTTGACTTTTTTTATTCTTCTTTTTATTCTCGATGGATGTATTTTATTCTCCTTATGTACACTGAGAGCCTATGCACCAAAGACAAATTCCTTTTGTGTCCAATCACACTTGGCCAATAAAGAATTCTATTCTATTCTATTCTATTCTGTTCCATTCCATTCCTTTCTTTCTTTCTTTCTTTCTCTTTCTCTTTCTCTTTCTCTTTCTCTTTCTCTTTCTCTTTTTCTCTTTCTCTTTCTCTTTCTCCTATTCTATTCTATTCTATTCTATTCTATTCTATTCTATTCTATTCTATTCTATTCTATTCTATTCCTATTCCTATTCCTATTCTATTCTATTCTATTCTATTCTATTCTATTCTATTCTATTCTATTCTATTCTATTCTATTCTATTCTATTCTACTCTACTCAATCTACTCTACTCTACTCTACTCTACTCTACTCTACTCTACTCTATTCTACTCTACTCTATTCTATTCTATTCTATTCTATTCTATTCTATTCTATTCTATTCTATTCTGTTTCATTCCATTCCATTCCATTCCATTCCATTCTTTCTTTCTTTCTCTTTCTCCTATTCTATTCTATTCTATTCTATTCTATTCTATTCTATTCTATTCCATTCCATTCCATTCCATTCCATTCAGGACACTTGACTTTTTGTTTGTGGGTTCAGAAAACCTTCATGCCAGGAAGCTGAGCTCTCCACGAAACTGTCTCCTTCTCCATTGTCTTCTCTAGGACTTCCCACAGAAAGTAGCATCAAGACCATGTATAGTCACAATGATACTTACCAGAGAGTAACTGCGGATCTTCAAGGGGGCAACCAGAAGATTAGTGTTGTATTTGGAGTTGAGAAATTGCATCCAGAAGACCTTCAAACCCAGTTGGCAAATCATTCTTTAGAGGTACAAGACTTCTCCAAGTTTAGGCAATGATAGTACGGAGGGTTACTGACCATGAAAATAGTCTCACTAACTTTAGGCTATTCAGAGATAGATAATAGATTGACTGGTTCCCACAGAAAATTTGTGTATTTATTGGCTCAGTGGTTAAGATGCTGAGCTTGTCAATCGAAAGGTTGGCAGTTCAGCGGTTCAAATCCCTAGTGCCGCGTAATGGGGTGAGCTCCAGTTACTTGTCCCAGCTTCTGCCAACCTAGCAGTTGAAAAGCAGGTAAAAAATGCAAGTAGAAAAATAGGGACCATCTTTGGTGGGAAGGGAACAGCATTCTGTGCACCTTTCGCATTTAGTCATGCCGGCCACATGACCACGGAGACATCTTTGGACAGCGCTAGCTCTTCGGCTTTGAAATGGAGATGAGCACCACCCCCTAGAGTCGGGAATGACTAGCATATATGTGCAAGGGGAACCTTTACCTTTACCTTTACATTTAGACTGGCAAAAACTAAGGTGACATTTTGATTCTTTTCTCTTGTAGGCATCACTAAGAACATTGCTCCATGGACCAGATATGGTTAACAACTCTGCACCCAGTGTAATAAGGGAAATCTTTTCGAATAGCAGTTTTGCTCCATTGTGTATCCACACATCATGCAACCTGGAGTACGTTCTGGAAACCAGTTTCAATCATGCTTGGCCTTATCTTACATCTCTGGGCCTTGCCCAAGAGAATAGGGTGAAAATGGCCATGACGAGAGGGGATCCACACAGAGTCCTTCTAGAAATCACCCTGGGAAATGGCAAGTGGACGGGCCATGGGGAACTGAGTGCTGAGGCTGGAGGAACAGCTGCAGAATGGAGGGTGACTTTTCTGAACAAATCTGGCACTTTGGAGGTGATTATGCGAGAGTTTCTTCTGAGAGTTTCTCAAACTCAAGAGGGTAGATGAGAGAGGTCTCACACAGTCCGTGTAAAGCAATATAGTAGCAAATCTGGTATTATAAATTGTGCATTTATTTATAAATTATAATTATAGCCAGTTTGATTCAGTGATTAAGGAACTAACTTAGAAACTGGGAGATCATGCCTTAGGCATGAAAGCCAGCTGGGTGACTTGGGCCAATCACCAACAGACAGTAAGTTCTAGTCTCACTTTAGCCATGCAAACCAGCTGGTTGACTTTGAGCCAATCATCAGGAAATAGTGAGTTCTAGTCCCGCCTTAGCCATGATAGCCAACTGAGTGACTTTGGGCCAATGACCAGGAGATGGTGAGTTCTAGTCCCGCCTTAGGCATGAAAACCGATTGGGTGACTTTGGGCCAATCACCAGGAGACTGACAGTTCTAGTCCTGTCTTAGGCATGAAAGCCAACTGGATATTTTGGGCCAATCACCAAGGGACAGTGAGTTCTAGTCCCACTTTAGCCATGGAAACCAGCTGGGTAACTGTGGGCCAGCCATCAGGAGGTAGTGAGTTCTAATCCTGCTTTAGGCATGAGAGCCAGCTGGGAGACTTGGGGCCAATCCCACTCTCTCAACCCATACTATAAAATAACATCAGTAAGAATTACAACCATGTCAATAGTAAAAGCTATGAGCTATAAGCCAGGATTACCAACACAATCTTGCAATATTACAACACTTACATATAAGTTCTTATATTTAAGACTGCAATTTATTTGGCATGTGTTAGATTGGAGAAGGCTGGTGATGGGTTTGATGAACATATTCATAAAATAATATGAAGTAATGACTCACTAAAAAAAATATCTTTTTTCCCCCCTTGGGTCTACTAGAAGCCAACATTTTCCCAAAATTTTGTTTCTGGAGGATCATTTTTCGGCAAGACTCATCACACAAATTTAACGATGTTCTTCCAATGGAATGATACAGCAGCTGATATGCAATTGGAAATAGACAAATATGTTGCGCGAGGAAGTCTGGACCACTCCGTGCCCTATCTCCAAGATCTGGGACTGCCTCGTAAAAACTTGATTCTCCTCATCATGCCTGGTAATGCTGGTGTGGAAGGACTTCTGATGCTCCATGTGGGCAGGTGCAAGCTGAAGATACAAGGAGAAACCCAAGCCAAAGCCATAATGGAATGGACACTGGAAATGGAGATGGCCTGTAAAGCTTTGCAGGTCATTTTTTGCTTCTTCCTTCTTAATTCTTTAAATCAGTCTTTCCTAGCTTTGAATGTGGTAGATGTGCTGGAATCACAGATTCCAGAAT
Source organism: Coluber constrictor foxii (assembly GCA_038048745.1). Taxonomy (NCBI): domain Eukaryota; kingdom Metazoa; phylum Chordata; class Lepidosauria; order Squamata; family Colubridae; genus Coluber; species Coluber constrictor. Next base: position 7,515,505 of record CM075973.1, read on the forward strand.
TCCCGTCTATCAGTGGTCAGGTCTCGTCGTGACTACTTGGCAGACATCTATGAGAAATTTGAGGGGGGAATTTAGTTATGACTTGAGGATGCAGTTAAGGCCAAGGAATTGGGTATGTCTAGTCTATTGAAAAGAAGGACTAGAGATGATACGATAGGAGCATTCCAATATTTGAGGAGCTGCCACAAAAAAGAGGGATTCAACCTATTCTTCAAAACACTTGAAGGCAGGACAAGAAGCAACAGGTGGAAACTAATCAAGGAGAGAAGCAACCTAGAACTAAAGAGAAATTTCCTAACAGTGAGAACAATTAACTAGTGCAACAGCTTGCCTTCAGAAGTTGTGGATTGATCCATCAGTGCAAGTTTTTAAGAAGAGACTGGATAGCCATTTGTCTGAAACGGTATAGGTGTCAGCACTTCAAGCTGCATTTACTCTAGTGCTGACATAAGAAGAAGGAGAGGAGGAATCTGGCAAGGGACGTTTGACTTTTCATCTACTTATTTTCCCTGGAGATGATATCCCCTCGGAGATGGGATGGGAGGGGGGAAATTCCTTTGAGCTGGAGCAGTAGATTAGGGGCAGAGTGACTTGGAAGATGGCCAATGAGTGCAGAGGAGTGGGGAAAGGAAAGGGAAGGTTTTGGGTCAGGAAGCCAGTGTTGGCTACGACGGAGTTGGGTATCGGTTGTTGTGCTTAATAAATGAGAGATTTTATCAAAGACTTTTTGTTGAAATGCAATTTATTTGAGACGACATCGCAACTTGACAATAGGGTCTATTGCTTGTGCAGGGGGGTGGATTAGAAGACCCCCCCCCCCAAAGTCCCTTCCTGTTATTCTGTATTCTATCTCATCCAGGACAAAGATTAGAAATGGACTGCCTTCAAACATGTTTATGTTTTGTGTCTCGTGGCAGGATCGCGGCTTCCCAAATCACGCACAATTAAATGGATCCCTTCTGAAGGATGATAGTCAACTAGAATTCTTTAACAGCCTCCAAGTGGAAGGCCAGGGGGCCTCCTTTACAGTAAGCACCAAGTGCCAGCCAAAGTTTATTTTAGAAGTGGAGCTGAGACACGGGCTTTCGTTCTTCAGCAGGATCCCCAAAGAAAACAAGATGATTGTCCATTGTGGGAAACGACTCAAGCGTGCTATAAAATTGGAAGTGAAATCTGGGCTCTGCCAACTTCAAGCCAACGTGGAGATGGATACAGGAAACCGATCCCAGTGGCAAGCGGCGATGGAGAACTCTTGCAAAATGATACAGGTATCATCTTGGCCAGTGTACAGAGTAAGGAAGGTGACCTTGACTGAGACACACAGGTGGTGTTGTCTAGGCAAAAAGGGCAGCAAGAACTCTAATCATCCTGGTCTATCAAGTGGGGCAGACAGCCCACCATGGGAAAGGACTTGGTGTCAAACACTTTGATGTCTCCTTTTTTTAAAGGGGGGACAGTGGCCTAGTGGTTAAGAGTCTGGGTTTGTCGACTAGAAGGTTGGCAATCCAAGACCCAAGTACCGTGTAACAGGGTGAGCTCCCATTCTTGCCCCAGCTCTTGCCAACCTAGCATGTAAATGTGAATAGATAAATAGGTACCACTTCAGTGGGAAGATAACAGTGTTCCGTGTACCTTTGGAGCAGGGATGAAACGCTCCCGGTTTGAACGGGATCGCCCGATCCGGTAGCGATGGAGGCAGATGGTTCGGAGAACCGGTAGCAAAAATCCCTGCCCTCCCCTCCCCCATTGCCCAGCTGAGCCGCACAATCATCAGAGACTTTTTTTTTTAAAGCATTTTTTCTAAAACATCTTCGGCCGAAAAATTGCTTTTAAAAGTAAAAAAAAAGCCTCTGATGATTCCAGCTGAGTTGCCTGATCTGCAGAGGCTTTTTTTCTTTTAAATGCCTCTGATGATCCGAGTTGCCTGATCGGCAGAGGCTTTTTTTCTTTTAAAAGCCTCTGACGATCCAAGCTGACGGCAGAGGCTTTTTTTCTTTTAAAAGCCTCTGACGATCCAAGCTGAGTTGCCTGATCGGCAGAGGCTTTTTTTTCTTTTAAAAGCCTCTGACGATCCAAGCTGAGTTGCCTGATCGGCAGAGGCTTTTGAAAGAAAAAAAGCCTCTGCCAATCAGGCAACTCAGCTGGGATCGTCAGAGCCTTTTGAAAGCATTTTTTTACAACCTCTTCGCTGAAGCATGCGCAAAGCATGTGCGAAGCATGCGCAAAGCAAACCAGTTGTTAAACCAGTAGGGTCCCACCCCTGGGTAGAAGATATAAATTTCCAAACACATGGAAGTATATCCAACATATTTAATTCACAAGATTTAAATTAAGAATGTCCTCCAATTAGATTAAATGGCTTTCCTTTGATGCTCCATGCTTCTTTGATTTGACTCCAACAACTCATGGTAGGACAGCCATGAGTTGGCTTTAGGTATATTACCTAAAGTCCAAAGATGTCTCTCAGCTTGAAAGAAACTGCAAATATGTCCTAAGACCTGCCCAAAGAGACATCAATGTTACTAGATTCCAAATGTGGATGACAAGGTTAGAACTTTGGCATCAAGACCCAAATACAAAAGTGGACTTCGGCCAAATCATCCAGGAATATCTATTTGCAAAGCATCAGTTCTCCAGATTCATAAGCAGATGTCCTTTCCAACATCTGGTTCTTTTAATTACAGTTATCCTGGGACACGTCTATTCGCCTTCATTTGTGAGAGCACATTTAGCTGTGCTGCCGTGTTGAATATTTCATTTTAATTTCAGGATCTTGGAATCCCAACAAAAATGAATGGATCGGGGCATGTTTTAAAGGATAAGATCAATCTTGATTCTCAAGTGGTGCTTACTGTTGGTGAAAACACTGTCTCTGCATTCGTCCTTTTGAAAGGCACAGCTGTAAGTAATTGCTTGGCCACACTGAATGACTTCCACCCATCTCCTCCCACTTATGACTGTATGACTGTAACTTGTTGCTTGTTTCCTTACGGTTTATATTGATCGTTTCCTAGTATGATTTGATTGCTTATTTGTACCCTATGACTATGTTTAAGTGCTGTTCCTCATGATTCTTAACGAATGTATCTTTTCTTTTTATGTACACTGAGAGCATCTGCACCAAAGACAAATTCCTTGTGTGTCCAATCACACTTGGCCAATAAAGAATTTTATCTAGCTAGCTAGCTAGCTAGCTAGCTAGCTAGCTATGTATCTTTCTAACACGGAGTGTTGGGTTAGCCTGGTTAAGGTTCCTTATTTCAATTGTCATTTTTTATTCGCTAGAGAAAATCAGGGCTTCCAATGAGCCAGGTGGCCTAATGTAATGCTAATGTATGCTAATATATATTTTATTTGACCAAATAGGTTAGACACCCAAAGAATTTGTCCTTGGTATAGAAGCACTTGGTGTATATGCCAAATAAGAGAGAAATAATAAGCCAGATCTGCCTCTCCCAGGTCCTTGGAAAGGACTCGATAGGTAGACCAAAATGCCAAATTCAATCTGAACATGTAGCTGACTATGCGATGATTAATACAACAACACAATAATGATAATAATAATAATGATGATGATGATAATAATAATAATAATAATAATAATAATAATGATAATGATAATCATCATCATCATCAGAAATTGTGCCAGAAGTTTGGATTTGAGTACAGCAAAAACCACTGGGAACATCAGGTTGAGAAATTTTTAGAGAATGAGAAACTCAAGATCTTGTGGGACTTTAGGATTCAGACTGACAGGCACTTGGTCCACAACACACCTGACCTAACAATAGTTGAAAAGAAAGAAGTATGGTTCATTGACATTGCAATACCTGGGGATGCACGGATTGAAGATAAGCAGCAAGAAAAAATCACAAAGTACTGGGACTTGCAAATTGAAATTGAGCGACTATGGAAAAAGAAATCATGTGTTGTTCCGATTGTAATTGGAGCCCTTGGAGCAATACCCAAAGGGCTACCCCGCTATTTAGAAATTCTAAATTTACCGGACTTGAACATTTTGACTCTACAAAAAACCACCTTACTCGGAACAGTTTACATCCTCCGACGATATCTTAACGGTTCCTAGGTCCTTGGTTAGGACTCGAGCTGCTGAGCTATTAACCAGCCTCAAAGGCTGTGAATCTCACTACAGATTAACCAATCATCATCATCATCATCATCTTAACCTAATGAGCAATCCTATTCTCAATAAAAGACGAAAGGAAAAATATCTAATTTTTCTCCCCAGCCTTTGACCACAGATCGGTTTCTCCAAAGACATCTTTTCAGCACTGCTATAGGTAATCCTCACCTTGAATGGTGCAGTGGCTTAGAGATGGAGCTCTCACCTCACAATCAGGAGGCCATGAGTTCGATCCTAGGTGTAGAGGGAGATATTTCTCTGGGCACAATGTGAAAATATCTGCTGCGAACTCTGCATTGGCGACAGGAAGGGCATTCGGCCAGTAAACACTCAGCTCCATTCTGTTGCCCCGAATCCACACTTGATGCAAGGGATTATGGGGCCATTAAAAGACAAAAAAAAAAATAGGTAGTGCTTACTTTATGATCATTAGTTTAGCAACTGTTCGAAGTTACAAGACTGTGTGAAAAACAGACATAAGTCACTTTTTTTCCCCACTGCCATTGTAACTTGGAACGGTCACTAAACAAACTGACGTAAGACCAGGACCACCTTAATTTTTTTTTCATTGGCACACTTGATTTTCTTTTACCATCTTTCCTGCAGACTAGACGAGAATTTCATGCGCACCTGGATCAACGCATCAAAGGGGCCATTAACTCCGGCATTCCTGCAAGGACAGAAGTGGATTTAATTTCAGAAAAGAGTAGAACCTTTTGTGAAAGGCTGCTTCAGTTCAAGGTGGATGGCCAGCAGGTAAACTGCACTTTCTTTGATCCTAGGTTTCAGTTTGCATGACTCGGCAGCCTCCATCGCAAGGGTTAGAAAAAACATTTTCCAAAGAACTGAACATAAAAACGCAGAATAACAGAGTGGAAGGAATAGAATAGAATAGAATAGAATAGAATAGAATAGAATAGAATAGAATAGAATAGAATAGAATGGAATGGAATGGAATGGAATGGAATGGAATGGAATGGAATGGAATGGAATGGAATGGAGGGGAGGGGAGGGGAGAGGAGAAGGGAAGGGAAGGGAAGGGAAGGGAAGGGAAGGGAAGGGAAGGGAAGGGAAGGGAAGGGAAGAGAAGAGAAGAGAAGAGAAGAGAAGAGAAGAGAAGAGAAGAGAAGAGAAGAGAAGAGAAGAGAAGAGAAGAGAAGAGAAGAGAAGAGAAGAGAAGAGAATAACAGAGTTGGAAGGGACTTTGGGGGTCTTCTAGTCCAACCCCCAGAAACCCTACACCACTTCAGACAAATGGTTATCCAACATCTTCTTAAAAACTTCCAGTGTTGGAGCATTCACAGCTTCTGGAGACAAGTTGTTCCACTGATTCATTGTTCTCACTGTCAGGAAATTTCTCCTTAGTTCTAAATTGCTTCTCTCCTTGATTAGTTTCCATCCGTTGCTTCTTGTCCTGCCCTCAGGGGCTTTGGAGAATAATTTGACCCTCTCTTCTTTGTGGCAACCCCTAAGATATCAGAAAACTGCTGTCATGTCTCCCCTACAGTGGTGGTTGCTCCCAGTTTGCACCGGATTGCAAGAACCGGTAGTAAAAAAATTTAGAACCCACCCCTGCTCCCCTAGTCCTTCTTTTCACTAGACTAGACATTGGCATAAACAGGCTTCTTTTAAACAAGACGTGGTTGTTACTCAGATGCAGGGGTGGGCTTCAAAAATTTTAGCAAGGGTTTTTTTTGCCTGGTTGCTGGATGGGCGTGGCCATGGTGGGTGTGGCCATGTTGGCCTCCTGCACCATGATGGGGGGGGGGGCAGTGTATTTACCCTCCCTGGGATTTGGAGGCTTTCCTTGAAGCTCCGGGAAGACAAGAACAGCCTCCCCAGGCTCCGGAGGCCCATCCCGAACTCCCAGTAAGCCCGTTTTTCATCCTCCCCGAGCCTCCACGCGTGCCCTGCACTTACCTGCATCCAAAATGAACCGCATAGGGACTCCTGGGAGGGGAGGAGCACAGTGGGTGGGACCAGCCAGGAGTGGGATTTGGGGGTTCTCTGAACTGCCCAGAATCTTAGCTAGAGGTTCTCCCGAACCCCTGTGAATCCCCAGCAGCCCACCCCTGCTCAGATGTTAAAGATGATCTCATGATCAATGGCCTATTTGCTCCTTGGATAACTTGGACCCGAACCAAAAAACCCCTCCCCCTCTAATGTATCTTAGGAAAGAACAAGATTGTTTGTTTCTTGTGTTGATTCCATTCTTGTAAAACTGTGGGAGTGATGATGATCTCTCTGGGAAAAAAAGTAAAGCTTCCCAATCTTAATCTCTTAATCCAAAATAAAGCATGGTCTCCTGGGTAATCCTGATGTCAGGGTTCCAACAGATGCCCTAATTAAATCATGAGCCTCGAGCCAAGCTTCAAAAGAAATCCAGGTAATTCTTAGGAGCTCCAGGTCGGCACGTTCCCAAATGAAGCTAACTCTGACCCCACGTAATTTACGGCACTAATCATGACCCTGTTTCCCACCCAGGGTGTGCCATCAATCACATTCACCCACAAAGCAATTTCATGGGTTGTAGAGACCACTTCCCCTCCAGTCATTGTAGGTAACCCTGGAATATAGCCTTGAGAAAGTTATGTCTGGAATGCACTCCTGTCTTTGGCTGCTGGCTGCTTTGTCGGTTTCCCATCCCCCTTTGCCTATCGCAATTCGAGAGCAGGCCAGGGATGCTTTGTGAGTTCTCCCATTTACCAATACTTACATTTCCGGTAAAAAAAATCCAGCCGTTCTTATCCAACCCCACATGAAAAAGACAAAATCATTTCCTAGCCTCTTTGCCAAAAGTGAAGGTTACATTACTCCATTTTATGACGTCTCTTTCTGCTGATAACAACAGGTTTTGGTGTCTTCTTCTCTCAAGCGTGGGAGAGCACGGGTTGCTTACTCTGCCACTGTCGCACACCCTTTTAACTTCGCGATGAAACACATGGAGGTTAGCTCTCTGACCCACAGCCGCAAAGGAGCTTATGCACAACAGGTAATTGAAGAGAATTATCACCCAAGGGTTCTACGGGGCATTCATTTGTTCAAAAATAAATGTTTCCTATTAAGTTCAACCAGTCCTACTTCCAAGGAATGAGATATTATAAACCTTGATCCACTTAAATTTGACCAGTGAATTATCTGGCTTGGAATGGAGTTAACGCTCCGTAAATAATGGTGAAAATGCTTCAAAACATGGTCGATTTGAGAAATGCAGTAATGGGAGCTGATGGCTTTTCTCGAACAGTGCAGGAAGTCCTCGGCTTACGACAGTTCTTTTAATGACTGTTCAAAGTTAAAACGGTGGTCAAAAAAAGTGACTTATGGCCGTTTTTCACACTTACGACCTTTCCAGCATGTGATCACGTGATCAAAATTCAGACGCTGGGCAACTGGTTCATACTTACAACCGTTGCTCTATCCCAAGGTCATGGGATGCCTTTTTTTGTGACCTTCTGACAAGCAAAGTCCATAAGGAAAGCCAAATTCACTTAACAAGCATCTTACTAACTTATCAACTACAGCAATTCACTTAAAAACTGAGGCAAGAAAGGTCGTAAAATGGGGGCAAACCTCACTTAACAAATGTCTCACTTAACAACATAAATGTTGGGATCAATTGTGGTCGTAAGTCGAGGACCACCTGTACCAGGAAACATGGTTCTGTGCAGGGGTGAAATTCAGCCGGTTTTGGAGAACCGGTAATGAAATTTTGAGTAGTTCAGAAAACCGGCAAATACCACCTCTGGCTGGCCCCAGAGTGGGGTGGGAATGGAGGTTTTGCAATATCCTTCCTCCAGGAGTGGGGAGGGAATGGGGATTTTGCAGTATCCTTCCCCTGGAGTGGGGTGGGAATGGAGGTTTTGCAGTATCCTTCCCCTGGAGTGGGGTGGGAATGGAGGTTTTGCAGCATCCTTCCCCTGAGTGAGGAGGGAATGGGGATTTTGCAGTATCCTTCTCCTGGAGTGAGGAGGGAATGGGGATTTTGCAGTACCCTTCCCCTGGAGTGAGGAGGGAATGGGGATTTTGCAGTATCCTTCCCCCAGGAATGAGGAGGGAATGGGGATTTTGCAGTACCCTTCCCCTGGAGTGAGGAGGGAATGGGGATTTTGCAGTATCCTTCCCCTGGAGTGTGGAGGGAATAGGGATTTTGCAATATCCTTCCCCTGGAGTGGGATGGGAATGGAGATTTTGCAGTATCCTTCCCTTGCCACGCCCACCAAGTCATGCCCACCAAGCCGCACCCACAGAACAGGTAGTAAAAAAAATTGGATTTCACCACTGGTTCCGTGATATCCATTGGTAAACAACCCACAAGATGGTCTTGATTGATTTTGAGTTTGGGACCAGAGAGATCAAGGTTGAAGCCTGCACATAAGTGGTGAAGTTTGTGAAGCTTGTCTCAGAGCATCCTTCTCTTGGAGCATCCTTCTCTTGCAGTCCAATGGTGGAGATGCTGTTGTCACCTTGAGCTTTCAAGTATAATGTCTCTTCTGAGTTTTAGATGCACCTGGCTTGGAACCACGGCCCGCCTGCCTGGATGAACTTCACTTTTGGAGACAAGTCCAGGGTGAGGAACACATGCTGGGATGCTTGTATCACAGCTTCTTCTGGGCAGGTACGGATGTTGGCTTTCAGCAAGAAAGCATTTCAGGGTTGGGCAGCAAGCGGGCAGAGACACAAAAAGGATATAAACAGTGGGAAAAAGGTTATTTTTGGAGCCAAACCAGATGTGGTTTTTTCATCTTTGAGTTCGATAGCACTACCGTGTTTTCCCGAAAATAAAACCGGGTCTTAGATTAATTTTTGCTCCAAAAGATACATTAGGGTTCATTTTCTGGTTAGGTCTTATTTTGGGGGAAATACGGTACTAAATGCACCCATCTAGCTGACAAGCTTAACTGGGGTTTATTTTGGGGGAGGATTTATATTACAAGCATCCTGAAAAATCATGCTAGGATTTATTTTGAGGGAAACAGGGTAGCAGTAACATTTAGACTTATATATTGCTTCAGAGTGCTTTACAGCCCTCTCTAAGCGGTTTAGAGAGTCAGCGTATTGCACCTATTAATCTGGGTCCTCATTTTACTCACCTCGGGAGGATGGAAGGTTGAGTCAACCTTGAGCCGATCAGGATCGAACTCCTGACAGTGAGCAGAATCAGCCTGCAGTACTGCATTCTAACCACTGTGCCATCATGGCTCACATCTTTGAGTTTGATATACCGAAAATCTTTAAATGGGAGGACATAATTCAAAGTGTGCGCCGTCAGGATGGAGAAGGAATTTAAACTGGTTTCGCTTTAGGGAGGACCACAGGAATGGTCCTCCTCTTCTCCTGGAAGGTAGAAGAAGAACTCTTGAGAAATAGAATTCCTTCATGCCAAAAAGAATCAGTTCAATTTGTCTCCGGTGCCACTGAGCCAAGGGGTGGCCTCCAAGCTCTGGAACTACCGTTCTCCAAGTAAATAATGTTTTACATTCTTTTTTTGGGCAGCTTAAAAACATCCTAACAATTGCAAGTTTCCGGGCCTGTGGATCCCTGAAGCAGACAGAAGCTATCTTGAATCAGCACCTAGATCTGACCTGGGATAACAAGACGGTTGTACAACATCTGATCTATGAGGTAAAAGAAAATCGGGTTTTGTCACCAAACTTTCAGTCTCCCTTCCTGTTGAGGGCAGGATTTTGCACTTCTTGAAACACAGAGTGCTAACCCTAACCCTCTCCAGACTCCGGAGGCTTTCTAGGAGCCTGGGGAGGGTGAAAACAGCCTCCCCCCGCCCCCTGGAGGCCGGAAAGAGCCCGTTTCCCGACTTCCAGTGGGTCCGGAAGGCCCAATTTCCTGCTTGATCAGGAGGTTGGATTAGAACAGTGATGGCTAACTTTTTTGCCGTCGCATGCCAAAAGCGGGGGGAGCATGGGGGGTCGTGGGTGCGGGTGCCCACATCCATAATTCAATGCGCCCCGCCCTCCTACGCATGTGCATGTGTGCCCCCCCCCACGCTCCCCCCTGCTTTTGGCACATGATGGCATGATGGGCCCGGAAGGCCCATTTTTTGCCCTCCCCAGGCTCCAGAGGCTTTCTAGAAGCCTGGGGAGGGCAAAAACAGCCTGCCCCATCCCTCCGGAGGCCCTCTAGAGGTCGGAAACAGCCAGTTTCCCAACTTCCGGTGGGACCAGAAGGCCTGAAAATCAGTTGGCTGGTGCACGCATGCACACTGGAGCAGAGCTAGGGCGACACTCGTGTGTCCACCAATATGGCTCCGCATGCCACTTGTGGCACGCATGCCATAGGTTCGCCACCACGGGACTAGAAAACTTCCAAATTCCCTTCCAACTCTCTTATTCCATTAAATTAGTGGACCAGCAAATATACATCAAGATATATTTGGTCTTAAGTGGAAAATAGTTCACAGTGGAATTCACGTAATATCATTCTTTTCACCTCAACAAATCTTGCTAAAGAAAACTGGGATAATATTGCTTGGAAAAGAATCACATCCAATTTGAGGCAGCTGCCAACAAGCCTCAGATATTAGATAGAGGTCAGGAATCCATATGGCCTCTATCTACAATCATACCATCTTAATTTATAGGCATATTACTGCAACCTCAAATCCCCACAACTCCCTTAAAAATTGCAAGATTTCTGTAAAAACTCAAATCAAGAACATGGAATAGAATAGAATAGAATAGAATAGAATAGAATAGAATAGAATAGAATAGAATAGAATAACAGAGTTGGAAGGGACCTCGGAGGTCTTCTAGTCCAACCCCCTGTTTAGGCAGGAAACCCAATACCATTTCAGACAAATGGTTGCCCAATCTCTTCTTAAAAACCTCCAGTGTTGGAGCACCCACAATTTCTGGTGGCAAGCAGTTCCCCTGGTTAGTTGTTCTAAATCTGCACAAATCTCACAAGCATCAATAAACTCTCGTGAAATGTCAACCTCTCATGAAATTACATCAGCTGTCCTCTTGCTGTGTTTTTCACGCAATGTATTGCTGAATTGTGGTGATTTGGGGAATCAACACATATCATGGGACCTACAGCGTCCATCTTGTCAACAGAAGAAAAGGCACCTTCACCCAAGACAAATGGGCAACCTAATAGTTGGGCTTCTCATTATGTGAAATTAAGATTGGATTACAATGTTTTCGTAAATGTGCCAGGAGAGATTATCTCCCTACCTACCATAACATTTCTCTGAGATAATTGATTCCATTAAGTTCCCATTCCAACACAGAGCTCATTGTGTGTCTTTGGGACTCCTCCTGAGAAGTCTTAACTCAAATTAACTAAGTGATTGCAGTTAAGTACAATGACGAAAAATACACTTTCCAGGTTCCATGCTTTGAATTTTAAAGGACAGGGGAACAATAACGGAGTGGAACAGGACAAATGTGTTCACACCAGTGGTGAAATGTAAAATTTGTTACTACTGGTTCTGGGGGCGTGGCTTGGTGGTGCTGGGGGAAATGTGACTGGGTGGGCGTGGCCAACTTTTTTTTTTTTTTTACTTTTCTGACGATCCCAGCTGAGTTGCCTGATCAGCAGAAGCTTCTTTCTTTTTAAAAGCCTCTGATGATCCCAGCTGAATGAGCCGAGCGATCATCAGAGGCTTTTTTTTTTTTACTTTTAAAAGCATTTTTTCCGCCAAAGAGGTTGTAGAAAAAATGCTTTTAAAAATTAAAAAAAAAGCCTCTGATGATTGCGCGGCTCAGCTGGGCAATGGGGGGAGGGCAGGGATTTTTGCTACTGGTTCTCCGAACCACCCGCCTCCATCGCTACCGGATCAGGCGATCCAGTCCGAACAGGGAGCATTTCACCCCTGGTTCACACTGTATATGAATTGTGCTAAGATGTGATTCTGGGCCGCCGTTGCAATAATTTTAATTATTGTATTAAATATTTATGGAAAGAAAAAAAACAACACATAACAATGTAGGTCCTTTTTGTTTTGATTATATTTCTGCCTCTTTCTTTTCTTTTAATGCAGACAAACCGAGTGTTGCATCGGAGTAAAATAACGGTAGAAGCTGCATTAAAGAATCTCTTGACCTCGTGTTCCCATCAGCGTATTCTGGGAGAAGTTGAAACGGATTACGCAGCTTGGCTGAATTACAACACGAGGCTCTGGATGTGCGAGCTCCCACATGTGAGGGATGGTTTGGAAGGGTTTTCAAACAGAAACTATTTTAGTAACTTCTGAATGTGTGGTGTCCTTCGGGCTTTCTAAGCTTGGTTGTTTCCTTGGAGACGTCTCATTATTAGTAACCCTATTCCCTTACTAACAGTGATGATGTTAGCTAGTTTGCTAATGAGACGTCTGCGAGAAAACAATCAAGCTCAGAGAGCATAGTCATTCTCCTCCTCCTCCTCCTCCTCCTCCTCCTCCTCCTCCTCCTCCTCCTCCTCCTCCTCCTCCTCCTCCTCCTCCTCCTCTCTGTGTAACATTGATGATGTTCCCTAGTTGGGTCATGAAATGTCTTCAATCAAACAACATAACAGTTGGTCCAGAATGCAGCTGCGCGAGCTGTCATGGGTGCACCTAGGTACACCCACATTACACCAATTCTCCCCGAGCTACACTGGCTCCCTATTGGTCTCCGGTCACAATTCAAGGTGTTGGTTATTACCTTTAAAGCCCTACATGGCTCAGGGCCAGGCTATTTTCGAGACCGCCTTCTACCGCATAGCTCCCAGCATCCGGTAAGATCCCACAGAGTTGGTCTCCTCCGGGTCCCGTCAGCTAAACAATATCGGCTGGCGGGCCCGCAGGGGAGGGCCTTCTCTGTGGCTGCCCCAGCTCTCTGGAACCGGTTACCTCCTGAGATCCAGACCATGTCCACCCTATTGGCTTTCCGGAAAAGCCGGTGAAGACCTGGCTTTTCCGGCAGGCCTGGGGCCGTTGATCTCACTGTTGCGATCTGACGAGATCCGGCCATGAATGGTGTGAATGGGTTTTAATGTCTTTAATGTTTTTAATTTTTAAGTGTTTTTATAGTGATTTTTTGAGTATATTGTGAGCCGCCCTGGTTCTTCGGAGGGAGGCGGCATATAAATTGATTGAATGAATGAATGAATGAATGAATGAATGAATGAATGAATGAATGAATGAATGAATGAATGAATGAATATTCTTCTTTATTAGTACTTCTAAATGTATTCCTGATTCTGACCTACAGCTTTCCTGTTGTCCATTATTTTTTCTGAAAACTGACTATTTCTGAAAACTGATTATTTCTCTCCTCTAGGCAATGGCTCTTTCTGGCAAACTCCAGCTCAACCAGGGAGACACCGTTTTCCGATCCGAAGGGAAAATCAGCCTTGGAGGAGACAACGAAGGGACGGTTACGGTGGCTTTACAGAACCACAGCAAGCTGGAAACGAGGAACTATTCGGCGGAATTTTCAGTGAGCCGTGGGTAACTAATAAGGGGAAATACTGCATCTCTCTGCTTCTTTTTTTATGATTTTGAACTTATAAAAAAAAAGAAAGAAACAGCAATGCTGTTTTCCTACCTTGGATGGTCCCAGGAAGCGACTAGAGGAAGAAGGGGGTGGCATAATGTGGCTGATCTTGTTTTATATCAATTTGTAGCATTAGATAGAATGCGGGGTGGCTTCAACTTACGACGGTTCATTTAGTGACTGTTCAAATACATAACGGCACTGAAAAAAAGTGACTTAGGACCGGTTTCACAGCTATGGCCTTTGCAAATGTTCAAGTCCGGTAAATTTAGAATTTCTAAATAGCGGGGTAGCCCTTTGGGTATTGCTCCAACGGCTTCAATTATAATCGGGACAACACACAATTTCTTTTTCCATAGTCACTCAACTTCAATTTGCAAGTCCCAGTACATCATCATCATCATCATCATCATCATCATCATTATTATTATTATTATCAGGGGATGTCTTATTTTGGGGAAAACAGGGTACCAGAATGACGTTTTGATAGGAGGTCTCTTACGTTTTGGGGGAAAGAAGTGAGGATATATTGATGCATCTTGTTCCAAACAATTTTTCCCTGCAAAAGACCCCATCCCAACTCCTGACAACTATCAGGAGTTTGGCTACAGCTGCCTGAAACCTCTTTTCACCGCACCTAAATTGCATACCACTGTTCTTATTTTCAACTTGTTAGTGAGTATATACTGCCATCTCATGACCAGGATATTTACGGGCTTACATCAAGAGGAGAATCTACGATTCATTTGAGCCATTGATGCCCTTGTTATAATAGGACTCAGTGGCTCAGTGGCTAAGACGCTGAGCTTGTCGATCGAAAGGTCGGCAGTTCAGCAGTTTGAATCCTGAGTGCCGCCTAATGGGGTGAGCTCTCGTTACTTGTCCCAGCTTCTGCCAACCTAGCAGTTTGAAAGCAGGTTAAAAAAATGCAAGTAGAAAAACAGGGACCATCTTTGGTGGGAAGGCAACAGCGTTCTGTGAGCCTTTGGTGTTGAGTCATGCCGGCCACATGACCACGGAAACGTCTTCAGACAGCGCTGGCTCTTTGGCTTTGAAATGGAGATGAGCACTGCCCCCTAGAGTCGGGAACAACTAGCACATATGTGCGAAGGGAACCTTTACTTTTTTACCCTTGTTATGAGATCCATCATCCATTCTCGATTTTTGTAAAACCAAAGTTATCCTGAAAGCGAGAATGGGGAATCAGGATGTCCACAATGCTTTCCGTCCAAGTCATGTTCCTAAACTTTTCCCGAAGCTTCTGAGAAAGTAGAGAAGTGGTGAGACATTCTGGAACTTGAAATGAAATGCTGTTTCATAATAACTCTTTTGCTCTGTGTCTGTACTTGTGATTCGTCTCCCTCGCCTAGCTAAAAGGACCCGAGGCTACTTGGATGGATGTGAAGGCCTGTGCGACCTCTTCAGCTGATCAAAGCCAAGTCTTTGTTGAGGGAAAGATGGATCATCCAAATGAGAAAGTGAAAATAACAGCCATCAGAGGAAAAGAATGTCTTCGGTATTACATGGGATACTTGAAAGGTAGATTCGACAATGCAGGAGTCTATCCTCTTCCTGGATTTTCAAAATTTGCCTCTTCTGAGTTACTACAGAAATTTTCCTTCCTTCCTTCCTTCCTTCCTTCCTTCCTTCCTTCCTTCCTTCCTTCCTTCCTTCCTTCCTTCCTTCTTCTTTCTGCCTTCCACTCTTTTCTCTTAGGAAATTCCGAGGACGCACTAGAATTTGCAGCTTGTGCGAAGGGTCAAAAACATGCTGCACTCAACACCCGCCTGGTTGTAAACGGACGTGAAGAAACGGGACATCTTACCATGGAAGCGTCTAACCAAAGTCTGGAACTGAAGGCCCAGGGCTGTTGGGATCTCGTCATGAAAACTGAGGTGGGAGATGCCATTTAGCAAACAAGGAACTGGTCGCTCTGTCTCTCATTCAAATTCATAAACGGCAAATCAATAAACAAACATAGTTTTAAAAGCAAGTGAACGTAAGAAGTTGTAGAGATGCAACGACAGTATTAGCTTTGTTTGTTTGTTTATTTATTTATTTATTTAGCGTATGGATTAGGTTGGTAAACTGACCTGGATAACCATTTGGGCCAATGCAGTACTGGAGCCCAGATTTAAGAAAATCCCTGGGCGAAGGTCTCTCTCAAGCAAATTAATCTTTAATTATGGTAGTTACTAATTGTTTAGTTAGATACAATTAAGTTGAGTCTGACTCTTAGTGACTCTTACAGTAGAGGCCAAAATTGTTGAATTTTGGCCACTACCATACAGTACGTCCAATTCTTGCCACTTTGATCAATCTTTAGTTGTAACTCAAAATCTTTCGATAAACATTCCAGATATCTCCTTAATTTTATTCAGTGTCTTCCCTTTCTTCCAGTTCCTTCAACCTTGCCAAGAATAATTATTTTTTTTTATCCATCTGGATTGCATGCTCAAAATATATCAATGCCTGCTTACCGGTCTTCATCTCACAAGTCAACTTTTATTTGTCCAGGATTGATCAATTACTACTTCTTGCAGTTCACGGGACTCTAATAAGTGATGACAAAATCCATAATTTTAAGACATTTATCTTCTTTCTTTCTCAGTGTCCAACTGTTTCAGTTTTTAGCTTTAGCACTGTAATGACCATTAACTGCAGAGATATTTATTGTCATTGAAATGTCCTGATCAATGTTTATTCCAAATCAGTTCAACCTGTTGCCTCAATTTGACTCCAGAGATGTCTATTCTGCTCTGCCTCTTCAGCTAATAAACTATATTAACTACCCTAAGAGTCTTTCTCATTCTTACAGTCAAAAGTGGGTGAGATTACTTCTGATCTCCAGCGCAGACTGGTGGAAAAAATAAAAAAACTGGAGGAACATATTCAGGATTTCAGAAAATCGGTAAGATATTAGGTATAGGGACTCTGTGTGTGTGTCTGTGTGTGCATGAGAGAGAGAGAGACAGACAGAGGGGGGAGAGAGAGAGATGGGGGGAGGAAGAGAGAGAGGGAGAGATAGACAGAGACAGAGAGGGGGGACAGAGAGACAGAGAGACAGAGAGAAACATAGAGACTGGGGAGTGAGAGAGAGACAAAGAGAGACAGAGAGAGAGAAATTTTGGAAAATTTACATTGGCACCTAATAACAGGTGACTCAAGGCGAATTACAGGAAATAAAAACAATATAAAAGAAATAAAAATAATAAAATATTATTTTTATTTCTCCACCCCATCCCCATCCCACCAACAATAAACACCCATACCAGCCATTTAATGGACTTCATCCCACTCTGGGTTCCCTAGGCCCACTGGCAGAACTACATCTTCAGGGCCTTTCAAAAGAGCGCTAGTTTCAACTCGCAAAGCATCCTTGGCCTGCTCTCGAGTTGCCATAGGCCAGGGTGGGTGGCAAACAGCATGGCAGCCAAAGACAGATGCATATTCCATGCTTTTTTCTCTTAAGGCTGTATCCCAGGGTTATCTACAGCAGCTGGAGTGGTGTGACCTCTACAAACTGCGAAATTGCTCCGTTGGCGAATGTGATTGATGACACACCCTGGGGTGGGGGTGGGGAACAGGGTCATAATTGGGGCGTAAATTACGTAGGGTCAGAGCTGGCTTCACTTGAGAACCTGCCGACATGAAGCTGCCATGAGGATGTTGCCATAGTCATTAAATGTGAGCAGTAGTCATAAGTTACTTTTTTCAGTGCCATTGTAATTCAGAATGGTCTCTAAAGGAATGCTTGTAAATCAAGGACCACCTGTAAAAGGGTCCTTAACCATTTTAAATTCAGGAATGCCGATAACCTGGTGAACGTGAAAGAATGGATTTGTGAACCCGCTCAAATTTACAGGCATGTTTGACTTTTTTAGGTGCGAGAGAGACACAGAAAGCCAGAGAGATCAATTCGCCTTTGGTTTTCTTTTCTCAATGTGGTTTGTACTGTAGATCCGGCATGTTGGATTTCTGTACGATGCTGTCGGCTGGTCTTTAGAAGCCTCCCAAGAGATGGTACGACTCCTGCACGGTGGGACGAGCCACGCTACTCAGATGTGGGAGCAGAGTGGATTTAAGCGACTCCTACGGGATCACCTCCCCATGTACCTGAGGAAGCTTCAAAGCATCCTACAACAAGTCCAGCTGGAGCTGCAAAGTAAGCAGAGATGGGCAAAAGAAAGATGTAAAAAACAGAACAGCAGCCTTGAGGGACAGGAGGAAGGCAATGATCAGATAAATGACGCTTGAGTTCCAGTGTTGTGGCCCGCCAGTGACCAGCGGATCTGGCAGCATATTCAGACAGTGAGGAAGTTGGGGAGGAACATAGCCCAGTCCTGGAGTCTGGGGAAGGCTCTGATGAGGGCCCTGCATCGGAGGCAGAGAGGGAGCCAGGGCCGTATGCCAGTTATCAGCTGCCTTCGGATGTCAGACATCAGCGAGGCAGATGAACAGCTGGAGCCTGTTCCCAGTGTTCGCATGCGCAGAGTTGCCAGACGAAGGGAACAGCTAAAGAACAAGGGTCGACTTGGGAGTAAGGCCACAGGTGGATGATGAATGGCCCCTCCCAGAGGGAATAAAAGAGGAGCGAAAGGGGAGGGGAGTTTGCAAGAGACAATTAGTTCATTCCTGCATTCTTGCCAAGTATTACGGCGTCTGAAAGATATCGGCCTGGCCGCTCTCCAAGCCTGATAAAGGTCAGTAATCACTGGTGGGTTGCTACCCATAGCAGCAGCAATGGGAGCCTCTGCCCACCTGCCTGGATGCTTTTGCGCATGCGCAGCAGTGTCATGCATGTACGTAAGTGTGCAAGCACCCACGAGTGAACCGGTAGCGATGGGTTTTGAAACCCTCCCCTGTCGGTAATGGCGAACTATTTTGAAAGACTGTGGGAGATAAATTAAATTACTGTAAATTAAATAAAAGGGGTTTATCGGGATGAGGACTCGGCTTCCTGCTGCTGGGGAAGCCTTGGTCAGAACACCCAGCCAGGAAAATAACACGAGTTACTTTCCTCCTTACTTGATATTAAGATAATGTGGGGAGAGAGAAACACACGGAAATCTATTTATTTATTATTATTTATTAAATTGTTATCCCACCTTTATTACGATGGGCCAATCTGAACGTCGGGGGCAACCGGTTCGCTACCTGATGATCGTCGGCGCTACCAGTTCACCCAAACCATTGCGAACCGGTAGCAACTCACCACTGAGTAGCACACAAACCCACGCCCCCACTGGTCCACGGAAAAAAACTCCATGAAACTGGCCCCTGGTGTCCCAAATGGTTGGGGGACCACTGGCCTAATAAAACTCCTTTCAAGATGATAGGACTTTAGGGTAGATCTTCATGATAGTCCCTTTTAATATTTTTGTTCTTACTATGTTTTTAAAACACCTTACTCAAGAGCCACTAACCACCCTAAAAGATGCCTACTATGATGTGACTTTGAAACCTTTGGATGAAGTCTGGCAACAGAAGACTGACGCATATCTTAAGAAGCTTCAGGCACTGGTGCCCACTGTTGTGAAAGACGTATGGCTGATGGAACCCATCCAGGTGGCATTGAGATCTCTGAAAACTGGCTTTGATATGGTTGGTATTATATACTTTCCCTTGTACACAGTTCACTTATCTTCCCTACCGGTTCGCAAATGTCCGCACATGGGCAAAGCCTTCTGCGCATGCGCCAGTGGTGAGTTGCCCCCGGTTTGGACCCGTTCTATAGAACCGGTAGTACAACCGGCGGGAGGCTCCGCCCACTGACTCTGACATCATCAGGAAGCGAGCAAGCATGTGCGCGTGGCCCCGTTGCGAACCGGTAGTAAACCGGTAAGTAGAATCCACCCCTGGCATGTGCAGAGACTTAAAATCGTCACAAAAAAGTGACATCATGATGTCCGTGCGGGTGGGTGGAGCCTCCTGCAGCTGCCGCTATCAGTTTGCCCAAACCGGATAGAACTGGCTGAATTTCACCCCTGGCTGCATGGATGCTGCCTTGATCCTCTCAAAGAGCTTTGGTGGTGCAGCAGACTAAGTACTGTTAAGTACTGTTAAGCAAAACCAGCTGCCTGCAATTACTGCAAGTTCGAATCTCACCAGGCTCAAGGTTGACTCAGCCTTCCATCCTTTCGAGGTAGGTAAAATGAGGACCCGGATTGTGGGGGCAATAAGCTGACTTTGTATAAAAAAGAACACCGCTTGGGGGGTCCCCGAAAGCCCTACTAAGCAGGTATATACAAAAGTATGAAGGCTATTGCTTAACACTGCCTGCAATTACTGCAAGTTCAAATCTCACCAGGCTCAAGGTTGACTCAGCCTTCCATCCTTTCTAAGGTAGGTCAATTGAGGACCCAGTTGTGGGGGCAATAAGCTGACTTTGTAAAATATACAAAAGTATGAAGGCTATTGCTTGGCACATTGTAAGCCTCCCTGAGTCTCCGGAGAAGGGCGGCATATAAATTACATTTTTAAAAAAAGAGAGAACATTGAGGACGCATACTTCCATGTGCTTGGCAGGATCTGGTGCGTAAAATCTCCCACTTCCTGTTATATATGGCTTTCCACAAATAAAATGAAATCCGTTTCCTGATGGCCGTTTTACTTGTAAACCACGGAGAGTTTGCACAACCGCACTGAATTTAAAATATAACGTGTAAATAAATATGTGTTCATTTGGCATTCAAATGCGTTATTCCGTTTTAATAATAAAGTCTAAACCTGATTATTATTTTATCTTGATAACAGGCAACTCAACAGATACTAAACTGGGCAGAAGCCAAATTATCCCGAATGTTGAGCAGGCTCCAAAAATCTATATCGAATCTGTACAGATTCTCATCCAGGTAGCACTCGGTGGATTTTTGTTCTCTTTTACATCTTCTTGTTATGTGACTGTCTCCTCCTTGTTTCTCCTCCAGTTCTGTCCCAACTGTGGTTCTATGCTGAAAACTACCTTCACTCTACTCTAAAAGGCTTCTACGGGTAGTCCTCAACTTACAACCAACTTATTTATGATGGGGTCATGTCCAGGGGTGGGCTTCAAAAGTTTTAGCAAAGGGTTCTCTGCCCGGTTGCTGGGTGGGCATGGCCATGGTGGGTGTGGCCTAGTCAGCCTGTTGTACCACAGCGGAGGGGAGGGGATGCGTTTTTGCCCTCCCTGGGCTCTGGAGGCTTTCCTCAAGCCTCTGGGAGGGTGAAAATGGCCTCCCCGGGCTCCGGAGGCTCTCTGGAGGCTATAAACAGGCCCGTTTCTGGCCTTCCTAAAGTTCCGGTAGGCCCATTTTTCGCCCTCTCTGAGCCTCCGTGTGTGTTCTGCACTTAACTGCATCCAAAACAGGCTGCGTGGGGACTCTTGGGAGGGGTGGGGTGGGCAGAGCCAGCCAGGAGTGGGATTTGGAGGTTCTCCAAACTGCATAGAATCTTAGCTAGAGGTTCTACCGAACCCCCAGCAGCCCACCCCTAGTCATGTCATTACCTTTAGCAACCTTCTGACAAGCAAAGTTCATGGGGAAGCCAGATTCACTTTAAAACTATGTTACTAATTTAACACCTTGCAGCGATTCATTTAACGACTGCGGCAAGAAACAGTGGGAAATGGGGGAAATTTTCACTTAGTAACCGTCTTGCTTAGCAACAGAATTATGGGCTGAATTGTGTTTCTAAGTTGAGGACTACTACAACGAGTTCTGCGGGCTCTTGGGTTTTATGGAGGCACGATCGTGCAATTAGAATTTGGAAGCTTGGCAATTGTCTCATCTTTTTTTTTTTATTGAAAAAGTTTTACAAATACAAATTTTTCCCCCCGCTTTCCAACCCTCCCCTCCCCTAACCCCCCCACTTCGTCCCCCCCCACGACTTCCCAAGGTGAAATCCAAATCATACCCAATCATATAGTACCCTCCTACAACTTATATTGATTTTAGGATGTTTTTAATTGTTTATGTACTGGTTTTAATTGGCTGTACACCACCCTGGGTCCGCCAGGAGAAGGGCGGTATAGAAATTTAATTAATAAATAAATTAATAAATAAACTCTAACCCATCTACACTATAAATTTCTACATAACATTCAGCTGAAAGCTATCTGATACTTCCTTGTCTCATCTTGATGATGGTTGCACAATATCCCGGGATCATAGGATCACCATCTGCAACCTTCTGACAAAGCAAAGTCCACGGGGAAGCCGGATTCACTTTACAAATGTGTTACTAATTGAACAACTGCGGTGATTCCAGTGGTGAAATCCGAACCAGTTTGCTACTGGCTTGCTGGCTGCGCATGCGGGCTGCACGCCAAACACATGCTGCATGCATATGTGCAGTACACACTAAAGGTACACACCAAAAGCATGTGCAATACGCTCCAAGAAGAGGCTTGGAAGGTAAATTGAAGTGGGGCGGGAATCAGCTGTGGTGCGCGATTTAGCTTCGCTACAAAGCAGGATTTCCTGCTTTCTAGCAAAGTTAAACCGCGCTGCACAGCTGATCCCGCCACCCACCCACCCCCGCTGTTCTACTTACCTTCCCAAGCCTTCTTTTGGTGCGTGCTGCACGCACGCATGTGCAGTACATGCCAAAAGGAGGCTTGGGAAAGTAAATAGAACAGTGAGGGGGGGGATCAGCTGTGGCACGCAATTTAGCTTTGCTAGAAAGCTGGATTTCCCGCTTTCTTAGCAAAGCTAAACCGCGTGGCACAGCTGATCGTCTTTTTTAGCTACTGGTTCGCCTGAACCTGTAGTTTTTATCACTACCGGTTTTCCCAAACCGGAGTGAACCGGTAGGATTTCAGCCCTGGGTGAGTCACTTAACAACTACGTCAGGAAAGGTTGTAAAATGGAGCCAAACTCACTTCACAACTGCGTCACATAGCAACGGACTTATGGGCTCAGTTGTGGTTGTAAATCAAGGACTACCTATCCTGAGTTCTGCAGGCTCTTTGAGTTTTATCGATGCATTTCCAAAGTTGCTTCAAGTCATCCATGTGGATTCCTCGCAGGAACTGTTCTGTGGCATTGAGTTTGCCTGTCGTGGCCAAAGGAGAGGCCACATTAGATTTGATCCACCTTACAAACCGTGTCATTGAAGAGAAAGTCATAAAGCCCCTTCGAGGCCTTTATCACATCAATCTGGCTGCAGAATATTACAAATTCAAGCGAGCCATCATGGAGAGCCCTTTTGAACGTAAGTTCTCAGAGCATTTTCATTTTGATCCCTCTGCTTCTTTTACAGCTCTTGAAAGATGATAAGGATGGATCTAGTGTTTTTTTGTTTGTTTCTTTATTTGTTTGTTTGTTACATGGTGGTTGTGTGTTCCCGCCCACTCCAGGGGTGAAATCCAGCAGGTTCTGACAGATTCTGACAGGTTCTGGAGAACTGGTAGCGGAAATTTTGAGTAGTTTGGAGAACCGGCAAATACCACCCCTGGCTGGCCCCAGAGTGGGGAGGGAATGGAGATTTTGGAATATTCTTCCCCTGGAGTTGGGTGGGAATGGAGATTTTGTAGTATCCTTCCCCTGGAGTGGGGTGGGAATGGAGATTTTACAGTATCCTTCTCCCAGGAGTGGGGAGGGAATGGAGATTTTGTAGTATCCTTCCCCTGGAGTGGGGAGGGAATGGAGATTTTGCAGTATCCTTCCCCTGGAGTTGGGTGGGAATGGAGATTTTGCAGAATCCGTCCCCTGGAATGGGGAGGGAATGGAGATTTTGCAGTATCCTTCCCTTGGAGTTGGGAGGAAATGGAGATTTTGCAGTATCCTTCCCCTGGAGTGGGGAGAGATTTTGCAGTATCCTTCCTCTGCCACGCCCACCAAGCCACGCCCACTAAGTCACACCACGACCACCAAGCCATGCCCACAGAACTGGTAGTAAAAAAAATTGGATTTTGCCACTGGCCCCCCACCCCACTGAAGAGGTCTTCCTCACCACAAGGAGCTCTACAAGACCAATAAATAACTCAGGGGTGTCCAACACAAGGCCTATAGACTTCAACCCCTAGAATTCCCCAACCTCAATTCTGGGAGTTGAGGTCCACAGGTCTTAAAATGGCCAAGATTGGACACCCCTGTTCTAAATTATAAGCTCTTCCATTCCATAGTTGAAGGATGAGGGCATCTAGATGGCTTCTAGGCAATGGAGACTTGTCTGAAATACTGTTAGGGTAGAATCTGATTTCAATGCCATATTACAGAATAATATTATGGTTTAATCGGGATGGCCCAAAGTCTGATCTTTTTCTGAGAAAACAGCCATGCTGGCTGGGGAATTCTGGGAGTTGAAGTCCCCAGGTCTTAAAGTGGCCAAGATTGGACACCCTCGAAGTAACTGCATGATGTTATGTTTGCACCCCACCCAGATCAAGCCTTATTGATGGGTACCAAGCACCTATGGACATTTGATGGGAAAATGTACAGCTTGACCTCCAACTGCAGTTTGCTGCTGGCCAAAGATTTTTCCCAGAATGCCTTTTCTGTCATCCTAAACCAGAGCAGTGGTGCGGACAGGGCTCTATACCTCAACATGAAGAAAAGAGTTGTCATCATTTATCCCGAACAGAAGGTAAAAATTGGAACTTGAGCTACACTTTTAGCTGTTATCAGTCCAGGCAAAAGCAAAATGGATGGACGGAGATGTTAATTAATAACGTTAATTAAAAGTACATCCAAGCTTTTAGCTACTTTTTGATATTTCCAACCCGGTGATATGCATGTCAACCATCCGTCCTTCTCTATTTTGGATAATAACATAATAACAAAAACCAAAGCAACTAAACCAAGAATTTGGGTTCCTAGAACATAGAATATAGAACAATAGGATTGGAAGGGATCCCGTTTGAATAGGAGATTAGATACTATTCTGGACCAATGGCTGTCTAATCTCTTCTTGAAAACCTCCAGTGATGAAACATCCATAGCTTCAGGAGGCAAGCCATTCCACTGATTAATTGCCCTCCCAATTTCTCCTTAGTTCTAGATTGAATCACCTAGATCAGGGGTCAGCAACCGGTGGCTCTGGAGCCGCATGTGGCTCTTTCACCCCTCGGCTGCAGTTCCGTCACTCAAAATATGTGTCACAACCGCCAATCTGCGACACCCGCCAGCATGCAATTTATTTATTTATTTTTGAAAAACAATTTTGTATTTCAAACAAAAACAACATAAAAGTATCATCCTTTCAAACATTTACAGACAGTGTATTGATCAGTTAGCATCCTTTTTGAGCTCGCAAAATCTTCAATGTAAGTAGGCCAACCATGGATAAATCCAAGAAAAGAGAAGTTTCAGAAGAACACAGAATGTTTAATTCAATTACATATGCTAGTTTTGTGGCCACTTAAGAAATAGTAAGGCACGGGAAGGGTTTTGTGGCTCCCGGTGTTTTCTTTTCTGTGGGAAACAGGTCCAAATGGCTCTTGGCGTGTTTAAGGTTGCCGATCCTCTGACCTAGATCAATCCTAGGCTGAGTTCAGTTTAGGTTGGGAAAGAGACTCAGCCCACATACTCAGCTCAGATTTCAGAGTAACCTAAACCATCCATATATTTCTACTGGCTTGCGTTTAGCCTCTTGTAAGCAATCTTCCCAAGCTCTATTTTTTTAAAAAAATTATTTTCAAACAGATCTTCAAGCAATACAACACTTCGCTGTTGAAGGACTGTGGGAGTTTTGACGTTCCTCTCCAAGAAAATGGCACCACCGTCCAGGTGGACACAAACCATGTTGAAATGACTGCATCTGATGGAGCCTTGATTTTTTGTGACCTTCGTTATGATTTCTGCACCTTTACCTTGGATGGATGGCACCATGGTTTGTACGAAGCATTTAGATACGAATAGAATAGAATAGAATAGAATAGAATAGAATAGAATAGAATAGAATAGAATAGAATAGAATAGAATAGAATAGAATAGAAGTGGAGTGTGGAGTGTGGAGTGTGGAGTGTGGAGTGGAGTGGAGTGGAGTGGAGTGGAGTGGAGTGGAGTGGAGTGGAATCGAATCGAATCGAATCGAATCGAATAGAATAGAATAGAATAGAATAGAATAGAAGTGGAGTGTGGAGTGTGGAGTGTGGAGTGTGGAGTGGAGTGGAGTCGAGTGGAGTGGAGTGGAGTGGAGTGGAGTGGAATCGAATCGAATCGAATCGAATCAAATCGAATCGAATAGAAGTGGAGTGTGGAGCGTGGAGTGGAGTGGAGTGGAGTGGAGTGGAGTGGAGTGGAGTGGAGTGGAATCGAATCGAATCGAATCGAATCGAATCGAATCGAATCGAATCGAATCGAATCGAATCGAATCGAATAGAATAGAATAGAATAGAATAGAATAGAATAGAATAGAATAGAATAGAATAGAATAGAATAGAATAGAATAGAATAGAATAGAATAGAATAGTTGGAAGGGACAAAGGTTTCCTTGCTTAGGCAGGAAACCCTACACCACTTCAGACAAATGGTTATCCAACATCTTCTTAAAAACTTCCAGTGTTGGATCATTCACAAATTCTAGAGGCAAGTTGTTCCACTGATTCATTGTTCTCACTGTCAGGAAATTTCTCCTTAGTTCTAAGTTGCTTCTCTCCTTGATTAGCTTCCACCCATTGCTTCTTGTCCTGCCCTCAGGTGCTTTGGAGAATAGCTTGACTCCCTCTTCTTTGGGGCAGCCCCTGAGATATTGGAAGACTTCTATCATGTCTCCCCTAGTCCTTCTCTTCATTAAACTAGACATACCCAGTTCCTGCAACCGTTCTTCATATGTTTTAGCCTCCAGTCCCCTAATCCTCTTTGTTGCTCTTCTCTGCACTATTTCTAGAGTCTCAATATCTTTTTTTACATCATGGCGACCAAAATATTCATGTTAAGAATGAATGGGTGTTCTTAAAAGCCTTCTGGGAACATTAGTATAATATAGCTGTATGGGACATTCTCTGGCTCTGCCAAAGTTGCCCTTGTAATCTGCAGGGATTCAGGTTTTTTTCCCTGTTCTTTCTAGGTGTGTCTGCTGGCCTTTTTGGTACCAATGATAATGAAGCTGGCAACGAATGGATGCTTCCTGACCACTCCCTGGCTAAGAGCTTGTCAGAATTCATACAAGCGTGGCAGGTATTTGGCAGAGGAAATACTGAACACTGGTAGCCTAAATGGAAAGATGCAATTAGATAGGGCTAGGTGTGCAATGACTCAACGGTTAAAGATGCTAAGATCGTCAGCTAGAAACCCTGGGTTCGAGACCCAAGCAGCTCATGATGGGGTGAGTTCCCATTATTCTTGTGGCCCGCCAGCGGCCAGCAGAGCTGGCAGCAGATTCGGACAGTGAGGAGGTTGGGGAGGAACGTGGGCCAGTCCTGGAGTCTGGGGAAGCTCAGACAAGGGCTCTGAGTCAGAGGCAGAGAGGGGGCCAAGGCCATCTGGTAGTTCTTTGCTGCCTCCGGACTCTGACATCAGCAAGGCAGAAGAACAGTGTCAGCCTATTCCCAATGTGTGCATGCGCAGAGCTGCCAGGAGACAGGAACAATGAAGAAAACAGGGTCGACTCGGGAGTAAGGCTTGGAGATGATTGGCCCCTCCTATGTGACATAAAAGAGAAGCGGATGGGACGTGAGCTTTTGCAGGAAGCAATTAGTTCATCTGGTCGGTAAAAGCTCTGAGACTGTTCTGTTTGACTCTGTGTTAAGTTTGGCCTTGCCCTGCGTGTGACAATTAGTTCTCTGGCAGCATTCCAAGGGAGATAAGGTGAGTGTTTGTAAACACTCCCCTGAAAGAGCCTTGGTGATGAGCCTTGGTGGCGCAGCAGCTTAAAGTGGTGTTAAAGTGACATCAGCTGCCTGCAATTATTGCAAGTTCGAATCTCACCAGGCTCAAGGTTGACTCAGCCTTCCATCCTTTCATAGTAGGTAAAATGAGGACCCAAATTGTGGGGGCAATAAGCTGACTTTGTATAAAAAAGAACACCACTTGGGGGGGGGGAAGCCCTACTAAGCAGGTATATACAAAAGTATGAAGGCTATTGCTTAACGCATTGTAAGCCGCCCTGAGTCTCTGGAGAAGAGTGGCATATAAATTAAATTTTTTTAAAAAAAGACTGCTTGAGAAGCCTTTCAGACTGGACAGTCCTTTGCCGGGACTAAGTTTGTGCTGTATACTTTCTAAGGAAGCCTAGATCAGAACAATTATTTGCTCAAGCTCCTGCCCACCTATCAGTTCAAAAGCATGCAAGTAGATAAATAGGTACCACTTCGGTGAGAAGCAACAGTGTTCCATGCGCCTTTGGCATATAGCCCTGCTGGCCACATGATCATGGAAAATTGGAGGCTCAATTGCGGTCATAAGTCGAGGAGTACCTGTACTGTAAAGAAATAGTCAAGGGACAGTTGAAAGTAGCGACAAAGCAAATGCCAAGATTTGTTCCTCCATCAGTGCTGACGGTGAAGCTCATAAGATATGTATGAACGGCTGGTCTCTTTAGAGCTGTGATATTTGCTGAGTACATACATACCCATTCATTCTGAGTAAATAACCTTGTCCTTCAAGGTGGACATAAGCTATGCAACGCAAGCTCTGAATTGTTTATAGTATTGACAGTGGTTGTGTTTGATCTTTTCCCCTTAGGTGAACGGCCGTTGCAGTGAAGTCGAGAGAGATGACAAATCTTGCGTCAGTGAGCAGAGCGCTGAAATCTGCCAGATCTTTTTCCAAGACTCCACCTCACCTTTTAGGAACTGTTTTGGAGTTGTAAGAATATAATGCTAATGATGTCCTGCATAATGATTTAGGGATTGGATGAGAAGAAAAAATAGATTATGCCATTGACAGGGGGTTGGATTAGAAGAACTCCTAGGTCCCTTCCAACTCAATGATTCTATGTTGTAACCTCAGAGTAAGCGGTACATTTATAGCTATGATTATAACTGCTGTAAAAAAAAAGGCAGCTATTTTTTAAAAGTTTTTTTCTGTCTTTTGCACCATTCTTTTCTTTCTCTTCTTTCTTTCTCTTTCTCTTTTCTTCCTTTTTTTCTCTCTTTCCTCCTTCCTTCCTTCCTTTCCCTCTTTCTTTCTTTCTCTTTTTCTTTCCTCCTTTCCGCCCTCCCTCCCTTTTCTTCCTTCCTTCCTTCCTTCCTTCCTTCCTTCCTTCCTTCCTTTCCTTCTTTTTCTTTCATCCCTTTCTCCCTCCCCCTCTCTCCATCATTTGTTTACAGAAGAGCTTTATGGATTCTTTTCCTGCTAAAAAAAATACTTGTACTTTTCTATCATTTTTGTTTGATCTGTGTTTTACAAGCTCATTCAAACAGACGTTCTTCACTCGAGCCAGACTAAAGGAGAATGCTATATTTACCCAATAAACATCTGAACATATAACTCTTTCTTTTCTTAAAAAGGTGAACCCTGAACCGTTCTACCACTGGTGCAAAACTGACCTGTGTGAGCTACAGAGCATCAAGGAAGCCTGTAACTTAGCTGCAGCCTTCAGGCATCTGTGCATCCGGAATTTCGTCCCGATAGAGATGCCCCTTCAGTGTGGTAAGATGTCGCACCTCCCCAACACACTACCAAATAAATTAGGGATTTAAAAACTGTTTATTTAGAACTGTCATACCTCGCCACTCAAATATCTGTCATATTACAATCATTACAAGTTTACAGCTGTTTGTTGAGCAACTGTTTGACACTGAAAATAGTGATTTACAACCTGTCCTCACCAGAGGTGATATTCAGCTGGTTCGTACTGGTTAACACGAACCATTGGTGGAAAATTTGGCCAAGGTTGCCAAACCGGTAGCAATGGCCAGCTGGCCACACCCCTGAACCAGTCCCCCAATCGCCGCTCACTCGCACCTGTCATGTTCATCACCACCATGTTCTTTGTGCACACACATCCCATTGCCTTGCAAGACCAATGAGATGTGCATGCGCGAAGAATACGGCGGCAACAGCAGTAGCTTCTTCCACAACCTATGGTACTTTTCGGCGGCCTGTGGTCAAGAGCCACCGAAAACTCCGGTCAGCTTGCCATCTGGACTCTGGACTAGCCACCGCAGAAGGTAAGCAGCCCAAACAAAGAGGCAACGGTGGTGGAGGAAGTGAGGCTAGGGCCGGGGCCGCTAAAGGAGGGGAAATGGGGGCGACTGGCGAAGGGAGGGCAGGGGTAGATTGGTGGAAATTCCCAAAATTTTCCTACCTTTTCCTGTGGGCGTGGCTAGGTGGGGGTGGGGGTCATGTGACTGAGTGGACGTGACGTCAAGTTGGCCATGCCCACTCAGTCACATGCCCTCCACGCCTAGCCACGGCCACCGAACCAGTAGCAAAAATTTTTGAAACCCACCACCGGTACTCGCACTTCCAACTGTTGCAACATCTCCATGGCCACATGGTCCAAATATGGGTGCTGGGCACCCCACATCTGTAGAGCACTGCACACCAGAACAACTAGACACAAGGACAGTTTTTCCCCGAACGCCATCACTCTGCTAAACAACTAATTCCCTCAACACTGTCAACTCTTTACTAAGTCTACATTACTATTCATCTCCTCATCTTCCCATCACCCATCTCCTCTCATTTATGACTGTACGCCTGTAATCTTGTTGCTGGTGTCCTTACGATTTATATAGGCTGTTTCCTAATGTCATTCGATTGCTTATTTGTACCCTATGATTATCATTAAGCGTTGTACCTTATGATTCTTGACAAATGTATCTTTTCTTTTATGTACACTGAGAGTGCATGCACCAAAGACAAATTCCTTGTGTGTCCAATCACACTTGGTCAATAAAGAATTCTCTCTCTGTCTCTCTCTCTCTCTCCCTCCCTCCCTCCCTCTCTCTCCCCCAGGCAAAGGCAGTACTTTAAAATCTTAAAATTGGGCTTGATTCACTTAAGTACTGCCTTGCTTAACAATGAAAATTCTGATCATAGTTGTGGACATACATTGGCAGCTCTCTGTACTGTAAGCTGCCTAGAGTCATGTAAAAGTGAGATAGGCAGCTACATAAATCAAATGAATAAATACATAATGACAATTTTATTTCATTTTAGAGATGGCAAAGTGAGACCGAGAAGCAGCTGGTTGCTTGAAGCTATGCTTGCAATAGAGGGAGGATCCTCCTACTTAAATTCCCCACCAGCCCAAGCTCAACTCTAACAAGATCATAAGCTTCATCTTACAAAATTTGCCCAGATTGGCTTAATGAAAAGAGTGGAAGAGCTGTTAAGATTAGCTTTGACTGTTGCAGTAGCCACCAACTGTTCGACCATCTGGATGAAGTCCTCAAACTGCTTCTCCTTGTGTTTGCCGTATTAAAGAAGATACAACTTGAAAAGTATCCAGCAAAGTGTTCTTGGGAAAGAGTTGCAGAATGTAAAATTAATCTCCTTGTAGCCATCAATTTAGAAGACTGTCAGAGTTCGTTGCAGCAACCACATCCAGAAAACATACACAGGTAACTGGTTCAGCAGGATTCACTCACTTCTCTTTATATCCATAACAACACATGAAATAAATATACAATACCAAAAGCAGATTTTCCAAGTGGTAGTAGTTACAGGCAAAACATAGGCAGAGAACAGTTTCAGTTTCAATTCAACAGAGCAGACTAGTTTCAGTTTCAGTTTCAGTTCTGAGCACAGAGCTAAGCCACGCCCAGGCTCCAAAACTGTTTCCGTCACCAATCAGCTCCCATTGGCCGACTTAGTTGCTAGGCCTATACATTGGCTGACCTTATTACCAAGTCCTATTCCAGTTCATGAATATTCTGACAAGTACTGGATTTCTTTTGTCCTGCTGCTCCTAATGACCAAATAAGATTCCAATCATGTTCAACCACATCTGAGATAAATTCGTGTCGAATTGGAAGGGCATCGGCATCTGGAATCTCCTTTCCACTCTGTGTTCTGTACAACAGCTTGTTCTTTGGAAACTCCCCATTTTCAGATGATACAAAAACCCACTCTTCTGGAAATTTTTAACACCTCACACACACACACACACACACACGACACATACACAAAGATGCCCAGGGGTGGGGTGGGGGGAATCTCTGAGGAATCTCTGACTCGCTGTAGGACTTTAGAACCAAAAATGAAATAGTTAAATAAAAAGCAGCATTAAAATGTGAAATGGTTGCAGTCGTTTTATTGCTTATGTATGTGTTTCCCCGTTTTAATATTATAATAGAGGACCCTATATAGGTTGGAAACATGCAGAAGCCTTCATCCTGCAGTGGATAGACAACAACTAAAATAATGAAAGAAACAATATAGAATAAA